>JBBCBC010000011.1:13112885-13485577 GCA_037126765.1 Stenogyne calaminthoides
ATTGAGAGAGACCTGATTTTGTTCTACATCTTCCTTGACTCATCAAAAACTTGATCCGTTGTAAATCCGTCCTTGATCTTCAACTAATATGATAAAGATCCTTTTACACTTATGTCCAACGTGATGAATTTCATCACAGCTTGAAGAATAAGTTTTGCTTTACTTCCATCTCACCGGAGTAAGTCTCTTTTCTAGTGGAACTAGCAGAGGTGACTCATATCTCTCTTGTCGATGAAGAAGATCCTTATCCTTACTCTGTGAGTCCACCAATGTATAGGAAACTCTTGTGTAAATGCCTTTGATGCAGAGTTCCAGTTAGATCTCCTCATACTTAGAGTTCTTGCTCAAGTCATTTCAATGTATGCTTACTTGCTTGCCATCTGATAACAACCTCTGGAAGGCTTTTAGGGGCTCATGAACTGCAGATGTTCCCTATCTCATTCTTCAAGCCTCCAATAAAACTCTTAACAAAGTGGTACTCAAGAAGTAAAGGGTTACTCTCTAATATAAACGAGTGTAGCTCCCCAAATTCCCTCACATATTCCTTCTTGCATCATACTTCGTCTAAGCTAATTGAATTTTCTAATGTGGTTCTCACCCCCACATTAACAAATCTCTCCATCACCGAGTAACAGATGGTTCCAAATTTCGCTTCCCCTATACCATCCACATAATAATGTGAAAACCAATTGTTTGTTTCATCCTCCATATTAATTGAAGCTAACAAAGAACTTATCGCCATCACTCATATGATGAAACTTAAAAGTACTTCATACATTTACGTAACTTTTGCCAGATGATCTCCATTAAACTTAGGGAAGTCTATCCTAGGTTTGAATGGATTTGAAGGACGGAAATCAAAGACTTCTAGAGAAATGGTGCTCACCAAAGAGCGTGTATGCTGATGGTACTTTCGACCGTGTCTTCCCATTGAGTGACCACCGGTCGCTTCGAGCATAATAAACAACACTATTAGGGGGGATAATAGGGGTTACTATGAGTGTAGACGCTCCCGCCCCGGATTCGCCAAATTTCAGATACCACCTCGCCTTTGGCGGTGCTCCATAACAACCAAAAATCCATGACAACCAAAAAGCGGAGGACTCGTTTGCAAATGGAATTTCACATTAAGTCTTGGTAGTAGAGAGGATACTGATCCGCTTAGCCTCGATTCTTCGAATCGTCGATTTTTGAAAGCATAATCCATATTGTCTGCCCGAACTTCGACATTTCTATTTCGCTGCTAGAGCTCAAATGATTTACTTTTCTCGCTTCTTCAAGTTCATTTCTTTCAAAGTCTCGGCGAGATGTTGTTTAATCGCTTCCATTTGCATATCGAGTTTCTGAACTACTTGTTTGCGAGTTGCGCAGCTTGCAATTCCGCAATGGAAGCCACTTGAGCTTCAAACTGACTTTCCAGGAATAGAATTCGATCCGAATTGTTCACCATCTTCAATCGCTACGTGATCAAAAGGAATCATAGTAGCTCGATACCAATTAGAAACATTCAACGTGAATGTTTGACGAACGAAGAACCAGAAAAATGGTTACAGAGGGAGAAGAGAGACTGGGCCAAAAAAGAGAGATTTTATTTCATAAAAAAAGTGAGGTACAAGACTTGGGATCCGGTATTTATAATACCGGCCCAATTACCTATTACAAAGACGGCCCATTAAGCTAAATGGGCGCGACTCCTATCCAACACAAAGAAATAAAAACGCCCAACAAAACTAACATAAATTAAAGTGTGTAACGGTCCCAATGGCTAGTTGCTCACGCTGATCGACGTGATCGGCGAAAAGAGGCGTCTTTGAGCCATTTATAACAAGGGGTAACACCGAAGGTAGCAAAGCGAAGGTGGGCTACACTATGGAGGTGAGATCCGATGATGACGATGCCAATTAATAAGTTTATGGTGGGGGCGAAATGGGGATGAGATAATTGATGGGGGGCGCTGCTATTTTTTTGACGGAGGGAAAGGATAGGAAAGTGGGCGACGGTTGCGGGGAAAGGGAAGTGTGGTGACGCATTTATTGAAGAGAAAAATATGATTTGATATAATAAGGGGTATAATTGGTAGTATGTTGGGAGTGTATTAATCCTTTGGGGGGTCTTCTAATCAAAAAAAGCGAAGTAAAATGTTTTTTACGGTGAAATTGGTTTAGGAGTGTGACTTATATTACTAAAGTGTGACTTATATAACTGAAGAGTGTGACTTTTTACTATAAAGAATTACTCATAAAAAAAATGAAGGGTGTGATAAATATTCAAAGAAAGATTGTGATCGCGATAAGCCCGAAGAAAGATGATTTATATTCTTAAAGAAAACAGAATCGTGATAACTAAATGTAAAAATAAATCGGTTTCACAAAGATCTGCAACTCTTCATATATTCTCTAATCTGTACGTATTTACCAATGATGGCGGTGCGAATAACCTGAGCCTTTGTGATGAATGATAAGAATCATTGGGTTCGCCGAAATAATCAAATCTGGCTATATTTTTTTTTTATCTATTTTTAGTACATAGTTTTTCTCCTTCCAAATTTATTCCCTTTTATTTTTCTATTAAAAAAAATATCACATGTAAAATTAGAAAAAATAGAATAATCTGACATAGTGATATTTAGTTCAGATTAATATGTGTTCCCACAGATATTCTGGATTGAATTTTTTTTTTTTCAAATTGAAAAAATTAAATATTTAAAAACGTTAAAATAAGATTATATTAGAATTTTAATTAAAAATTAAAAAATATATAATAATTGATGAAGAAGAAGAAAAGTGACAATGAATTTATTGGGTGGTTAAGATAAGATTAAACATGTAAAATTTAATTAAAAACTAAAATTAAAATATTCAAAATAGTCAAGTCAATTTTGGGTAGGTAGTTAAGATAAGAGAATTTAAAACAATTGGCTTATGGCCTAGCCACCAGCTCTCGTTTGAGTGGGAGGCAGGGTTCGATTCCCCTCCCTAACAGAATTGGAGTTATGGGAGTTATAAGGTGGATTGACGATTTCGTGGAGTATTTGGGTGTTTGGTGTACTAACTACTAACAACTAACTTTGTCCGATAAAAAAAAAAAGTTAAGATAAGAGAATTTTAAAAAATTCATTATTATTTTTTAAACGCAAATCGTAAAATATTGAGAATAAATTTGAATATTTTTATGGTTAAGATAAGATAAAGATTATATTTTATATTTAAAAAATTAAAAAATATAGAATAAATGAGAAAAATTAGAAATTTGAATGGTAGAATTTGGTGATGCCATGTAGGAAAGAGAAGATTTAGAAATAGATATAAGGAGGGTTTCTAATCTTACTTGGTAATATATATATATATATATATATATATATATATATATATATATATATATATATATATATTACTATTTACGTCCAAGTAAAAATAAGTGGACTCTAAATACCCATATCGGATGGGATTTACCTAAAATGGTGACTCGGGGATGATTTCAACTTTTCAAGTACTAAATGAAAATATATATTGATTTGGAGAGAAAAATAAATATTATAATTGATAAGAAACAAAAGTGTGGATTATATTTGATTATTTTGTCATTAGGTTATTATAACATGTGGATTAAAAACACTACAAAAAAATCTTTGCATTGTCTCTTTGAATTTCTCAACATGCCTATGAAATTTTCAACGGAAAATAATTTCGTCTTAAATAGTAAAGTTTGCCTACGACTTGCCTACAAATTTTTTAATTATATAAGTTATTTCTAAACTACAAATAGATTGCCTAGTAAAATGTAATTTGCCTAGAAAATTATTTGTGTAGGTAAATTTGCCTATAAAAATTATAAATATGTAGGTAGATTGTCCTTGGGTAATTTGTTTGCCTAGATAGTTATTGTATAAGTAATTTTTTCATAGATTATTCTAAAAATTGGTTTAAAAATCGTAGACAATCCTCAACTTTTTAGAATAAAATTATTTTTATAGGAAAACTTTGTAGCCATTTGAAATTTTCATAGGTAATTCTTCATTTTTTTTAATGAAATGTCAACAATTTGATTTCAATTTTATTCGAAAACGAATCTTACATTGTGTTAGAAATTAATTCGCAATTATAGAAAAAGTAATAGGAATGGAATCAAAGAACACAATTTTTATTGACCAAAACTCGTTAATAATGATTATGGGGCACTACCAAGTACCAAGCCACGAGATCCATTATTTCGTGTGATACAGGATACATTAAACCAAATAATTATTTATATCCAAAATTTAATTCTAACCCTAAAAACCGATTTAACTCGAGTACTGCTTAAATGGTGAAAAAGAACTCAACAATTAATTAGAGCAAACTAGTAAAGCTGTGTAGTAAAAATCAATTAATAGCTTATGTTACACATCAACCGTTGTAAACAACATATAACCTAATTTTTATATTTTTTATAACCTAAAATGTTTCAAGCCTAGTTAAATGCTTTGTTCAGTAGGTTTTATAATTTGTTCACAAATAAAGTAAGATTCTTAAAAAAAAACACAATTCTTTCTTCTTTATTTATTTTTTATTTTAAAGAAAGAAGGGCTTAAATGTGTTCGATAGTAATTCCATATTATCATTACTTCTAAGATTTGAAATTCTTAGGGTAGGTTTCATGTGAAACTTATTTACCGTGAAATTAATTTTATAATTATAGTCTCGATTCTTCAATTATCATGACTAATATCATTTTGTAATATAAATTATATCCTTCAATTATCACTATTAATATACATATTGTAATATAAGTCATACTCTTTAATATCACAAGTAGTATTATTTTTCGTAGTAACAAATCATACACTTTAATTATTATGATTAATACCCTTAATAATATAAATTATTATCTTTAACAGTTTCACGAATTACTTGTGTGAAACTCGTTCACCTCATACTTTGTCTAATTTTAAATATTTGATATTATTTTATTTCTTTGAATTGTTAAAAGATGGGTTGCTACATGATATGTAATCCAGCGAAATCCGAAGGAAGTGGGATTGCTTATGCATGCTTTGTATTAATGGACAATAACATCTTTGCCAACTCACGTATCAATCGCACAAGATTTGCGTTTTTAGAATGTATATGAATTTGCTTTTTCTTTTCTAGCCTAACTTTCAAATACTCATTCTACCCCCCTTTCTTCACATTGACCGGTTGTTTGGCATTTGATGTCGATATCGTTTTTAAAATGAATTGTTCTCCCATGAATCAAGTCTATGTTATAAACTTGAATTATTTGACAAATTTCACTCATTTTCAATGAATTTTTATAAACCACTAAACTTGACCCGTATTATACCCTGAGTAGGATCAAATGTCATGTATTAAAAACAAGGTTCATAGCATGAACCAGTTCTATACAAGTTTTTGTCTACTAAAATAAACAATTCGCGTGGCCCATTTCCCCCTAAATTATAATCAACCAAAGCGTAGCACTCCTACCATCATTTTTTAATAAAAAGAGATTATATTATTTAATGAAATAACAAATATTCATAAATGACTTAATTGCATATAAATTCATCATTTCTTCGTGAATTGCAATTTAAACTCAATATTTGTATTTTAGTATATAAAAACTCAATTTAACAATCTTTGCAATTCGAGCCCATGGATGGAATACCACTTGACCGAGAATGTCAGCGTTTAATTTTTACTAGATCAGCAAAACATTTTTTATTTTTCTTTTCTCTTTTCTCTTGTAGTGATTGAATTGATCTAAAACACCCCAAGTCATTTATAATTGTGTCAGAAGAAATGGATGGTTGACAATATTGTTGAATATTGAATCCATTAGTGCATGCTATAACTCTGAAATCTGGACCATTGTTTGATATATGGGATTTGACATTGTCTTGCTGGATACAAATTTCCATGAAATAGAAATGTATCATCCCTTGAATATAAAGTCTCCCCACTGCATAAATGAACATAACTTTGGTGATAATCTTTTTTTTTTTTGCAACTCCTATGTGGTTCAGTTTCAGTTGGTAGCTTGTATAATCTATGAGATGTTTTTTGTGATATAAAACCATTTCTCATCTTTATGGATTACATTGTGCATGCTCTTAAACTTGATATTGTTATCCTTCTTGTCAACATACAGTTGACTCAAATTGTATTGTATTCTAACCAGCTTGTTTTGATTTGTAAGAAGGGTTTAATGACATTTATACGTGGTTTGGTTAGGCCTTACTTAATCCATCTACCAACTGTAATTTTACCAACCTCCAAACCTTTTGTTAGGTCTCTTATGGTAGACATTTCTTTCCAATCAATGTTCTTCATCTTTTCTTCATCCAAACTTTTCTTTTTCTTAATCTGCACTCCATGTTTCTTTGAGTTTAATGGAATTGGTTTACCTTCATCAATTTGTCTCTTTGCAGTAATCCCGAGGTTTCAGGCTGTCTTTCAATGGACCCCAAATAGCTGAGCAACTTCCTTCATTTTTCCAGACTTAGGTACAACATCAACACACTCTTGTAGTAAGAGTTTTACAAGTTTATTCTTGTCTTCAAAACTTAAATGGTTATTTTTTGAAGACATTTGAACTAACTACATTTACTTCTTGTTGTAGAAAATTTGGTGGAGCATTTTTTGTGCTTTAAGCTGGAAATTTGAAAGTCATGTTTTAATTGGGAAAGATATTTTAGTGGGAATTAATTGTGGCTGTAACTTTACAAATTTTCTATAATAGGAGGGAAACTTATGTAATTGGGTTGTAATAGGAGGGAAATCCGTTTAATTTATTGTAATAGGAGAGAAATTTGATATGTTTGTTGATTGTGCAAAAGTTGGCAAATTTTTTTTTTGCAACAATTTCTGTACTTGAACAGTAAATCAGGCTATTGTGCATTTTTTAATATTGTGTCAATTTTTTTGTACTATTTGCAACTTTAATTAGCAGGTTTTGAGGGTTTAATTAACCCTATAATAAAGATGATTCTACTTTTTCAATAAAATAGAATTGTCATTTATAACTACAACAATAATTAGTCATGATAATTACTAATGTTAATTTAATAGTAAAATATTACCTTGACAACAGGCAATAACGACAACTGCAAGTCGGATCGTACATCAGAGACAAACTTCTATAACTTTTCCTTATACATCAACAAATCTAGGGAATGTCAGTATCTTTTTCTCTATTGGGAATAGAGATATAAAAACTAAGGAGGAGGGAGTATTACTTTGCTTTGTAATTATCTACTATATTATTTTACTTCTTAAATTGATCAATAGATTAATTTAGAGGGAACATCATATTTAACAGTGATACTTGTTTAAAGATACACTCTTTTTTTTTACTATCACTAAAGATTAGGTTAGGTGGGTGAAAATGTTTGGACCAAGCATTTTGAACTATTATTGTCCCATAAGATTAGGTTAGTTAGGTGTGAGTTCCGTCATTTTTATATGTTTATTTTCATAGGTTTGAAAGATATACACCCATTATGCTTCTGATGTTTGGTGATTTTAAGGAACCCTAGCAATGTATGATCAACTCATGCAATAAACAAGGTATTTAATCAGATTTAAATTGATTTCATTCGCTTCTATAGACAAGAAATCTACCGAAAGTTACAAACAAGGACAAGGTATGGGCATAACATGAGAATGAGCAAAATGATGTATAATTTCAATCAAGAATATGTAACATTTGTCAAAAGATGGAGTTGGTTTAAATCAAGACATCGTATCTCGGTACTAGTCTCACATTTCACATGACTTTTTTAATATTATCTCCTGATATACTTCGTTAAATGATCTGATATCATTTGCATTTTGTTGGAAGATACTCAAGTATGATCTTCACCTTTTAACCACACTTCTAATATAATTATATTTCATAGCGATGTGTCTGTATTTGTTAAATGGTTTGATATTCTCTAGTTTTTTGCGTCACAAATAATAGCTTGATTGTCACAATACAAAATTATATCACCCTTTTTAAGGTCTATAAAAGAAATAGTTCAAAGAAAATTTTCTAAACCATTCTTTGCCACCCATAGTCATGATTATATATATATATATGTTTGAACAATTACAAGTATATACTCCATATATTTATATCTTTGCTACATAATTTAGGCAGTCAATTGCAACATCTGTGGTGGACTGGTATTTTGATCGAGCGAAAATCAAGACAACTGAATATGCATATCATTGTTATACAAATTGTCAAGCATCCTCGTTAGACATAATAATTGATAACTACAACCATTTAATAATATGTGTGCATATATATATATATTATAATTATGAGAAACTACTATATGAACTCAGTAATATAATACTACTCATTTTCTTAATATCTATCTAATTTTATTCATGTATACAATCAATTTTTCATTAAGTTTTAGGCTAAGAGGTGAACAGGAAAAATAGAGATTAATTAATATTAAAACAATGATAATACAAATTGTAAATCAACATATCATACACATACATAAAAATAAGAATGAAAATATAAAATAAGCCATGTAAAATGACAATTTAAAAAAATTATTAATAATACATTGATATGCATAGTTTTAAGTTTAATTTAAATTTCTTAACAATCTAAAACTAAATATAATTACAATTATTCTATGATTAAGAGTAATAATATAATATGTGTTGTAAATTTTTTATTGATAGTTTCACAAGTATATGATTATGTGTAGATGTTTTAGTAGAAAGAATACAAATTATACACGCACATTTCATGCATGATCAGTACGAGTTTCGTGCATGATTTGTACTTGCATGCCTAATGCACAAATCATACGTGCACATTTTTTACTTATTTTAATAGTTCAATAAATAGATAATTAAATTAATTAGTTAATAGATTCAAGATTTTAATTAAAAAAGTATTTTGTTAATAAATTTAAAGTTAATAAGGTTTTGTTAAACTTCTTGAAAAGACTCTCAAGTCCTTGTAGGTTTCCAAAAACCTTTACTCCAAGGCTTCAAACCGAGGACTACACCAAAGAATCAAGTTCATCGCGCTCTGACTAAAGCAATAACGTCGATTGTTAAACTCTCGAGCTGATTCCACAATGGGGATCTATGCATGCATTTCAGACACAACCGACGAGGGATAATTTTTTTTTTAAGAAGAACACGAGCGAGGCACCGTGGAGCTCGATATACTTCTTCCTTACTCTCTGCCACTAGATGAACCCAACGTCTGTCATCGTACACCAAACGTATGCTCAATTCTTCTACTTTACGTTTGACAACAAATGTCACCCATGAATCCACGTCATGATCATCTTATATTGAAATGGAGTTGAAGTCAGGCCTGATGTCAACTTTGAACTTGTGAATTTTACCCCCTCTCCATAACATGAGAACCTGATTAACAAAGTTGTTAACTCATGGTTCGTTGCTCTCACGAGTCGAAAAATAAGGGAGAGGATGGTGGTTCAAAGGTTTTTCCACCTTTTGGAGTGAAGGGTTGTAGGAATAACGTTTTCCATTTTCAAGAATGTAAGGATGCGAAGAATCAGTGATTCGGGTAACTCGCTGAGTTGATCCATCTCATCCATGCCTACAAAATGAAGGGATCAAAGATTTTGTATGTATGAGTTTTTTTTTTTTTTTTACATTCTCTTCGAATATCTCATCCATGCCTACAAAAGGAAGGGATCAGAGATTTTGTATGTATGAGTATTTTTTTTTTTACATTCTCTTCGAATATATAGAAACAAGATGTATTCATCTTGATCCTCAAATTAATTTTGTCCCGAGAATGTCATGGGTTTTTTTAAATTTTTTTTTTAACTTTATCCTAAGTCCTACAACCGATTGTACTTTCTAACATGTTTCTTTGACTTTATAAAAATCATCATAACCATCATGTCACATATACCCAATACATTCTCATCCCATGGATGCAAAAAATTGCGTAATATGCTTCCCAGAGCCATATCAATCGAGTTCATCTAATTTTTGAAGTAATTAAGAAGGAACATATTTTATTTCTAACAAACCACTATATATATTTGCGAGTTATTATTCAAAAATAGCACATTTAATGAATGATTCACACGTTCACATTCCGTCTCTGCAAATTCCGGCATGATCTGTATTTGCATGCTTTGATGCACATGTCATACATGCACTTTTCTTGCTTATTTTAATATATCAATAAATAGGTAAAGCAATGTTTTTGAACAGACGGACCGGTTCGTAGGTTAAGCAAATGAACGGTCCAATCACCCCCTAAAAACCGTTTTCTGAGTTGAATCGGTCAAAAAACCGGTTAAAACCGCAAAAACCGAAAAAAAAAAATCAAAAAACTTGATAAAACCCGGTTATATGATGCTCGGACCTTCAAAACCTACGAGTCATGGAAAACAGACGGATCTTCCATCTTCCATTTAGAGATCGAACCGACAATGGTTGTTCCAAATTCGATTGGACTTTTTTTAGAAAAATAGAGAGTCGAAACTTGAAAAACGATGGAAATATGAAGATGAAATGTGAATCGCGGTTTTGGCAGCGAAGATATATCTGTCATCTGAGAATTTTTTCGATCAATGAAAATATGAAATGAAATTTATGACACGAAAGGAGGAAGAAGATGGTGAACGATTAATAAGATATGAATGAGGCGTCGAATTAGTAATTAGGGCTAGGAGGTCTATTGTGGCTTGGGGTATATTTTAATATGAAGGTCTGTGGGCTTGGACTTTAAATTTTCCAATCTTTTTGTTAAAACGAATTTGCAATCCTTATCTTAAATAATCTTCTTATTACTTGTATATAAATTTTTAATTTCTTTTTCGATTCAATCAATCTTATATAATATTATAATAACTTATATATATTTATTTTATTATAGATATAAATATTATATATACATAGAAGATATTTAAAAAAATTGGTAGGAATTATTTTAACGGTTGAACCCCGGTCAATCGATCCTACCCGGTTAAAACCGCTAACCTGTGTTGATCGGTTTGATCTCCTGCCTCGATTATGAAAACCTTTGGGTGAAGATAAATGAAATTAATTAATAAATAGATTCAAGGTTTTAATAGAAAAAATTATTTTGTTAATAAATTTAAAGTTAATAAGATTTGTTAACAAAAAAAAAATTAAATATTTATTAGAAGTAAAATTAGGCCCAAAAAATTAGGGTCCTAGGACGATCACCCTTTCCACCCTTCATCAATTTGCGAGGAAGATGTCGATCATCATGGCTCCAAGCTTGACCCGTGCGACAATGGTCAAATGCACATGGTCGAACCATTTTATTTCTAAGTCTTTTGCATCGACATACTTAACTTATTGAAGCTCTGTCAGGCTTCAATTTGAGTCTTCATCACCAAGTCGATCGTATAAGAGTTATTCTCAAAGTACTGAGCTATTTGCGTACACTTACCACAAGAATAATTAATTAACAACAATAATTAATCATGAGAATTACTAATATTAATTTAATTATACAATATTACCTTGATAACGACGACAACTGCAAGTCGGACTGTATCATAGACAAATTATGTAACTTTTCCTTATACATCAATAAATCTTGGGGAACACCATTTTCTTTTTCTCCATGAGCAATAGTATGTACAACTATTGGGAACTTAATACGTTGACAAGGATCTATTCAGGATATAATTTAAATACAAATTATTATAAATTTAATTCTATAATATAAATTAATTAATTAATTAAATAATTCATGTATTGAATAAATGGTAAAACATATATAGCCTCAACGTAATCCGGCGAATTGAAATAGGAAAGAAGTAGGTTGCTTATGCTTTGTATTAAGATAAAAACTTGTGTGAACCCTGTTGAACAAGCCTGAGTTCATCGTGGACTCAATTTTTTTAGTATCAGTGTTATATATAAAAACTCTCATTGTTATGCATAAAAATTATCACTGTTATGCACAAAAACAATCACTGTTTAGAAAATGCTTTATATTTTTAAACAGTGAAAGTTTTTGTGCATAACAGTGATAGAGTTTATGCATATACCTGATTCACAGAATTGTTACTCTTGTATTAAAGGACAATAATAGGGATGACAATTTAACCCGACCTTGCGGTGACCCGCCCCGCAACCGTCCCGATTAAGACGATTTTTTTGGTTAATTTTGGGTTCGGTTCGATTTTCGGGGAAAATCGAAAAAGAAAATGACGGTGATGGGGCTGAGATGGTATTCATAAAAACTGCCCCAAAATCGGCGTGATATAATATATATATACATATTTTTTTTTTTGAAAATGTGTTATATATTATATTAAATTTTACTTACTATAAAACAACCCTTGAGCTAGAAGCCAATTACCTATACACCCTATTCCCTATTATACAATATTTAAATGAATAGAGTTTTGATTGTACAGTACTCAATCCATTTCCCATATACGTTTGCGGGTTTCTTTGTTTTTTTTTTTTTTTCTGACACTTAATATCATTATATCAAAACATCAATTTGTCATTTCTTCTCTATAGCCTTTCACGTATGTTAAGAAATTAAATCATTATTTTGAAAAAAACTCTCCTTGCCAGCTGCCATCCAGATCCTCCAAATTCCAATTCTAAGAATCCGCACAGGAAATAAATCATCTTTTAAAGAACTCCACCTTCCAATATTTTTCAATTAATTTCCTTAACAAACGACAGATAATATCAAACTTAAAAAACTCATTCATTTCCTCTGCAGATTATTTATTCTCATTTCTTCATTTCTTAAGAAACAAGAGCTTCAGTTTTTCAGTATTTCTCTTCTATATCTTGCATGAGTGGATTATTTTTTCTGCAAACATCGAAAATAATCCAAATCAATCAACAACAATTGTAGATGCTCCACAAAATGCAGAAGGAGATGCTCCACAAAATGCAAAAAGTGATACTCCAAGATTGAATGCTCCTACTGAATCTGAGGCTTTCTTGCCTCCAGAGGCAGAGCAAACCAACACAGAAGATAACGAAGCTGGTCAATCAGATCAGAAGGGGAAAAAACTTAAAAGTGTAGTGTGGAATCATTTTGTGAAAAAGACAGTTGAAGGAGAAGCCAAGGCTCAGTGTAACTATTGCAAAAAACTCCTCGGTGGTGCTTCAGAAAATGGAACCAGACATTTGCATGATCATTTAAATAGGTGTCCAAAGCGCAACCAAAGTGATATTAGGTAGAAGCTTTTGGTGAAAAATCTCAAGAAAAATGAAGTGGGCACTTATTCATTTGATGAAGCTATTGTGAGGCGAGAACTTGCAAGCATGATTATTATGCATGAATATCCACTTTTTTTTTTTGATAACCCGATATCCGACCAGAAGACTGATTAATTCGGGGGACCAGAACCCACCGTCCACTAGCGGGGGTCTCACTTCAAGTCAGAGCTGAGCTTTGTATAGACTGACCTATCTCAAGAGTTGTTCGCGCCTAAGGGGTTTCGAACCTGAGACCTAGAGAGGAGGAGCATACTCCTAAGTTCCAAGCCTACATCACTTGGCCAACCCTTGGGGGTTATTATGCATGAATATCCACTTATCATTGTAGAACATGTTAGGTTTAGAAGGTATTCGATGACTCTACAACCTTGGTTCAAAGTTCATTCAATAAATACTGTGAAGAGTGACATACTAAAGATCTTTGATTGTGAAAGAGGAAAGACAATGATAATTTTGGAAAAAAATGGAGCAAGGTGGCCATTACAACTGATATGTGGACTTCCAGCAATAAAAAAAGAGGATTCATGGCTGTCACAACACATTTTGTTGATAGCTCTTGGGCAATGCAAAGTCGGATATTAAGGTAAGAAGCATTATCTAATTTATTTATGCAAGTTTGTGGTACTTGATAGTATATTAATTGATGCATTACTTATTTTTAATTATTTAGGTTCATATATGTGCCTGCACCACACACCAGTAATGTGCTATATGAGACCTGACTAGATTGTTTAATGGATTGGAGTGTGGATATTAAGTTATCTACAATTACAGTGGACAATTGTTGTACAAATGATGCATTGATAAATGATCTTTTGGGTAAATTGAATAATAGTTATATTGGGGAGTTATTCATGAGATGATGTGTGTTGCAGCTGTGTTAGATCCAAGATATAAGATGACTTTGCTTGAATATTATTTTCCTAAGGTTTATGGAAGTGATTATGTTGTCCAGATTGAAAACATAAGTAAGCTTTGCTATAATTTGGTGAGCGATTACCAATTAGCACTTGATTCAGGATGTGGTGAGGGTGATTCAACAAGAATTGGTTCTACTCATCAAGGTGGAAGCAAAGATAAATTGTCGGAATATGATTTGTTTGTGAGGGCAAGGAAAAGATATAGGACCTCATTAGTTAAGATTTAATTGGATAATTACTTGGAAGAATATGTCTTACCAAGAACGGAAGATTTTGATATTTTGTTATGGTGGAAGATACATGGAGTTAAATATCCTACACTTTGAGCTATTGCAAGAGATATATTGGTCATTCCGGTATCTACCGTTGCCTCTGAATCCGCTTCTAGTACAAGTGGTAGGATAGTGAGCCCGCATCGTAGTAGACTTCATCCAAAGACATTAGAGGCATTAATGTGTGCTAGAAGTTGGCTTTGTGAAATGGTAACCTTACTTCTTTTTAATTTTATTCACTTCTTTCCTTAATTATATTATTCTTGATAGCACTACTTATACATGTGTAATATATTTTTGTTAGATGAAAATGTGTTGCCTTCACATGGTTATGCCACCATATATGATGAAATGGATTCGGATGGTGAAGGTATTTAAACTCATGAGATGTTTTTATATCTTTATTTCTATATTAACAATTGAATTATGAATCATAAATTTAAATGAAGTTAAATTATTATAATGATTGTAGGTACCATCACAGAGTAGTGGCGAAGGTGTGCAGATGTTGATGCTACTTTTGGACAATTTTTTGCTAGAAGAATTATAGCAACCAGAGCTAGTTCTTTTATGGATATTGAACAACATATTGTTCTTCATTTGCTGTAACTTTTGTGAGGGAGAACTATTGGTTTTTACTTCAACAACATCAACAAGCTGCTAAATTTTTTTGTTATTTTTGCACTGTAAATTGTTTCCAGATTTAATGCTGAGATTTTTTGGTTACTTATGGATATGCACACTTTGCCTTTTATTTTGCTGCAATGATATTTATTTTTAATATTTTTATATTTTTATGAACTTTTATGATGATTTATAAGCTAATCTAATTAGTATATTAATAAAGAGAAAAAAGTTCGGGTTTTCACTTCACCCTCCCGTTGATAAGCGGGGAATTAGAAAAAAAAAAAAAAATCGGGGTATGGGGCAGTCGAAGACAAATATTAATGATCGGTAGGGGTTAGGTATATAAAACCGGCCCGATCCACCCCATTGCCACTCTAGACAATAATATCTTTGCCAACTCAGTGATGCGTCGCCGTATCAATCGCACAAGAATTGCATTTCTTGAATATTGTTTATTATTTTGCTTTTCTCGCCTAACTTTCAAATTCTCTTTCTAATACCCTTTCTTGACATTGATTGTTTGGTATTTGATGTATATGCCATTAAAATATTTTTAAGTACCACACTTAAAAAAAATGAGATTTAGTGACGAATATAAATCACTAAATAAAGTTTGCAATGCATTTACGACGAAAGAAACAATTAAAGATAAAAACTCATATGAGACGAGGTACAACCAAGCACAAATCACATCCACCATTTCCAAAATGTTAAAATATCAAACTCAACTTACGTAAAATGCCATCACCATAAGCGTTCTCAAATGCAAGTGTCATTTCTGATTTAATTTTTTCTCCTTTTTAAGAAAAAATATGAAGGCAAATTTCAAAAGCTAGCTAGCTTGTTTTCACTTTCCATGAAATCGTCTCTCCTGTTTCATTTTTCAATTCAACCATGTTTCACAAAAAAATAAAAAAAATAAAAAAAATCAACCTGACTAAAATCTATACCTCCCTATAATAATTTATGATAAGTAAATTCATTTACCATGTGATTAAAATAATCTTGAAAAAAGATTAAAATCTGACATACATAATGAATTAGCACGCAACTTAATTAATTTATTGCCACGAAATAGCAAATGGAGAGAATTAGGTGTCGAAGTGAAGAATAGCCACATGATTCACGTTGCCTAATTTTCCGTCTAAATACATTCCAACATTCAACTAATGACTATATCCCATTCTCTATAGTCTTCCAACCTGTCATTTTACGTAAATTTGATTTGCCTACTCAGCGACCGAAATACCAACATTGCCCTTCGTCAAACCCATTAACCAATGGCAATCTCGTCATTTAACCAGTCAATGATTGCATGGCCCCTGTATATTTTCTGTATACTCATTTTAACAGAATAACAAACAGGGAAACCCTGCTAACAAATCAAACCGGAAAATCCCTTCCGCCATGGCTCCGACGATCGATTCCGCCGGATCCGAGGCGCCGCTCCTCCCGGCGTGTACCGACGGCGGACGGAATAAAATGCCGTCGCTGGCGGGGGCCGTTTTCAACGTCGCGACAAGCATAATCGGAGCCGGAATTATGTCAATTCCGGCGACTTTGAAGGTTCTCGGAGTTATTCCGGCGTTTTTAATGATTTTTTTTATAGGAATTGTGGTGGAAATTTCAGTTGAGTTCATGTTGCGGTTTACGTATTCTGGAGAATCGAGGACTTACGCGGGCTTAATGGGGGAAAATTTTGGGCGATTAGGGTCTGTTGCTGTGCAAATATGTGTGATGATCACTAATCTCGGCTGCTTGATAATGTACCTGATTATTGTCGGTGAGTAATTGATTTTTACAGTTATTAAACTTCTTAGCTAGAATCGCTAGGGCGTTTTGCGATTCATTCTGTTTCCAGAGTAGATTTAAATTGATTTTGAAATTTTAACAACAAAATTATTTACTAATCAGTCCAAAAACTAGTATAAAGTTAAGTAGGACAAATTGCAAAAACTAGGACTTATAAGTTGCAAACAATGAGCTTAGATGTATTCTTGGTATGCTGATGAGTAGATCAACTTCATGATCAGGAATAATTTTATTGACATGATTCTTTTGTTGGTTGACCTTCATATGTAGATGGATTTTTTCCAACTAAGAAAAATCTTGAACGTTTCAAATTTTCTGTCTTATGTGTTTCCAATTCCTAGTATGGGGCGTTTGATTAGATTATCAAGATTCTAGACGTCCATATGGAAGTTGGATTTGAATCTCATATAATCTTGAAATCACTCATGTGAATGGAAAGAATGCTCGATTAGTGACATGTTTCAAGTTAGTGAAAATGATGAATTTGCTAGTATGTTATGTTTACTCAGTCATGTTTTATTCCTATCGTATATACATTCAACGTGCTTAGTGATTACAGCCATATTTTATCTGCAACAGGGGATGTTCTCTCTGGGACAGGGCCAGACCACTTGGGGGTTTTGCAAGAATGGTTTGGTGTTCATTGGTGGAATTTACGCGCTGTTTCCCTCCTATTCATTGTTGTTTTCGTCATGCTTCCACTCGTGTTATATCGTCGTGTGGGTATGTAAAAACTTAAGCACTCGTTTCTCAAGTGTTGATGAATTTTAGAATTATACTTATACTGTATTACTCTCCTCACTATTTAAGGAAGTAAATTACGTGTTATTGGTCTATGTTCACAGTAGATAATTGAGGTGTGTTTGTTTTCTCAAATCCGTTAAGGGATGAGTGAGAAATTAATACATATCATGCCACTTTTAATGCAAGTTTGATGTTGGAGATTTCAAGTCTGTTTCGTTATGTGTTCATTCAAGATCACATTTACACTTTAGTGTTTCATCTTTTCATTATCTTTAATACATGACACGTGTCATTAATGATGATTTTTGATGTCATTTATTTCACGTTTTATGTATTAGAAGCAGTGAAATACAAGATTAAACAACAAAATGAAATAGGGAATCTGTGTATGAATGTATTTGTCTTGTGGAAAGAGGTTTCCTAATAGATCACATTGTTAGGTTTATTTTTTGTCTTTAGTGCTACTTTGCCATAAACCATCTTCCATAGACCATTGCCTGATTACTATTTCTTTTTGCTGAAAAACAAATTTGATGGAAGAAGGCCATGCTTGTCCTTTTAATTTATTAATAATCACTCATTTTGGGTCAACTTTGCAGAATCATTATGGGTGAGTTCAGCAGTATCAGTAGTCCTAGCAATTGTGTTCGTTGGTATATGCTCAGCAATGGCCATCACTGCTGCTCTCATTCAAGGGAAACGAAGACCCCGAGACTTCTACCCGAATTGGGCGGTGTTTCCTTCTTCAACCTTTTCACGGCTATTCCAGTGGTCGTCACCGCTTATACATTCCACTTCAATGGTAAGAAACTACATCCTCAGCCCAATAAATAATATACCTATTCGTTTTTAGTAAGACTCTTGTATACTAGTTGTATGATGTAACTATACTCAACTAATACTTTTCAGTGAAATAACTAATACTTTTTCAGTTCATGCAATTGGAGTTGAGTTGGGTAGACCAGCTACTACTATGATCAGTGCTGTGAGAATTGCACTAGTACTCTGTGCTGCTATCTATTTTACTATCGGTATTTTTAGGTTACCTCTTTTGGCGATTCCACAATGGATTTACATACTAGTCAACTTGACCAGAGTTCTGGCTGGACCATAAGTTCATTCCCTGAATGACATAGTTCGCTTAAGCTCGCGATTCCACCTGGTACTACGTGTTTCCACTGTTGAACTTCTCATTGAGAACAAACATCGATGAATTCCTCTTCTCAAAGAAGCCTCATCTGGCCCTAGACAACCGAAGATTCATTCTCCTTACTCTTGCTTTGTTGGTAATAGCCTACACTCTTGCAATAGCCATTCCGAGCATTTGGTACTTGTTCCAGTTCATGGGCTCCACCTCTGCCGTTTGCCTCGCCTTCATTTTTCCTGGTGCCGTTGTGTTAAGGTACTGCATATTCATTCCTCTGCTAACTCTCTGCATCTTGAGGATTTTTATTAATTTTTTTTAAATAATTCCATTTGGCAGGGATATTCATGGTATTTCTACACTAAGGGACAAGATTATAGCAGCTGTAATGATAATTGTTGCAGTTGTTACAAGCTGCATAGCTATATCAACCAATATATACAAGATGTCTGTTAAATAGTTTTGGGTTTTTCTTGCTAATATTTTGTTAGATATATAGTTTTGTTGTATTGTATAGTTATATTGAGCTTGTATATGTGCATGAGGAGTTATATGCATGATATGATATGTACCAATTGTTTGTTTAGTCGTTCTCTCATTCTTGATGCATATACTTGCACACCTTTTATTTCTATATTTTCTATTCTTCGTAATTTTGATCCTTGCGTTACTATTTACTGATATTAAAAAGCATACATATAATTACGAGATACCATAAAAGACAACCAACATGCTCTAGGATATCTCGTAATTTTAATCTAAAATACCTAAAGTTTGAGTGTGCATTGCACGATGAAGTTAAGTTTTTATTAGATGATAACATAATTTAATTGGAAATGGAACAAAAAAAAGTAGTTGTGTTTGAAATTTATACCATATTTTTAATAAAAAAAAATTGCTTAAAAGTAATATTTTACGTTAGTATTTTTTAAATACAAAATTGGACAATTATTCCCTTAATTTAAAAATTAAATACAACCTCTCTCTCACTCTAAATTGCCGGCACACACTCCCCATTTTCAGCCCCCACACACTATTTTTTTTTCGCCTTCTCTCTTCCATTATCAGTCCGCCGCCGCCCTCAAAGAATTTTTTTTCTCCTTCTCCAGTTCTCCCTCTTCCATTTTTTTTAAGGAACAAATGTTTAAATTTCGGTTAAGACATTCCAAAATAAATTCAAAATTTGATATTTTGTATTATATAAAAGATTAAGTCTTTAACACCTTTTTTTTTATTTAGGAGTAGCATTTAAGAGTAAGAGCTATTTATAAATGATACCTAATAGTAACTACCCTTTTTAATAATTTGTAAGATATATAATACTAAAATCGCTCGAAAAAATACGTATAAAAATCAACTATGAAAACTGATTTGAGACGGAGGTAGTATAATTTTTAGTCACTTTTACAAAAAAATGTCATTCAAAAAACAATGGGACGGTATCAATTTCAGTTTTCGAAATCTCATATACATAATCTGATCAGATGAAATAAGGTTATGATTTCTAATTGATTTTGATTAAGGTCCTGGTTTTGGTTCAAATTTGCAAACCGGCGGTTTACCCGTTTTTTGAGCAGCTCTATTAAAAAAGTAACTGAAATAATATCTACATCCTTAAATTAAAAAGTGTTACTTTTTCTCAGTTTTCTATTTGTAGAGAGACATTAATGTATAGACCATTTGGTTAATCTGGGCCTTTTGGGCCACTCAAATGTGCCTCCGTAGATCAAGGCAACCCAAAACAATGGGGCCGCAAATACTCCCCTAATTGATGATGCAAAGTTATTGAAATTATGATTGTGTTGACCAAAAATGTTATTTTTGTATTTTAATTTTTTTTTTAAAATTCTGCAACCACTCAATTGTTGAAAAAATTGTTAAATTTTTTAACTGCAATTATAAAAAAATTGATAGGAACGAAATTAAAGAATGCATATTTGTTGACTCAGATAGTTAGAAATGACTACATTTTGGGCACTATCAAGCCATAAGATTTATTAATATTTTGGTGAAACAAATACAATGAATCAAATGAGTATTTATACCCTAAACTGGACCAAAACCCTAAAGGTCAATTAAATCCGAGAACTGCTTTAATTAGACAAAAACTCGTATAAAACAATTCATGTATACATTAGAAGTGTACAAACTAACACAAATTAACATTTACTTTTTTCAAAGTGTTAAAATATTATATCCAAATTAAGTTCAGCCTCGCCGTAAAATTGTCTCAGACAAATACTTCTCAATTATTTAACTATGACTGGATCAATTCTACAATATTTTAATGAACATTCATTTGTTCCAAGAAACATTAAAGAACAACTCTGGCGCAAAAATTAGCTAGGATGGAGATAGCTATGGGGAAGTCTGCCTAAATACTTTATATGATAGTGACAGTAATATTAAAGCTGAGATTCATGTTAATTCAATTGGTAATATGTAAAAGCTGTAATTTTCAAGTTAAATGATAGAGAAAAAAAAAAAAAAAAAAGAGAACTGTAATTTTGGTTTCACAAAGAGCAGGATGGATATTTTGTAGGTTTGTACCTTACAAATTCACGAGCCTTTGAGTATAATGAAAATGACTTGTCTCCAGATTCTGTTTGATGAAAGTGACCTCCAATTTATGTGTAAGTCAATCGAGTATTAGGTGAATTGTGCAACTCATGAAGTGAATTTTTAAATAATATTAATTATTTTTATTAAATTACGTTAGTTATTTTTACTGAACAATGTCAGTTGTGTCAGTTTGTTAGAAAAATAATATAAACTAATAAATTATAAATCTCTTTATAAGTTCGAACTTTTCGATGAAATTAAATTCGTTTGTAGTATTAGAGCCTTCCAGATCTTGGGTTCGATTTCCACAGAAAGCAGCTCCACCTATATCAAATTGTCCACTCAATGAGTCTTCTCCCAATGATGCAGTAAGATAATTTAACCCATGAATAAGGGGAGTGTTACAAATTGGGGCTTTTAAATGAGATAAAATTCTTTTACAAGAGAAAATAAGTAAAAAACTGATATTGTTGAGTGAAAACAACATAGTCTATTAAAAAAATGAACTTGAATTTGACATTGTACAATTGACATTGTCAAGGTTGTTTTGACTCAGTCGATCTTTATTTTGGCATAATCATCAATACCTTTTTTTTTATACATTTATCAAACCTCATTTATTCAGTTAATGATTCAATCAACTTGGGTTTTTATAAGGCCACTTATCCTAAAGACTTTTTTTTTTGTCACATCTCTATATATATACTTTAATAACTATAATACTATATATATGGTCTCTGACCACACATGTTTTAAACATGATTTCGAGTTGCAACACGTTCGATCACAATATGATGATATTGGACTAATTTCACTCATGCACTTTAACTTGTTAATATTTACAACATGTGACACTTTCATGCTTATGTTGATTGCAGATGTAACCAGGTTTACATATTTCAAACACTACAAGATGTTGACTATTATTTGACATGCAGTATAAAATATTTTGTTTCTACATTACATAAAATTGTGTATTAATTGGCCTAGTTATTACTACATCCGTTCCAAGATAACATGCATGCCAACTTTATTATCGAGTTTTAGCGAATAAATTGTTTATTAATATTTGAAATGATAAAATAACTTTTAAGGAGAGTATGATAGATCTACCTCTCCTCTATTATATGTATCTTAAAAAAATATTTTATAATTTTAAATATTAATAAAAATTTGCTTGTTAAAATATGGGATAACAATAAATGTGCACGTTATCCTGTAACAGAGCGAGAATGAGATTAATTTATTGCATGGTTATTTCGCTACCTACATACATATTTTTTCTTTGTGAAGATGTACGCAATTCCCGTCAAAAAAAAAAAGAAAAGATGTACGTAATTCAATATTTAATTTAGTACAATACTTTTTTAGAATGGGTCCCACAATATATATTCAACCTACATATGTATTGTTATTCTTTTTTTTTTTGATCAAATATATATTGTTATTCTTATTCTTAGTAGAGCATGTAAATATATGATAGGGTTGATATATCCTGATCAAATCAGGTTGGTACCTCAACTTGCAAATGCTTTCATAAAATTTCAGTTGAATGCTTGTCTCTAGATGCTAAAATTTCACTATGCAAATATTTTCTCTTCTACTGTTTATTTTTTTCAACTTTATGGTTTAATTATTTTTGTTTTTGATTGGTAACATTTGCATGTGAATGTACTTTCCCGTAAAGCAACTCACGTGATTAATTAAAGTACCATCCAACATCCCACCACACTGTTTATAATTAACAACGGTAACTTTTATTACGTATAATTAAATCAGAGGGACGATCATATACAATTAATTAAGTAATTATTATGAAGAAATGAATATATTATATATGAAAAAAAAAAGAACGAAAATCTTTTTTTCTCAATTTGATTTCCATTGTTATTATATAATAAGAACGCTATATGGGAGGGAAATTTATAGGGCGAAAAAATATTTTTTTCCGAAATTAAATTGGTATTAGAATTTTGTGGATTAGTGTTAGTAGGAAGTATATATGTTGCCGGAGATTTTATATATTCTTGAAGAATATAATCAGATATATAGTACTACCTCCGTTCCAAATTCGATTGTCACATGCATTACTGTGTGCTCGGGTTTTAAAAAAAAATGATAAAGTGTTGGAGTAGAAAAAAATGTTTATTAGTATTTTATGTGATAAAGTGATGTGTAGTTGGGGTTAACAAAGTTGTTTATTAGTAGTATTTTATGTGATAAAGTGATAAAGTGAATATTTTCATTTAAAGAAAGTGGTAATCAAGTATGAGACGCTCGAAATGGAAACGTGACAATCGAATTTGGGACGTAGGGAGTATAATTAATAAAACATGTGAGTGAAATAATAATGTATTCGATGTATATAATTTATTGGAAAAGTAGGTAATATGAGTTTTTTTGCAAAATTTTCCATTCATGTAATGCTGTCAGTATTCTTGTGTATAGATAATATAGTATACAATAGGGTGTAGAATTATAAAATTAGTGCTGGAATAAATATTAATATTGATATTCCCTGATAGTACTATCTGGAAGTATGGAATACTATACTAATTAAAACATATACTCCGTATATGACAAAAACTTTGTATAGGAAGAAAGACAAAAACTATTGATCTGAACCATCTTATAAACCTTGTTTTTAATTCATAGGTATTTGAACCTATTTAGGGTATGATCTTAATCGTTTTAACGAATTAGAAAAATATGTTAGAATGAGTAAAATTGATCAAATAATCAAGTTAATAAAGATAAACCAAATTTGGTTCATGGGAGATAAACTCTTATTGTACTGTGATATGATCTGCTGTACGTTTGAAACTCATCCAATCCGGTGAGGTTTATAAATCAGATTAATATAGATATTGTCACATAATATTTGCAATAATCCAGATTTGTTTATTTGCATTAATCAATCAGATTTAATAACGTATTCTCTCTAATTATAAATTTAAGCAAAGCCAAATGCTAATGTAAACCGCGGAAATTAAACCTAAATAGTCCCATAATTTTACACTTTTATTGAAATAGTTTCATAATTATCAATTTTTTCAATTTACTCCCATATGTATTCAATTTGTTCAAATTTAACCCCAAACCACCGGAGATCGCTCAAAATTATCCAAAACGACATCGTTTTGGGTGCGTGTCAGGACAATTGCCCCAATTTTGACCGAAAAATGTAAGACACGTGTCCAAAACGACGTCGTTTTGAGCAATTTTGAGCGATCTCCGGCGGTATGAGACTAAATTGGATCAAATTGAATAAACATGGGACTAAATTGAAAAAGTTGATAATTATGAGATTATTTTAATAAAGGTGCAAAGTTATGAGACGATTTTGATTTAAATCCCCCGTAAACCGCGGTAACAAATTCGAAGTACAATGAATCCCGGGCTTTCACCTCAGGTCGGATGACGAAAGGCTAGAGTTCCCGACCCATTTCAAATTGGGATAATTTGCCACCTCCCAATACAATGACAGAAGCTGCAGGCAAAAGAACACTGAAAGTAAATGCATTTAATGTGCCAGTACAAGGGCAACGAGCTCTACTATGCGGCAAGGCATTAGTGCTCAACGATTGGAGGGTGTGTTTGTAGCCAATTGGGGGAAGAGGATAGGTCTGCAACAAGAAGCCCTTCCCAGTTTACCCTTGTTTAATTTGCCTAATAAAATCAAGATTTTAGACTTAAATTCAAGGGCTAAGATCGGCCCTTCCAAAACATCCTTAGGGTCAGAGTTGCATTCAGGATTTCATCGCAAGAGGGGCTAAATTTTTTATAATGTTAAAGGGGGAAAATATTTTTTAATTCAAAAGGGGGCAAAATAACAAAATTTTACGAATTTAATATGTAAAAAAAAATATAAATAGTAAGAAAAAATTCAAGGAACCTAGCTGATCACCCCTGCCATCCCCCAAGATCCGTCCCTACTTGGGTATTCGTGATACCCCCATCAATATAATTGTTGCTTTTCCAAAAACTCCTTGCACGCACTATATGTAGAGCACTTGACTAAAAACTAGACTTTGGTCTCCACATTCATTACATAATCAATACACAAGCAAAAAAAACGTAAGAGGGGAATTTATGAAGTCTTGTAATCTCACATTCCAAACATTTCATCTTTGTGTGATTGTTGATAAGTTGGGTAAGCATTTAAGAGATTTGGATCCGGTGCTGTATTGCACCGTCCTGTGCAGCAAAACCACACGGTTTTGCAACATAAATTTTAATTCCACAACATAATATTGCACCGCAGTACTAAATCTAAATCCAAATGCACCATTAAACCATGCAGTTTTACAACATATGACGGTGCAATGCAGTAGCCACATTGCATTTTGTAACCCCGGTCCAACAAACGCGAGAATCAACAACTAATATTAATCCTATTGAGTATCAATATACTTATTAAATTTGATAATTAGTGTACCTAATAGAATTTCGTTTGATCTAAAAGTTGGAACTTACAAAGAGTTGTAGAATTAATTCGTTTTAAATTAATACTCATCTCACTTATTGACTGAATTGTCAACTCTATCCTTTGGGGAGGAGATAGACTCATCGACCGGACAATTTAATATATAAATTTGCTTTAGTGGGATTTGAACCCACAACGTGGGTGTGAATAAAAAACTGTGGTAAAAATAAAATCAATCACTTCTAAAAGTCCAAAAATATAGAAAAGTGTAAAATCAATTGATTTATATTTATTTCCTATGCCTATCAGCATGGAGTAGTGATGTATTGCATGCCGCTCAGTTCGATTTGGCAAAGCTATATGAATTATGTTGGCAATTGGTTGAGAAATTGGGGTGTTGACCCAACGTGGACCAGATTTTCAAGATGATGATTAATTTGTGGAAATTGGAAACAAGTTGCGAATTCGTAAGCTACGTTTCGAGTAAATTAATTTGATGTATGTATTTCCTCAAAGTCAATTTCTGGTGAATGATATATTAATATTTTAAGTTGGCAACTTGCCCTTCAAATTCGAAGAGGAAATTGCGGTGGTAATAGAAATCCCATCTATCTCACATAGGAAAGTGGGAAATAATTTTGTGCCCTTATTACTAGATTTGTGGTATGGAAAAAATCAATTTGACTAAGTCTACATGGTGGTGCTACGGTTAGCCTAACCCAAAAGAGTCTATTGATCGCACGTCGCATTGGGTGCTTTAGAGGTTCTGGATACCTCATCTCATATTCGTCTACACATACAACACCTATTTTCTAACAAATTCTTGTACAAATCTGTTCACATTATGTACTATCAAACATACAGTCGATACTTTTTTTGGTCACAATTAGAAAATATAAAGAATTTGAACACAAAATTTAGTTCACATTGAGAGAATTAACTAGTCAGATAAGTGCACATATTGATATAGCCTAGCTACCTTGTTTATAAGTTAAATTATAGCCTATACATACTAATAATTTTGTATGATTGTTTCTGAAAATATCAAATCAAATTGTGGCTGAAGCTTGGAATTACTTAAGGAAGAAGCACAAAAGGTCCCATCGAGCTGAGAATATATACAGCTTTATGTTCTATGTGCATATATAATCACTATTAATTATGTATATGCCTATCATGATTACTCTTGTGACTAGCTAATAATTGACTAGTTCGTTCATCAATTTTTGCATTAAAAAAAATAAAATAGAATACCAATATTTTTCCATACACATACTCAATGGGGGCAAAGTTGGGCAAAAGTCACACGTTCCAAAGAAAGGGGTGGTCTGGGCTTCCGGGAGCTCTATTTCTTCAATCTCGCCATGGTGGCAAAACAATATTGGAGTATCCTGCACCAACCTCGATCAATGGTGGCTAGGATCTTGAAAGCTTGGTACTTCCCGAGGGGTGATGTGGGGAATGCAAAGATTGGGTTCAAACCCTCGATTATCTGTCGGGTGAACAAAAAGAGCCTGTTGAAAGCGAGGTTTTGGTTTTAACAAAGGAAAGCTTGGCAAAAGATGACCAAATCGGGTGTGGGGCGACAATTCCACTAATTTTCTTGAAAAATGGGTGGGATTTGCGGGTGAACAAAAACCTACCCCAAACTTCGGTGGCGAACCCGATTCAAATCAAAAACCCAGTGAGTTTCTTGTGGTTGGGGATTTCATTAATCACATTGACCCATCATGGAAGGAAGATTGATCCACTTTCCCTTACATTTAACTAAACCAACTTAAAAAATCCACTTCTAGGGGCGGACTCGAAAAAATCTTGCTCATCCCCCTGTATTAAAATGCTTAATATTACGGCTCGAGATGACCAACTTAAAATCATCTATGGGTTTCTTACGACCTCACGGGAAGTACAATGTCAATTCGACTATCATCTTTGCAGGTTTTTCGTCCTGTTTCTTTCATTTCAAATCCTACTCTTTTCATCTCTTAAATCGCTAATCTCTTACTATTGACTCGCTTTGGAAAAAGATTTGGCACATTAAAGTCCCCCCCGGCACAATCCATAATTTCTTGTGGAGTGCATGCTCGAACTCCTTTTTTCGCCACTAATCGAATCTTTGTTTTCGGTGAGGTATTGTGGTTAATCTGTTGGGGTTATCTTTGGAAAATATGTTTTTACTTTTCTATAACGAGCATGAATTCGGGCTTATTCTTTGAAATAACTTATTTATCATTGTTGCTTTAAATATCATTGAATGTTACATATATTTACTGCATAACTGTTCAATAATTAGTACATGTTACATTGTAGTTAATTTAGTGATACTAGATCACATAAGATTAAATTAACAGTCCCTTGTAACTAAAAGTACGGAATTCACAACCTAGATGGAAATGAACAATCCATCGTGAAAGGTTGAAGTGTAAGGATCGGATTGACTTGTCTTGACCAAGAGATTACACTAGTGCATTATGATGCTCTGAAGAGGACCTACATGAGGATAAATTCTTCAGTACTGAATATAGAAGAATTAGACCTCAGTGGTTAGTTATTTCTTAATCCCCGTCCCTTAAATAGGATCATGTGGAATTAATAACTATTGCTTTGACTTACGATGGGTACATAATCAATGTGATTCAATACCTTGTATCTTGGGCAATATTATTAGTTACATGACGATTGCTAAGATTTAATACGGAGAATCGGTGTGCAAGTGTGTCTTGTTTGATTAGTCCCCTTGGGAGGCTCAGAAGTTTTATCATACCAAATCTTGCAAGTGAAATTAGTTTTCCGGTATGGATAATAATGTTGAGCCGTTCCTGAACCAAGGAAAAAGATATTAATTAAAGTGAAGCTATTTCAGTGGCTGAAATTAATTAATGGACTGAATAATCTTAAACGCGGAAAATAATAACCAGAAGCCATATTAACTGTAATATGAGTTAAGATGGATAGTGCAATATTAATTATGTAGTGAGATTAATTAATATTTATGGGCTTGAATAATATTGTGGCTCAATATTGAAAATTCAAGGTCCATTAGAAAGTCCAATCTCAATTCTCCTAAAGGCCCCTCAAGTAGCCCAAAGATAAAGTCCAATAACTGAAAAAAGTGTTTAAAATTAAATAAAATATTGTTGCCTATTTTTCCTAATTTTTTTCGAAAATAAATAAATAAAAGAGGGAGAAAAATTTTCTTTGAATTTTGTTATGGAATGAGGATAAGTATTCTTGGAATACAAATTTATCTCATAAAATTCAAGAAATCTCCCACTTGACTATTTATTGTGTAAATTTTTTAAAATAATGAAGAAAATAAGGAAGGAAAGATTTTCTTGAAAAGATATTATGGAAGATATGTATTCTTGGAATACAAGAATATCTTATAAATTCAAGAAGATCCCAATCTTGAAAATCTTGACCCTTATTTTCAAAAATTCCATAAATTAAGGAGGTGAGATTTTTTGTGGAATATTTTAAATATGGAGAAAAAAATATATGAGATATATCCAAGATTTCTTGGAGACCAAGAAAAAGATTTTCCCATCTTATTGCTCATCAAAATTTTTGACCACCACCTTGTTATAAATAGGGGATGAATTTTTCATCCCCAAGGTAATTCCATGTGTTGGAAAAATTAGAAATCCACAAAGGTGGTGTAACATAATTTTATTTTTCCTTTTTGTTAATTGTTCGCGAGTATCCTTCCACCGGATTGTTGAACAAGGACGAGAGAATACTTGAGAAGGCTCTTTGGGTTTGTTCGTGTGAACGGGATATCCATCTTCTCAACCAGTTGTCACTTTCGAGAGGTTAGTTCACGTAAACTCCTAGCAATTCCGCATGCGTAGGATTTATGTGATGAATTTGTATGCATGATTTGTTGTAGAGTTATTATTTATATTAATATAGGATTAATTCATGCTAGTAATAATTGTTAGAATTAAATTTGTATTTAAATATTCACCCCGAATAGATCCGGGCAATTAATTCCCCAACATATTCGATCTGTAGTTTGTGTGATGAAGGCTGAGAGTCTGTTTCTCATATTCTTGTGGAGTGTTCTTTGGCTCGGCAGTCTTGGCGGCTCATTCCCATCCGATTCGACCTGTTTATGTATGGCCAATCATCTTTCCTGCTGATCTGTGGGGAATTATTGGAGCAGGCGCAGACGGAGGGGGTTGAAGTGTTTGCTTTCATCGCGTGGAATCTTTGGCGTGCTCGAAATTCACAGGTTTTTTAGGATAAGACCCCCCACCCTCCTGAGATTGTTCAACGTTCTATTTGACAACAGGGGAAAGCCTATCTTTCTGCCGCTTCTGGATCCCGGGCAAGGGCCCTCGCCCATGCACCATACATTAGATCCCTCCACCTTTGGGCTCTTTGAAGCTGAACTCTGATGCTGCGGTTTTCGGGATGGAATTTTTGGGTTTTGTTTTGTGGTTCCTGACACTTAAGGGTGCGTGTTGTTGGTGGGATCACAATGTTGTGGGGCAAATGGCAGCAACACGATGGCGGAGGCTCTAACCATGCGTTTCGGACTGCAGATGACCTATGACCATGGCATTTTGCTGGTGGAATCTGACTCTGAGCATCTGATAAAGGCCATTCAGGGGAAGTTTGAGATTGACTATTAGCTACTGTTATCGTGGACGACATTCGGAGCATGGCAGACAATGTTCAGTACACCGAGTTCATTTTCAACTGGCGTGATGCGAACAAGGTTGCCCATTCTATAGCTCACTTTGGGTCGTCACAAAATTTTAAGCAGATTTGGATTGGTGAAGTTCCTCTTTCTTGTAATCGTTTCATTCTCGAAGATGCACGACAAAGAGCTCATCGTAACTTGTAAGGTCTGCTTAGTTTTCAAAAAAAAAAAAAAAACTCACTCATCTTCTTTGCCACTCACCCACACTTTTAGTGAAAAGACTCCAATGCAAGTTTAATGCAAACAGAAAAAAAAATAGAAATTAAAATTGTTCAATCACACATAAAAATAAAAACAGAAATTAAAATTGTTCAGTCATACAAAATTAAACATGAAATTATAAATTGTTCATAACATAATTAAAATAAACATTGACCCTAGAAGGATCTCGCTCTCCAAACAACCACAATTGACTCCCATACTTAGTGGCCAAGTTCTTCTGATAAGTTCACCCCTTCTTCCCTCCACTGTCTACGCCACATGTGCATCATGTCATGGTAACGCCGTCCAACAACTTTACAAAATGTCTTATACACTTCATTGATCTCGAGATCGGGACTCCACATAGCTTGTTTCTATATTTAGAATATAATAAGATAATTAAATTAATTGTAATCAATATATATTGAAATAAAATATTAAGTTAAGTAAATTTTATATCGTAAACTCCTCGAAATACAATTGACGCTGGTCAGTTGGCACATATTTACAACTGTAAGTGTTGACAGCAATTCCCACCTGCATGATGACGTTTTTGGCTATATCTGAAGCCTCGTAACTGTGTACAATACTAACACATTAAAAAATAAATACATAATTAATAATTAATATTAAATTAATTAATTATATAATTAAAAAACAACACTTACTCTCCATTGATGATATTGATAGCAAACGAGAATAGGCGCTGGATGAAGCTTGGACGTTATTACGTCCTTCAGCATCCATCTAAATAAAATATGAAATTTATATATTAATTAAATAATATAAAATACAATTAAATATAAATAAATAAATGAAAAAAACATTAAAGTATTACCGTGATATAGAAGAATACAGATGAAATTGTCTCGTTTGTGTTGCTTTCTGATTTGATTGGTGAGGCATATGTGCAGACAGCGGTGGTATTTATAGAATTGGATTTAGCGACGGATTTCAAAAATCTATCGCTAAAACCTACCCAAGTAATGACAGCGGCTCCAACGGGCGTATCTCTTCGTTTTCTGCACCATTTTAGTGACGGATTTTAAAAATCCATCGCTAAAGACGTAGCTAAAAGTGGTGATTCGAATTAACCGTTGATGAACCGTCGCTAAACCGTCATAGTTAGTGACGGTTTTGCTGTCTGTCGCCAAAAATGGTGGATTTGACCGTTTGACTAATTCTGTCGCTATATCCGTCGCAGTTAGCGACGATTTTGGTATCCGTCGCTACTATCCGTCGTTAAACCCCACTTTTTTTGTAGTGAAATTAAAGATGAATATGGAAGACGAAGAATAAGCCTGGGGATGGTGTGCACAATTGCGTCTTTGCTTTGACTTGAATTGAGCCCCCACTAAAACTGGTGGAGGGTGGATTTTGGTCCCCCGAATTAAGTAGTCCTTCATTGAGAGCCTTTGTTCTTACTTAAATTGAGCCCCCACTAGCATTAGTGGGGGTTGGATTTTGGTTCCCGACTCTATCGATCTTAATTTGATCGAGTTATAAAAAAAATGCAGTAGTGGATGTGCTATGTAGGAGGCGTTATTAAATGCAGTTAATGAAATTGAAGTAATTATTTGCTCATGATCACTATCTATAATTGATATTTCACTTTGTATTTCATAATATGAATGGATAACACGTGAAATAATAAAAAAATATACAACAAACCATCATACCTTGGGTCCATGTGTTAAAGATTCAGAAGTGAGAAACACCAATAGAATACGAAAAAGTGAAATAGTGAATCTAACCCAGATAACACCCCCTAAAATGGAATGAGATTACCTATTCCATAATTATTGTTCCACTTTGTATTCCATAATATGGATGTATGACACGTGTAATAATAAAAAATATCCAACGAACCATCATACATTGGGTTCATGTGTTAAAAATCCAAAATAATGAAACATCAATGAAATACGAAAAATGGAACATAAGAATCCAATCGCTCTAAAATTAGTTAAGGGTCTAGCAAATCCCCCATATATTAAAAGGATGCTTAATTGATTAAGAAAAAAAAAAGATATATTAAAAGAATCTAGATGAGACATGTCCCCAAAATTGGGATTTAATTATGTTTTTTAAAAAATGTGATAATTTTTTTTTTTAAATAATCAAATTCATACTAAAGATTTATGTTTCGGTGTCAAACGGACTATCCAACGTGTATAAACTGTGTTTCACACTCGGGTTAATTAGCCAATGAACTGAAACGGACCATCTCCATTTTTTCCGTAATTTTTTTTAAAATATGAAGAGAGATAGATACATTAAATGAGTCACTACAACATAAGTCACATTATGTAACACCTAAAATATATTATTTAATACTCCCTCCATTCCAGAAGACTTAACACACCTTTCTTTTTGGTCTGTCCCATAAGACTTTGCACACCCATTTTTGGACACACTATTCTCCACTTATAACCTTATAACACACACTTACTACCCCCATACACACTTACTACCCCCCATTAAACAATTTTTCTTAATCTTTGCGTCGAAAAGTTGGCGCAGAGTCTTCCGGGACGGAGGGAGTAGCTATAATGTACTATCATAGCTAATAAGTAACACTTTTGTAGGTGTTGCAATTGTTAATGTTACTTAAAGTTTAAAGTAACACTTTTAGTAACTTATGTGTCACTTTTAAAAGTGTTACCATCATGTAATATTTTATGGTAACACTTTGAAAATGTTACCATATAAACTTTAGGTAACACTTTTTATAAGAAAATAAATTATACCAAAAAAAAAAATGTATTTCTTGGGGATTAAACCGTGGACCCCTAGAATTTAAAGCCAAACAATTACCAACTATGCTAGTCCATTTGATTTATTATGTTTTGCACAGTAATTATACTTAAATACGGTTTTTTTTTTTTTTTTTTTTATGTTTTTTTTTTTTTTTTCGTTTTTCTTTTTTCGTTTTCTATTTTCTTTTTCGTTTTTTAATTTTTTTTCTTTTTGTGTTTTTTTATTTCCTTTTTCTTTTTTTGTTATTTTTTCCTTTATTTTTTAAAAATAGAATGGATTAATATCAATTCTAAATGGACCAAACAAATTTTCACTTACTTTTTAAAAATAAAAAATAATATAAATATATTTTATATTATATAATTTTAAATAAAAATTATAAATTATAGATTTTTTAGGTATATAATAAAAATAAATATTTTTTCGTAAGAAAAAATATAGATAATTTTATTATGTAAAAAATTTAAATGATATGAACAATATATTTATATTATTTACTAAGATAATAAATAATATAACAAATTAATACATAAATCTATTGAATATAATATATTTCAAATACACTTGCGTGAGACGATCTCACGGTAAGACGGGGCGGCATACTTTGCGCATTGACTGTTTAACATTTAGGGAAGAGTGAGTATGATTTGTGCTAAGTTTTACCTCGTTTCATGCATGAGACCGTCTCATATGAATTTTCATCTTAATCATTAGTTTATTACGTGTGATCTTATATACATCTATTTCTCTCTAAATTATAAGAAATCTATCCATTTTCCTAATGAACATGTTTGGAGGAGATCGTTAGTCCTAAATAAGTCAGGGAGACACTCGAGTATTTAATTAGAGCTATAATTCGTGTTGAGTTGATATTTAATTTCGACTTGAGCTTTTATCGAACACAGCTCGAGCTAATTTGATAATATTAACAAGCTGAAAATAGAGTTCGACTCGACTCGCAAACGAGTCTAAAAACTTTATATATAAGCCTAACGAGTTGAGCTCGATCGAGTAGACTCGTTAGAAAATTTATAGATATTTATCTCGTCTCCATCTGCATTTCTCTCTAAATTTGATAGAAATTTATCCATTTTCCTAATGAACATGTTTTAGGGAGATAGTTATAAGTTCTAAATTAGTAAAGAAGACAATCAAATACTTAGAGTTGTTATTTGAGTCGAGTTGAGTACCTAAAATTCGAATTCGACTTGAGCTCTTGTCGAACACAGCTAGAGCTGACTTGATAATATTAACAAGATGAAAATAGAGTTCGACCCGGTTCGCAAATAAGTCTAACAAGCTTAGCGAGCTAAGCTCGATCGAGTAGACTCATTAAAAAATTAAGTATTTCACGAGATCGAGCTCGACTCATTTGAACCCCTAGCCCTCGAACTACTCATTTTTTAATAGCTCTACAGATACTCGTTAAAAAGGAAAAATAGAAAGGAGTATTAGTAACTTTCCATTATTGTACTAATTAAGTTATGACAAAGTCTAATGTGCAACTGGTACACGGATTTAAGATTCGTGCACTTGCTCTAATCATATCCATGTATTTACAGAACATGTCTAATATATTTAATGGGTCAAATATTTTTTTTAATGGGTCATTATGTTGTATGAGTGCACGGTACACTTGGGTGCACAAGAGACTCACTCTTAAGTTATATGTACATAATGATCGTCAGAAAAATTGTCATTAAGGTTCTATATAAACTGAAATATATATATATTAGGATGAAAGAGTTCACTTCAAAAACTAATTAATTACTACAATGAAATTGGAATTAATTAAGAATGCGTAGTAAACAAGTGAAAAGAGAGGTATACAGAGCATTGTTTTGTTGTAATGATGGAAGGGGTGCACATGTGAATAGGTGGGTACGTGCATCATTTGTCCTCACGCATCCAGACAATCTTGGAAGCTTGGAGTCATGGACGGATCCAGGATTTCGTCCCAAGGGGGCGAAATTTTTCATTAAGTAAGGGTGGCGAAATTTTAGAATCTCAATGGGGGCGAAATGATAAAATTTAACGTTTTTAAGACATAAATATAAAATTTTCGACATATATATTATAAAAAATTATAATCCCAAGGGGGGAGACCCCCCCGGCGCCCCCCTAGATCCATCCCTGCTTGGAGCAATGCATGCCAACTTACAGGGTAAATTGCAGACTTGATTCCGATATATTGAGTCCAAAACAGTTTTAGTCCTTAAGTTTTAAAATGATCATTTTTTGAGTAGTTTTCGTCCCAATCATTAGTAAAATAGATGAAATCGTTAATTGACCAAAAAATTATGGGACTAAATTTGCGAAATGGAAGAAAATAATGCTAAAACTTAATTAATTATATATGTAATCAACATGAATTCATAAATTACAAATTTATTATAAGATTATATATATATAATTTAAATATGACTATAAAATAAAAAAAATAAAAAAATTGTAAACTAAATAATATAAATTAATTTTTCTGGGACTAAATCTGCAATATTCTAGGACCAAATGTACAATTTTTTTGAAACCAAATCTGCAATTAACGGCGCATGTAACTCACTTCCGTTAAAAAGGGACGAAAATTTTTATAGGATCAAATTTGTCGAAAAAAGGACCTCTTTATAATTGATCCATTCTCTTGGGACCAAAAAGTGCAATTCACCCCCAACTTATATACATAAATGCTTTTTTTTATAAGATATATATATATATATATATATATATATATATATATATATATATATATATATATATATATATGTATGGGTGCGTGTGTATCATGTGCACATACTGATAACATCTCGTGATTTAACACTGCGCATAGGATATCATAAAAATATGTAGTCACCGACTTAGCTTCATTACAATCCATTTGTAGCCAAAGATGTTAATGTGTTTATATATGCCAGTTTTCCTTGTACAGATCATCTTTTTGCAGTTCATTGCTGCATTATATTCTCAACATTTAAAAAGATGTATAACGTTTTCTTTGGGGATACATTAGACAAGCGTGAAAATATCATATATTGAATATAAAACGGTGTCCTCTGAATCTAGTTCACGTGAACTCTTATTCTCAAAATATCACCTCTTAATATGCCACATATCATTTAAAAAATGTTTAATTTTTTGTGTTATTATTCTCAAAATTACTACAGTGACAATGCGTATGCTAAACAATATTATTTTGTATACTGAACAGTGATACAGGGAGCTCATAGAATTTTATATCATCCGTGAATAGTAAAACATGTATTTTAGGTTTTGTAAATGTTTGAGAGTGAATTTTATACGAATATGGTAGAATTTTAAAGAGAATAAAGTCTCATGTGCATTAGGTGCACCATGCACGACTCCATAATATATTTTAAATTATGCAATTATTCAATTTGAACCATGTAATCACCGATTTTAATAATTGCATAGTTCGAACAGAAACAAATTCGTATTTCAAAGACAACAAATCAGATGATTGTAAAATACATTATATAAATAAGCACACTTTGTGCATATAAGACAACCTTAAAAAAGTAGATGATAGTGAGGATTATATTAAAAAAAATAGTGATGATTGAATATACATTGTAAATTGTATTTGAATTAAGTAAAATATAAGTATTAGATATCATGTGGTAGGACTATAGAGGGCCTGATTCCCATAACAAAAAAGCGGACGAGATCTCCTGTTACACAATGTTGTTACATTTAGGAATGACAATGGGTTAGGGCAGGGTGGGTACCTAAGTACCCAAGCCCGACCCGCTCTTATACTCAGCCGACCCACTTTTGACTCATCTTCCTGCCACATTTTTTTTAGCCAAAATTCAATTCTTTTGCATATAAAAATATGTTCTCACATTTAATACAAGATAAAATGAACTATACACTAAACTACCAAATTCACCATAATTTAACAAGAGGTCCAAAAAAAAAAATAGAAATCCACAATGAAATCATAAATAAAAAATCCACCAAATCATCAAATTCACCCAACTTTCATGTCCAAAATGTGTGATGAATAAATCTGAAATTCTGAATTCTAAATTATTATATATATTTTAATTATTAACTTATTATTAATATATATATATATATATATATATATATATATATATATATATATATATATAATATATAATGGGTCAGTCGGTCGGGTTCGAGACATTACAATATTATTACCTGCCCGCCCACTGCCCAAGCTTCCATTTTTCGACCGGGTTTTTTTGAAATGGACTTGGTCCTTACTTGGCCCAACCGGGCGGGTCGACTTTGGGCCGGACTGTTTTGCCATCCCTAGTTACATCTCCTGTTACACCATCAGATTAGTGCCACGTGTCATATTAACTTAACTACTAATTAGTTCAAATTAACCATGATTTAGAAAAATATATATGTGTCTCTCCCTCAAATCTTCACGTTTGCACACTTACCAAAATTAAATTTGCATACATCAAAAATAAAAATATTAAATCTGCAAATTCTTCTTCTCCCTCCTAAACAAACATCAATGTCAAAATAATTTCATTCACATCACCGTTTCTCGCTATATTTGACTCATTAATATTAATGCAGAAACTTGAATTTCTCCATTTAGGTTCATGAACAGTTTAATTTAATTAGATCATCTTCAAAAAATTTGAATTAATTAGATTTTAATTTTTACACCAGATAGTAAGTTTGATGGCAGTGTAATTGAATTAAGAGGATTTGAATTGAATTTGATTAAAATAAATGTTTGAATTAGCAAAGGAATTTTAATTTAAATCTTTGTACAACAGTGTGTTGGTATTGACTGTTGAGGAATTGAAGCCTTAGTATTAGAACAACAAATTTGGGAATAAAAGCACCACGCTATCCTAAAATTGAAGTAGTACTTTTCCAGCGATTACAACGAGGAAGCAATTATGTAAATGAAGTTCTGCGTGTTGTTTGTTTGGGAGAGAGAATAATTAATTTTGCAAAGATCTTATACTTGGGGAAGATTGCAAATATATCGTATGATTTGAGAGAGGAAATAGAGATTTTCTTTGTAAATCTTGGTTAATTTGAACTAATCAGTAGTTATGTTAATATGGCACGTTACACAGAAGATCCCGTCCGCCAAAAACGGGTTTGGCAAACAAGTACAGGAAAAAATCTTTAAATTAATATTATCGTTAAATTATACTCATTTAGAAAAGTTTATTAATCAATAAATTATATTAATTAAAAGATGTATTTTATATTCAACTAATCTAAATTTGATTACATAGCAAAATACATGTATATTAAAAACTATGAACTTAAATTTAGTTATTCAATGTACTATATATAACTAAATACGTAAATTAAATATATAATGACAGTTAATTTCATTTTCATACTATAATTTAGGACTAGTCCAAAAAAAAATATTAAATCTTTTTACTTGTCAATTTTAGTCCACATTCGTCCAAATTTAATCATATTTTACCAACTTTAGTTCCTTTTTGGGGGCATAAGATTTTACTTATAATTACAATATTATGCATAACAAATACATGCATGAGATAATTTTATGGAATGTTTTATGTGAAGTGGAATTAAAATCATGATAATTAAGTAAAAAATAATAATTTTTTTAGTTGAAAATTAGTGATATGAGTATCTTCCTCATGAAAAATTACTTTCTATATATACTGTTTTGAGAAATATAGACTTTTTAACTTCAAAGTTTTTTTTTCTTTTTTTCTTTTTTATTTTTTGCGCATCATCAATAATACATTAATTAAACGATTTCACACAAAAATTTAAATCAAAATTATTAATGTAATAATGGTGTAATATATGTGTGTACAACATTATTGGTACAATAAAAAGTTTGAATGATCTTATGTGCATTCAGGTGCACCGTGCATTTTAAAACCATTCAATTTATTTACACTGAACCGTGCAACTATTTATACACAATCTTTATATGATATATACATCACTAAATTTAATTACTTTTTTTTTTATCGGGCAAATAGTAACTCAAACACATGACCTCACATTATAGGTAGTGGTGTTTTAACCTCTTGAGGTATTCCACATGTCGATGTTATCTTCGTTATTGTGCTATTTTATCCCTTGGAGCCTATATAGAAAACTATTTTTCAGTTTTTGTGTTGTATTCTACGATGACCAATACGTACATTTCTTTGTATGATAAAAAAAAAAAAAAAACTAAATTTAGTTACATTATGATACATTCCCAAAAAAACTATAGGTTTAATGCTAAAACGCACACAAATTCTCTTTATCAATTATTTAAACGGACGAAATGCATAAAAGAAAAAACTTTAAAACATCAATCTATCTACCATGTGTTAAATGAGTCTTCAAAAGGTAGGAATTTCAGGAGTTATGATTTATGTTTTCTTCTTCAAATTTTAAAAATGATGTAAATAGGTTAGAGAAGATAACACAAATAAAAATTTATTTATCTTAAAACCATAATGTACTAGAGGTTGATTTGAATATGATAAATATATATTAAACCTCAATTAGGTGCATCGTGTAATTTAAATGCACTTTTAAAATATGTAATTTTTTTCTTTAGACGTTAAACAAGTTGAATGTTTCATAAAAACAAATTGCATATTAAAAGATGTTGAGAGAGGTACGGAACTAATTTCCCCCAACAACGCTACCATCCCATTTCCTATATACTAATTACCCCCGAATTAGGGGTGGGAATAGACCAAGCTACCCAACAGGGACTTACGGCTCAGCCTCCAAAAGCTCGACTCGGCTCAGCTCGACCTTTTTAGCAAGCAAGTCAGACTTCAACTTTTTTAAAAGTCTATTTATTTATACATGTCAGGTTTAGGCCTTTTCAAAAGTGTTTTAAACTAAACACTTAAATGTATAATATATTTATAAATTATTTTTATATTAATAAAAATATAATTAATAATACTATATAAAATAATATATAATTAAATAAATTATTCAATTAAATAAGATTAATCATCAATAAAGTTTAAAGAGGTTTCTTAAAATTAACCTATTTTATTATCGAAATCTTAATACGTGTCTTAAAATTTTATATCTAAAGTGAAATAGACTAAAAGAGGTTTTAAAAAGGCTTTCGGGCTCTACTCATTAATTAAAAAGATCAAATTTAAACTTACTAAAAAGTCTATATAGATAACAGATCAAACTTAAGCCAAACACATACATATTAGACCCTGACCTTTCAACGAGAATGCTTACTTAAACCCGGTCTATTCCCATGCCCAACCCCGAATTACTAGAACTTGGAATCTCTTTATGTCTTATCCAAAAGAACAACAATAATAATTGCCTCCTGTAGTTGCAATAATTTATACTAGAATAAGATATAAAGTGGTGCTAATTCGAGGATAATTAAGCAATTATAGTTAATTAGAAGAAGTATGTTATTTTGTTGGTTGAATGTGTGTGTGGCACATGTAGAAAGAGAGATTAGAGAGACGACAAAGATGACGGCTGTTTTGAGGGTGAGGTCCAATTCCAAATCCCCCGTGAGGAGAATTTGGACCCATTCCACCCTATAGTAAAAACACATCCGTCACAAATTTCGATATATAATTTCATGCATACAAACAAATAATATGTATATATACACTTCCTTCCATATGGCACGCAGCCATAATAATTCATGTGTTTCACCCTCACTCACCCATGATCACGAGCTCATCATTCCCACCTTTTCTTACTCACTTTCACCACCTTCTTACTAACCCATCGCCATATGTGTATCTACCCTTTTGTATCTCTTGTTATATTTTTTTATATAAGAGTAACACTCTTGTAAATTAGATCTGTATATAAACTATATCACTATTATATGTAAAAAGTATCACTGTTATGTATAAAAATTTACTGTTTAAAAATATAAAGTATTTTTTAACAGTGATAATTTTTATGCATAACAGTGATACTAAAAAAATCCAGTTTTACCGTAAACTCGAGTTCACACAAATTTTTCTCTTTATATATATATAATTAATTAATATAAAATATATTTACCACATGCACGCCTGTCTTTTCGTGTCAATCAGTTAAATTTAATTTCTAAAAAAAATTATATGTAATTATGACTTGATATTTTGTAATAAATAGATTTTATGTTTTTCTTATCATGTTCCATCGTGTAATGTGTAATATTACAATGTATTAAATTATATTTTTTATTGTGTCATATAGTTATTTCGTGTTTCACTACAAAAAATGCGCATTTTATTGACGGAATTTAGCGATGGTTTTTACGACGATTACGATCAAATGGTCAAAGTCAACAGTTTTAGCGACGGTCAAGAGCACCGTCGCAAATAGCTATGATTTTAGCGACGTTTTGGATTAGCCCCTTTAGCGACGGTTTTTGTGATGGATTTAGCGACGATTTTTTTAGCGACGGTTTTGGCGACAATTTTTTTTTTCAATTTTTAATTTTTTTAAAATATTTAACATTAATTATGTTTTTTTTAATGTTCCAGGATTATAATAGGTTTTTTAATTGTTGTTAATGCATCTTACCGTATATTTAATTTATAGTCACTTGGAGAAGAGTTCACTAATACACATTTGGGCTTGGACAACTGTGAAAAATGACCTTGGAGAGCGGTCATCACCAAGTCAAGCTTGGACACCGATATAAAAAACCGTCGTCAAAGAAAAGCTTGGACAACGGTTATCAACCGTGTCAAGATGATATATATTTTTTTTTATTCGTTTTTTTATTTTACATAGGCAATGTTTGAAAACCGCCGTCAATAATATTTTTTTTTTAAATTATTAATTTACATTTTAAAAATCCTATAATAAAACTATATACGTCCCAATACCATATAATAAAACTTATATATACGCCCAATACCATATAATAAAACTTATATAACCAAAAATAAACCAAAAAATCCTATAATAAAACCATAAACCACATAAATATACCAAAACATCGAAATATATAAACATACAATCATAAACATATACGTCCAATTAATACACCAAAAACATGAAATATATATCATCACAAATATATAATTTAATTACATGCTACCAATATTTCAAACAACATTCTCTCAATATTGATTGTATGAATATAAGAAACGATTGTAAAGGTACCCCCATTCAATTGTTTTTCCATTTCTCGATCTTTTCTTAGAGTAAGACTTGAGCTCACGCTTCATAGACAAAACTGCAAACAACGAATCATTCAATATAGTATGAATTTTTATTCAATCAATAATAATTTAAATAAATCAATAATTGACTTACATTAGGAGAAATGTTAGTTATAGAAGTCACGGATTATATCTTCTATAAAACAACAAACAAAATGTCCACAATGGTCATTATCTCGTTGCCTTTTAACTTGTTGATTAACAATATAATAACGTATTACAATTATGAATTCTTTCTATTAATTAGTTTGATAATTTACTAAATTAAATTTACCTTAATGTTAATCCATTTCACTTTATTTAACCCGGATCTTGAGCCTCGACTCTGAAAGGCGACTCGATACATCGTCATCACACTATTATTATTATAATTAAAAAATAAAAATAGATTAAATATGCATAATTTTAAAAGTAAAACAAATCATTGTATAGAATATTAAAAATGAACTTACGCTTCCATATATGAAACGAGATCGTATGATTAGAATAAACTCCATCACGAAGTTTGGGTCCATAAAATACACACTTAATGTATTCATGTGTATGGTGACCAAAGACCCAATGGTTCCTATATTATATTGAGAGTATTAAAATTAACGCAAATTTAGCATATATATGTGCAAATATTATAAACATGAATACAAATTTTAACGAAATGTTTATCACTCACCCCACATTTGTTGGCCAAAAAAATGAGATGATCGCTCCCCGCTTAGATTCAAATGTGATTAACCAACCCATCCATGGTCATGCACTTATCACCCATTATGCAAGACACTTTGGGGAGACGAAGAGTACATTCCACTTGCTCGGTTATCTCTCGGAGAGATATAGCTCACCCAAATATCTTTAACCAACATATATACGCTTAATTAATATTTAAAAAGAAAATTAAACTATACAGAAAGTGAATATTGAGAATTAGTAAACACATACCTGAGGTAAAGGGCTATGGTGGTTGCACTCAACCACCCGTCATTCAAGACTTCGCGCACATGTTCCTCACTGACGAATTCTTGGAAAGTATTCTGATGAAAGTGAGCAAGCATGGGAACTATGACGATATCGAAAGCATTAGACGATACCATCCGGTGCACCCTAGACTGTAAATGATCATCGTGATCTAAGTCTCCAGTCATGGGATAACCAAGTCTTAGAGCGAATGAGTCCCCGATTTAGCCTTATGTGGGGCCCGATTCTACAATTAATTTACAATATTATTTAGAACCACAAATAAGATAATGAACTTTAATAACAAATATTTTACCCTCATGGTGCTAGAGACCAAGTTGCTCGGCCATTCGATGAAGTGCCCGACCGTTGTTCCGACTGTGACGGCTTCATCGATTGGTTTTGGCACCGCTGAATCCTCCTCTCCGATTACGGGTACATCGAGTGTGACCCTCACGAAACCAGGAGTGATGGGATGACCATGAATCATTCCATGGGAGCTGTGCAACGAGCCTATGGCCACCAACCGATTGGGATTCTCCAGATACAGGTAGCAAAAGGTCGTTGGCTGTTCGAATAAGATATTTAGTTAGAAAATTTTGATACACTAGTCTTTAATTAAAACAAATGTGAGACATGCATATCTGATACAATGAGACGCGTTTTGAAGTGCCTCAATAAAGTCGTCCCTAGGGTTAGCTGAAAACATAGCATTAGCGACACTATGTTCACAGCTTGCTCCACTTGACGACATTCCGTGGCTCGATCTTTTCTCAGACCTCAAACGTTCCACATCTTTAGTCAACTTGGCAACCTGTTTCGTTAGTATACCCATCATATTCATGGCTTCAAGACCAGGTGCCATTGCTAAAGATGTCTTCGTCACGCCATATCCGACACTCCTAAAAAGCGTCGGGATGCTCTCGGCGACCCATAGCCGTCCAAAACAGATCATCGTACGATCATGCAAATGTCGTCAAAGCGCCATGGTCTCGAGATAGACGCCTCAATCACAAAAAACAAAAGATTATTATTTAATTATTTGTTTATAAATAATAGTTTGTAATTGAAAGATAAATTAATGGATAGATTACCACTTCTTCGATGATCGTTGTGCATTGGGATCGATGAATATTCCCGCCTCTCGACCCTTTCTCGTAGTCCGAAATAAGTCAAAACTGTAACAATAGGCTCACTCTCTCCAAATTTTTCTTCTTTTTTCCTTTTCTACGATAGTGATGAACGTGTCCCTTTATTAGATATATTAAAAGTGAATATATAAAAAAATTAAAAGTTAGGATTTTGATCTCACCATATTTTCTCTTATTCGCATATAACCTTTGTTGGATCCACGATATCGCGCCTCCATCGACTTGGCTTGAACGCGATTTTTTTTTTGCTTCGATCCTACAAAGATAATAGAAATATGATAAACACCTAAAAAACTTAGGGCATTAGAAATTGAGGAAATGACATTGATCAATTTTACCGAAATCATCCTCCATTGCTCTCTTTCTTCACAAACTCCTCTCAAGATGGAGCCACCATAGGGTTATTCGATGCGCAGGAGGCGGACTAGCCGAGCAAAGACCGGTTCCGGATCTCATGTGTTACTTCTCAACCAAGTCCGGAAATTCTTGGCCATTACTCGACTTATGCAAAATATTTGCTTTTCTTTTGTGAGGTCAAGACCTCTCAAGGTAGTCTATACGATATAACATAACAATTTAGTAAATTTAAGGGTCATACTACAACTTTCAATAAATATATAATTAACATACCGTAAGCTCGTCCCCATAATCTTTCCTTCAAAGCGAGTCGGTTTGGGGTTACGCCATCGTTGGTTTGGCAAAGACGATAGGATCACGCTCTGACAAAGCAAGCCAATGTAGAAGGACAACGACTCACTCTCTTTTCCTATTACTGTCCAAACTCATTGAACGATAATCGCAATAACATAGTATTTAATTAGGTTCAACGATCAATCAATATATTTATCGATTTCAAACTGTTCAATTGTAATAAAATTACCTAAAGTGTTTTCCCCTTGCTACGAGCTCTCTTAATAGATGACATTGTAACTATACCCCGAGTGCGCTTCTCCCCGGAGCTGCTAGTGGTGGTGGGAGCATCAGTGTCACACTCTCTCAAGTCATCATATGCGCCATGATCTCCATCAGAATCTCCATCATCTCCTGGATATGGCAAACGAGACATGATCCTATAAAGCAAAAGAAACAACATTTAATAAACAAAAAACAAACAATATTCTCAACCGGATGTTTCATACATGATAAGAACTATCTATGCAGTATACATGATACATCTACTTATAAGTTACATTTGCATCATCTACTTATAAATTAAAATTTCAGTTGATAGCATACTCTTATACTATGAACACATGTGTATTAGCTAGGCTTGAATGACTAAGTGTATTAGCTGTGCATACTCTCATACAAGAGCAACATACTATGAACACATGTGTATTAGCTGTGCATACTCTCATACAAGAGCAACAAAATTAACTAAGTGTTATAAACAACAAAATTAGTTCAGTTCAAAAAACAACAAGAGCAACATATACAATATGAATAAAGCTAAAGCTTGAAAAATTCAATGGAAATACGACTTGAGTTGAGGCCTATAAATATTTCAGTAGATATTATTTCATGGAAGACCTATTCATTTGATTTTTTTTAACACACGTTATATTGACTTACTCATATATTAATATTGTTCAATTCAACTATATAATCATATTTATAATGTTCAATACGGAATATGCAATAATATGAATAAAGCTACAGCTTGAAAAAAAGTAAAATTAAAGATTGCACAATCCAATTGCACCAACTAAGTGTTATGGAGGCGGGGGGGCGGGCGTGGAGGGGGGAGGGCGACGGTGGCTAGGGGAGGGGAGGGAGGAAAGGCGGGCAGGAGAGAGAGAGGGAGGGAGGGCGCGACGATTTGGGGAGAGGGAGAAGCGACGACGGCCAATTTAAGGTCAATCAACGGCAACCACAATTTGGTGGAATGGAAACCCCATTTACAATGATGATTTGGTTGAAGGTTTTTCTGCGGCGATTTTGGGGAGAAGAAATTGGAGAAAGAAATGAAGTCCGAACTAGGTCTCGGTTCATATATATATATATATATATATATATATATATATATATAAAATAAAACGATTAATTATTAACCGTCAATTGTTTACCAAACAATTAGTAACATTTGTGCAAGTAAATAATTAGTTTGAAACCGCCATTGTCCAAGGTTTATTCTTGACAGCGGTTTCAAACCCGTGTTTTTTTTTTTTTTTATAAAACCGCTCTCCAAGTTGTTACTTGGAGAGCTGTTTGAAAAAAGAGCTGTCCAAATGCAGCTGTGCAAGCTCAAATGTGTAGTAGTGGTTTCACCTGACCGTAGTCAGATATATTTCGAGTAATTTACGGTATACAATTTAATTTATAGTATATTTAAATATATATATTGACCAAAAGTAGTACTTGTTTAAATAAAAAAGTAGTACTTGTTTAAATGAAAAGTATTACTTGTTAAATGAAAATATTACTTGTTTAAATAGAAAAGTATTACTTGTTCAAATAGAAAAGTACTACTACTTGTTTAAATAGAAAAGTAGTACTTGGTTAAATGAAAAGTATTACTTGTTTAAATTAAAAGTATTGTTTAAATAATAGAAAGTATTACTAGTTTAAATGAAAGGTATTACTTGTTTAAATGAAAAGTATTACTTGTTTAAATAGAAAAGTTGTAGTTGTTTAAATAGAAAAGTAGTACTACTTGTTTAAATGAAAAGTAGTACTTGTTTAAATGAAAAGTATTACTTGTTTAAATAGAAAAGTATTACTTGTTTAAATAGAAAAGTAGTGTTTGTTTAAATAGAAAAGTAGTACTTGGTTAAATGAAAAGTATTACTTGTTTAAATTAAAAGTATTACTTGTTTAAATAATAGAAAGTATTACTTCTTTAAATGAAAGGTATTACTTGTTTAAATGAAAAGTATTACTTGTTAAATGAAAAGTATTACTTGTTTAAATAGAAAAGTTGTAGTTGTTTAAATAGAAAAGTAGTACTTGTTTATATGAAAAGTAGTATTTATTTAAATGAAAAGTATAACTTGTTTAAATAGAAAAGTAATACTTGTATAAATAGAAAAATAATACTTGTTTAAATAGAAAAGTAGTATTTGTTTAAATGAAAAGTATTATTTGTTTAAATGAAAGGTATGGCTTGCTTAAATGAAAAATATTACTTGTAAAAATGAAAAGTAGTACTTGTTTAAATGAAAAGTAGTATGTTGTGTTCGATATAATTATTCAGCATTAATCGAACACGTAAGAGAGACACATGTAATATTCTACTATTAAAATAATCATGCTCGATGGACAAGTGTGCTGCACCGTCACGACCAAACAAGTTTGATCGCCAGATCGCCACTTGTCAACCAAGCGAACATAATCGCCTATGAAACCGACGAGCAAAAATGTTAGCCATTTAACCGACCGAGCAAAATGATCCTGAAAGATGTTGATCGATAAGTCAAACCGACGATCGGGGAAGAAGAAATCGATAAACAGTCAAGTGATCTCAGGGCCAGTATGTTCGATGCACAGATAACCTGAGAGCTCAGACATCCTGAAGGTTCAGACAAACCTGAGGGGTCAGTATGTTCGGTACTCAGATATCCTGAAGGCTCAGACATCGTGAGGGTTCAGACAAACCTGAGGGGTGTATGCTCGGTACTCAGATATCCTGAAGGCTCAGACATCCTGAGGGTTTAGACAACCTGAAGAGGTCAGTATGCTCGATGCTCAGACAACCTGAGGGATCAGTATGCTCGATGCTGAGAGCTCAGACATCCTGAAGGGTCAGTATGCTCGATGCTCAGATATCCTGAGAGCTCAGACATCCTGAAGGGTCAGTATGCTCGATGATATTCCGACATAAAATTGATATGGTTTAATGGGGCGAACAAAGCTTTCAGTCGAGCAAAAGATTAATTTGGGCGACCAAAAGAGTGCCTTATAGACAAGCAAAAGCAAAGATCAATCTAGAAGATGAAGTTGGAAAGGTGGCAGCATTACATGAATTCTTGCATGGTCCTAAGTCTCCAGCTCATGCTTGTCAAACCAGCTCATGCTTGTCGATGTACTATAAATAGAAGAAAAAACAACAAGATAAAGGTTCAGAAATTTCCCAAAGGTGTAAGGTTCACAAAAAATTCGAGAGATCATCCATGCACACAAAAACCCTAGCACTCATATACCAACTCTCCAAATCATCTTCATCCATAGCGATTCATCTTCATGAGATGTATCATATATTGTACATGTAAAACTCGCAATACTACATCCCTGGCTTGGTATGCCCCCAGAGTAGTCATTTCTTGACGAACTGGGTCAACAAATTCCTCTTATTTACAGTTTATTTTACACGTGCATATTTTGTTTGTGAGTTGTCACCGAATTAGCCACATAATACTCTCCATATAAAACGACTCGCAACAAATTGGCGCTAGAAGGAGGGTACCAAAAAACCAACCCATACCCAAACCAGTAGTTAGCCGAGGCAGAAAAAAGAAATATAATGCCTCAATCTAGGAACACACAAACAAAGAGGTCGGGGCAAAGTCGACCTCACGACCGGAAAGAGGCTCAGTGCCAGCTCACAAAGATCAGACAGTGGAGACTATCAATCTTGAGGATATAGCCAATGATCCGGCGGCCACAATAAAAGCCACCACTTTCTTGCTACGAGCACAGAAAGAGAGGGCTGAAAAAGAGTTGGCCAAGTTAAAACCTCAAGATGATGAAGAACGATGCTCGCATACACCTGATAGCGAGCAAGTTAAAATGAAAGCTGCGAAGAGGGCCAACAAAAAAGCTGATGATACGTCTGATGACGAACAGCCTCAAGGGTTCAGACCATCAGCGTTTGGACATTTGAAGCTCTCCGCCAAAGATCGAATCGTCAATAATAAGCGACAGAATCCAGGGAAGGAACAACCGATAAACAAGCCCACTCATTCAAATCCCCATGATCATCCGCATGCCGAACAAAAATCGGCTGGAACAAAATTGCCTATTCATCATCGATTGGGTAGTCAAGCACAAACTTGGAAAGGGGGACTGCCCCATCACGAGCATGACCCACTGGGTCCTCATGATGGGAAACAAACCCGATCCAAGTCTGTCAGTTCCACAAAATTTGTGGAAATGCAGAAAGCCATCGAGGGTTTACAGGCCGACCTGGCCGCGACCAAAGGACACCCTCGGGCGAGCACAATACCTTGCTCACCACTATCACAGGCGATCATGGCGGCCGAAATACAAGAGAAAGTGGCAAAGATCCGACCACCTATCCCCATGTTCGATGCTGAGTCAGACCCACATGTCCATCTCAGCAAATACTCAGACTTTATGATCGCCATGGGAGCCACTGACGCGACGCAATGCCGATCATTCCCCATGACTTTGGGTGATCGGGCACATAGATGGTTCTCTACTTTGCCCGCCTCGTCTATCACATCTTTCGCTCAGTTGGGGCAGCAATTCCTGTTCCATTTCTCATCCATGTGTGCTCGCCCAGCGCCAAAACAAAGGTTGGTGCATTTTTCCCAACTAAGAGGTGAGTCTGATCGAGCATACATCGAAAGATTTGATAAATGTTTGTATGATGGGGCCCCAGTTGAAGAGGATGCCAAGATCCTAGCGGTGGTCGGGGGCCTGACCCTGAATACTGACATGTGGAAATCCATGCATCAAGATTGGCCGAACACATATTCAGAATTTCGAGAGCGAGCAGCCAAGATCATAGCCATGCAGGATCTGCTCGCCCAGTCACGATTGGGTCAGGAAGCGCCAACTAAGAAAGTTTTTGGGAAGAAAGTGATGAATGAAGGGGGGTACAAACCCCCAGGCTCTTTCAAACCATTCGAAGAAAGAGCAGAAGCAAACACCCTACGAAGTCTTTTGGGCGTTTCAGCAGAAACAATTTTCAACCAAATCAAAGATCGGGACATGTTAGATAGGCCTCGAAGAATCATAATGGACAAGCATAGGCTTAATGCTTCCAAATATTGTAATTATCACGAGTACATCGGGCACAATACAGAAGATAATGGTCTTACCCAGTTCCTAAAAAAGCCGGTGAGCAGAGACTTCCGAACAGAAAAAATAGAAGACCGAAGGGGTAAGCGTAAAGCCGAACAAACATCTGACAGTGATCCCGAAGAATCACGTAAGAGGTCTGAATTACCCAAAAGAGGGCCTCCTACTGTGGGTAGAGGTCAAGAAAGTCAAGAGATCCACATGATACGTCCTGAATATGGTCCAGTAGGTGGATGTTATCAGGCACCAACATTATCGAACAAACGTAAGAAGATGGAGATGTGTGCCATGCAAAGCATCCATCAGGTGAAGGTGGCGAGCACATCAGCAAGCACACCACCCTCTCACCAAATCATGTTTTCAGAAGACGATCTCGACGGTATAATCACCCCTCACAATGACTCCCTAACCATCAGTGCTCGTCTCCTCGGGTTGAAGGTGCACCGCCTCCTGGTCGATACCGGAGCATATGCGAATATTTTGTTCGTCAACACTTTGCACCAACTGGAAAAGCAAGTTGGGGACTTGAGTAGCTATATTGAACCATGTGATCATACCATTATGGGTTTTGGGGAATCTGTAACCCGACCCTATGGTATGATTAGGTTAGGAGTTGAGTTAGAATCAACTCTAAATCCGGAGATCCGACGAACTAGAATGCTAGATTTTATAATCGTCGATGCTCCGTCCACTTATAACGATTTCCTAGGACGCCCGTTCATCCAGGAATTTAAAGCGGCCTATTCTACTTATTATTACTGTGTTACATTTCCAACACAAGATGGAACGGGTAGCGTAAAAGAAGATCAGAAGAAAGCTCGAGATTGTTTGCTATCATGTGCACCAGAAAAGCAAAATATCGTTAACATGATGGAGCAAACATGGGAGATTGGAGAGTCAAACCAGCAGGCAAATATGTTGCCAAAATATCCTTTGACGAGCACACCTCCCTGTGCGAACACAGAACCCGCGAACACAGAGTTCGGAATGGTGACTCATGTCCCAGATCTCCTAGATCTAATGAATATTGATTCGCCAAACGAGCTACCGGACCTAGAACCTCGCGTAGGTTTTGAACCTATGGAGGTTGATGACGAACACCGGGGGTCGATCCAAGATCCTCGGTGGAAACAAAAAAGAAAGCAAGCAACACCTGTCGAACAACTAGAGTCTATCAATATCGACCCGAACAGACCTGAGTTAGAAGTGTTCATTGGTTCGGAATTACCTGAACCAATTCGAACATAAATGATTGCTTATCTTCAAGCAAACTTGGATGTGTTCGCTTGGTAGCACAAGGACATGGTTGGCATTGATCCCAAACATGCATGTCACTCCCTCAACCTTGATCCAACACAGACTCCAGTTATCCAGAAGCGCAGAAAGTTCAGTCCGAAAAAGTATGCGGCAATGAATAGTGAAATCAAAAAGTTGCTCGACAATAAACTGATTCGAGAAGTGAAGTGCCCAAGATGGCTTGCGAACCCTGTGCTCGTCCGTAAGACTAATGAATCTTGGAGACTATGTATTGATTTCACTGATTTAAACAAGGCATACCCGAAAGATAATTTCCCAATGCCGCATATCGATTATTTGGTCGATAATACAGCAGGCCATGAGCTCATGACCTTCATGGATGCTTTTGCTGGCTATCACCAAATACCCATGCATCCGGATGATCAAAAGAATACGACATTCTGCAGTGAAAAGAATATGTACTGTTGGCAGCACATGCCGTTCGGATTGAAGAATGCCGGAGCAACATATCAGTGTTCGGTGAACAAAATGTTCGACTAACACATCGGCCGAACAATTGAGGTATATATTGACGATATTGTGGTAAAGAGCGAACACAAGAAAGACCACATCACCCACCTCGCACAAACGTTTGATATACTCAGGGAGTACAACATGAAGCTAAATCCGAAGAAATGCAGTTTTGGGGTTCACTTAGGAAAATTCCTCGGACATATGGTCAGTCAACGGGGGATTGAAGCAAACCCATCAAGGATTCAAGCCATGCTCGACATGCAGGCCCCCAGGAGTGTGAAAGAGGTCCAAAAGTTAACCGGACGTTTAGCTTCCGTAAGCCTGTTTATATCACGAACTGGGGACAAATGCAAACCTTTCTTTGATGCATTAAAGAAAGGGAAATTCCACTGGACAGAGCATTGCCAAAACGCATTTGAATCATTAAAACAGTACCTTGCAGATACTCAGACATTGTCTAAGCCTGTTCCAGGCAAACATCTTTATTTGTATCTGGCTGCATCCGAGCATGCAATCAGCGCTGTGCTCGTACGAGCAGAAGGGACGACCCACTTGCCCGTTTACTATGTAAGCTAAGTGCTCAAAGAAGCCGAGCTCCGGTACCCTCCACTGGAAAAATTAGCATATGCTCTCGTTATGAGTGTTCGAAAACTGCGACCATACTTTTTCGATCACTCAGTCGAGGTACTGACCACATTTCCATTGCGACAAGTCCTCCACCGACCAGACACTGCAGGAAGACTACTCAAGTGGGCGGTGGAGTTAGGACAATTTGGCATTACGTTCGCCCCGCGAACAACAATAAAGGGCCAAGCTATGGCCGATTTTATGGTCGAGTTGACATATCCACAAATGCCCGAAAAAGCTGTGGACCAACCATGACATATGTATGTTGATGGCTCATCAACGAGTTCAAGAGCCGGAGCAGGCGTAGTTCTCATCAGCCCAACTAGAAAAACATTCACGACAGCCATCCGTTTTGATTTCCCAGCCACAAATAATGAAGTCGAGAACGAAGCTTTGATCGCTGGACTACAGATGGCTATGACAATGGGAATTCAAAGGCTGATGATTTACAACGATTCTCAGATAATCGTTTATCAAATAACTGGCGAGTACGAGGCCCGAAGCGAAAATATGGCACAATATCAGCAACTAGCAAAGGAGTTGCTCGAGCAATTCGAACAAGTTTTCATAGAACAATTACCACGATTGGGTAATTCGTTCGCTGATGCTTTGGCACGCCTGGCAACAACAGAAGGAGTGACGAACACAACGGACATTGTGGTCGTCACAACTTGTTCCCCATCAGTTTCTAGAGTTTTAGTCGCCCATGTGACAGGCGAACAGGAAATCTGGATGACTCCAATCCTGAGTTACTTACAAAAGGGACTTCTCCCTGAGAATAAGACACAAGCTACTCGCCTCAGATTATAATCTGCTCGTTATACAATCTTAGACGAGCATTTGTACAAAAGAAGTTTCTCACTTCCACTATTGAAGTGTATTACTCCTGAAGAGGGTCACGTAATTCTGGAGCAAATCCACGATGGAGTATGTGGAAATCATACAGGTGGGCTCGTCCTGGCACATAAAATTATCAGACAAGGTTATTATTGTCCGACCCTCAAAGAGGTTTCGCTCGCGTATGCTCGCGCCTGCCACAAGTGCCAGGTACATGCCCCACTTATTCATAGCCCACCTGAGGAATTAGTGTCAGTTTATAGCCCATGGCCATTTGCTAAATGGGGAATCGATTTGATCGGCCCATTTCCTACTGGCACATCAGGAGTAAAATATGTTGTGGTTGCCGTTGATTACTATACTAAATGGGCGGAAGCCGAAGCTGTTGTTAAAGTCACTGAACAAAGAATGTGGAACTTTGTTTGGAAAAACATCATTTATCGTTTTGGGCTTCCCAAATCATTAGTAACGGATAACGGCAAACAGTTCGATGGAAGTGAATTCCGACAAAATTGTGCTTGCTGGGGCATAAAAAAGCATTACTCAACTCCGTATTATCCCCAGTCAAACGGACAAGTTGAAGCCGTTAATAAAATTATCTAGCATACCCCACCCTCAAGGCCAGACTTGATAATTCCAAGGGGGGAGGATGGGCTGAAGAGTTGCCCGAAATTTTATGGGCTTATCGAACAACTTTCAGAACATCAACTGCGGAAACCCCGTTTGCCTTGGCATTTGGTGCGGAAGCTATTGTACCCGCAGAAATCAAGATTCCGAGTCATCGAACAATGACTTTTGGAGAGCACATCAATGACCAGGCGCTCGCCCTGAGTGCAGACCTGTTAGAAGAAAGAAGGACGGAGGCTGATTTCAAGAATGCCATGTACAAAAAGAGATCAGAAAAGTTCTATAACTCCAAAGTCCGAACACGCAGGTTCAACGTGGGCGAGCTGGTTCTAAGACGAGCAACAGGGGTATTAAGTGGTGTGTTCGGCCGAGCATGGGAAGGTCCATTCAGAGTCACAGAACGTTTGTTAAACGGGACATATGACTTGGAATACCTGAATGGAGTCCCATTGTCCTACTCGTGGAATGCGTCAAATTTGAAAAAATATTATCAATAATGACGAGCATAACTGGCCGAACATAATCAGCCACATAGCTGAAACGAGCACAAATGGCCGAACATAATCAACCATTCAGCTAAGACGAGCAGGACAATCCTGAAGGAAGAACACATCGTGTTCGATACAAATCTTCTAGAAAGAAATGCTGGCCAACACTATTGAAAGATAGAAGATACGTGTCAAAACAAGTCGAGAAGTGGTGGCAACCAAAAAATGAACGTGTCAATCCTTGAACAAGAGCTGGCAAAAAACCGAACAGATGTCAAAAGGAGGAATTAAAAGCAAGAGGGTCAGCACCAACTAGCTATGCCAGCACCAGCTTGGGATAGTACTATAAATAGAGGCATATTGATAGCTGAAGAAAGCAGAGGAAAAAAAACAGATGAAAAAGAAAAAAATACTACAGTTATCGGAAGAAAGTTGGTTCAGTATGCCTCCAGACGAAGAATCCAGTACTCGATTCAGCTATCATTCTGCTGAATCGAGCATCTGTCCTAGTACGAGCTTTATACCACGTATGACACTCCGAGCACAGGTTGAAGCTCGTTGTGGACTCAAGATGCTCGGCAGAGTCATGGTTGCCACTCCACGTTACTCACTGCTTATGCAGTAGTAAATCACTAGTCCCCTATGCATCCCCAAAATCTCCTCCGAAGGGGAGGGATGTCGTGGTATCCGCTCGAAACAACATGCGGATGTTGATGCTCAGGCATCTACTGAAGGGGACAGAATGGTGCGAGCTGAGGATTTTGCTCGCACCTGATATAGGCGAGCAGGAGTGCTCGCCACATGCTCATGTCCGCAGCTGCTCGCATAATCACAATTTGTCCAGGAGGGACAGATGCTTATGCTGCTGCTGCTTGAGCATGTTATTTAAGGAAAGGTAGACAGGATGATGTGCCACATGCTTGTCAACATCAATTCCGCGGACAAGGTGAGGCCAGTTCGTGTCTACTCAAGACAAGGTTTAAATTTAAAACCGTAGTCTGATGTCTATAGTTGTGTAATAGACAGTCTTCTTCAAATGTAAAGGTTGTAATAGAATACAACGTGTTGCAAAAAAATATTTTAGTTTGCAAAGATTTTCTAGTTGAAGCCTATTAGAGGTCGCACCTAAGTCGGACGTCCCGAACAAAGACGAACGAGACCAAGTCTATGTTCACCTGAAGAACGAGTTCGTACTCTGATTCCCACAGCAAAAAGCGAGTAATGGGTACGCAGTCGCAAAAGACGACTCGTACTTACAGATACCCGTAGCAGAAGCGGGTGATGAGTGCATGGTCGCAGCTAAATAAGACGGCCCTAGTACGAAGTGATCGCGCCTAAATAAGACGATCGCGAACCAAGAAAGGGGGGGTTCATAAAGTTAACCCATCTGGTCACACCTAAATAAGACGATCAACCGATTGCAACATCAATAAGACAATCAAAAATGAAAGAAGTCAGGAGCGGGCATAGGCAAACACAATGTTCGAATTCATTCAGAAGAAAAGAGATATAAACTAGAAAGCAACAAATCAAACATCGAGCAACACAAGCATCAATCAATCATCAGCCACATTCATCCTCAACAATCAGGTTAGAGGAAAAAGTTCAAAATATGAATTCAACCATTCAGATTCGAATTGTTCGAACAAAAGAGAAGAAATCCAAAAATTACACAAGTTCAGAAGACATTGTTCGAGCAAAAAATGAAGAAGACAAAAATTACACAACATTTGTTCAGTAAAGTAGGAATTATACTAAGGGACAAATTCATAGTTGGGGGTGGACGGAAGCGAAATGTCGAACAAATCATGCTCGGCCCCCCTCAAAGAATCTCTCCTCCAAAGATGGTCGACCCAATATGCTTGCCAGGAGGTACACTTTGCTCGGTCACAGGAGGTCCCCTTTGTTCGATCTGCACCTGATCGGACCCGGACTCAGCTCGGAGAGTTTGTGTTGGGGAATGATTCACACAGATCTATTCGGGGTGAATATTTAAATACAAATTTAATTCATTAATTATTACTAGCATGAATTAATCCTATATTAATTCAAATAATAATTGCAACAACATATCATGCAAATAAAAAGCCACGTAAAACCTACACATGCGGAATCTACGGGTTTTACGTGAACGCATTCTCTCGGGATGGCGGTGGCTCGCCGGACGGACTAACCAAAAGGACTTCCCAAGTATTCCCTTAGCCCTTGCTCGACAATCCGGTGGAAGGATACTCGCGAACAATTAACAAAAGGAAAAAAATAAACTTTGTTGCACCACTTATGTGGATTTGCTAATATTTCTAGCACATGGAATTGTACTTGGGAATGAACTAATCATCCCCTATTTATAGGAGGGAGGGTGGACGAAATTTATGTGATTTTTCAATGTGTGAAAAGACTTTTCTTGGTCACCAAGAAATCTTGAATATATCCCTTATATTCTTTTTTCCATAATTAAAATATTCCACAAAAATCCACCTCCTCTATTTTATGGATGATTTTCGAAAATCAAGTGTCACAAGAATCCAAGATTTGGATCTTCTTGAATTTATGAGATATTCTTGTATTTCAAGAAATACATATCTTCCATAATATCTTTTCAAGAAAATCAAGAAAATCTTTCTTGCCCACTATATTTTCAAAATTTCGAAATTTACCTCATGAATAACCAAGTGGGAGATTTCTTGAATTTAATGAGATAATCTTGTATTCCAAGAATACATATCTTCATTCCATAACAAAATTCAAAGAAAATCTTTTCTCCTCTTTTTATCCATAATTTTCGAAAATTTAGAGAAATATTAAGCAACAATATTTATTTTATTTTAATCACCTTTTCAGTTATTGGACTATATGTTGGGCTACTTAGGGGGCCTTTAGGAGAATTAAGATTGGACCTTCTAATGGATCTTGAATATCTAATATTGAGCCACAATATAATTCAAGCCCATAAATATTAATTAATCCCACTACATAATTAATATTGCACTATCCATCTTAACCCATATTACACCAATATGGCTCCCTGGTCATTATTTCCCATGTTTAAGATTATATAGCCCATTAATTAATTCAAGCCACCGAAATAGCTTTCCGTTAATTAATATATTTTGTCCTTTGTCGAACGATTCAACATTATTATCCATAACTAAAACTAATTCCACTTGCAAGATTTGGTATGATAAAACTTATGAACCTCCCAAGGGGGCAAATCAAGCAAGCGTGCTTGCACACGATTCTTCGATTAAATCTTAGCAATCACACGTGACCAATAATATTGCCCAAGATAAAAAATATTGAATCTCTCTCTCGATTAAGCTACCCATGATAAGTCAAAGCAATAGTTACCAATCCCACGTGATCCTATTTAAGGGGACGAAGGTTAAGAAACAACGAACCACCGAGGTCTAATTCTTCCTTGTTCGATTACAAAGAATTTATCCTCCTCAGAGGTCCTATTCAAATAAGATCACCATGCACTAGTGTAATCTCTTGTTCAAGACAAACCAATCAACCTTACACCTCAACCTTTCGCGATGGTTGTTCATTTCCATCTAGGTCGTGAATGGCGTACTTTTTAGTTACAAGGACCGCAATTTAATCTTCTCGTGATCCGGTATCACTAAATTAACTACTGATGTAACACGCATTTAATTATTGAACAGTTTATGCAAGAAATATATATAACATTCAATCATATTTAAAGCATCGATGATAAACAATTTATTTCAAGAATAAGTCCGAAATTCAGGTTTATTATACAAAGTAAAAAGCATACTTTTCAAGATAATCCCAACAATCTCCCACTTATACTCAAAGTCCTGCTTTTAAGTATACTACAACACGTCTCGAGTAGTCCGTGAAATCTAATGTCACCTACACGAACCTAATAATTTCTCCCACTTATACTCAAAGCAGATTGGCAACGGTCTTGACACCCATTCCACTCACATGTCTCTCGAATGTATTCAGAGGCAGACACTTTGTGAATGGATCTGCTAGGCTGTCCTCAGACGCTATCTTTGCCACATCTATATCTCCTCTCTTAACAATTTCTCGTATAAGATGTCTTTCCTTTAATGTGTTTGTTTGACTCGTGGACTCTTGGTTCTCTTGAATTTGCAACTGCCCCTAGCAGATATTGCTAGACAAATTCAAAACACCATCCAAGTCCACTAAGAAGATCTAGAGCCCAATCGGTTCTTTCTCTGCTTCACAAGCAGCTACTTACCCGAGTCCCATGGTTGAGTTAGTGATGCATTTCTGCTTCACACTCGTCCATTTGATGGCTACACTTCCCAAATGGAAACACACTAACTGAGGCAGATAATTTCTGGAATCTAAATCCGATTGGAAATCTGAGTCCATGTAGTCGATGGGGATTGGAGTATCTGACTGATAAATCAACATTCTATCCCGAGTTCTTTTCAGATACTTCAGAATGTTTTTAATCGTCGTCGATTAAGCTTTCCTCGGTTACTCGATATCTTGCTACCATGCCTACTGCAAAAGCATATATCCGGTCTCGCATACAAAGATTGCATACATAAGGTTTCCTACAACTGAAGCACAAGGAATGCCTTTCATGTCATCTATCTCCTTTTGCGTCTTAGGGGACATTTTCTTGGATAGATGGATTCCAAGTCTGAAAGGTACGAATCCTTTCTTATAATCTCGCATGCTGAATCGTTTTAAAACCAGTGTCAATGTATGAATACTTGCGATAACCCGATCATCCTTTTCTTGCGATCTCGAGTAATCTTGATCCCAAGGATGTGTCCGGCTTTCACTAAGTCTTTCATATCAAACTGTTTTGAAACGCCATGCCCTTACGCCCCGACCACACCTTCACATCGTTCCCGATGATCACAATGTCATCTACGTATAGTACTAAGAATACCAATGCAGCTCCAAACGCGTTTTTTACACACAAACTTTCAAACTTGCTTTGATCAAACCCATAAGACTTTATTACATGATCAAAACTTTGGTTCCAAGCTCGGATGCTGTTTGAGTCCGTAAATGGACCTCTTGAGCTTTACAAACTAGGTGTTCTTGGCCCGCTTCAATGAAAAACATGGGGTTGTTGCATATAGATCTCTTTATCAAGACTTCCGTTAAGGAAAGCCGTCTTGACATCTATTTGCCGGACTTCAAAGTCGAAATCGTGAGAAATCGATAAGAGAATACGGGATGGACTTAAGCATGGCCCGCGGGCGAAAAAAAGTTTCCTCATAATCGATCCCTTTCTTTACGAGTATAACCTTTCGCCATTAGTCTTGCTTTAAAGGTTTCAACCTTCCCGTCCGGTCCTCTTTTCCTCTTATATACCCACTTGCATCCAATGGGTTTGACCCCATTAAGTGGGTCTACTAGCTCCCACACTCTATTATGAAACATAGAACCCATATCGGCTTTCATTCTTTCTTTGCCAAGAATCAGATCCATATCTTGGAGTGCCTCATCATATGTCCATGGGTCTCGATTCACGAATCAAGTCCGAGGACTCTCCTATTCCCATGAATCTCTCGGTCACAAACAACCCTCCCACTATAACGAGGTCGGCCAGAAAATGTATCATTTGGTATATCATCTAAGACATGCGATCGACTTTGAGGTTTGCCCTCTAAGCTCATTTAAGGTAATCTCACTTCTGGGTTTTCTTTGGTTATATAGTTTTCTTCCAAAATCTAAAGTGGGTGCGGATGTCCACCTTTTGATCTTCGGAACTATAGAACATTCACCCTTTTGTTCCCTCGGGGCATCCTACAAAACAGCCCAATTCTGATCGAGGATCCAATTTACCGGTTTCCTTGTCCAACACGTAGGCCGGACACCCCAAAGTTCTCATGTGTCTCATACTAGACTTGCGCCCGGTCCACAATTCTTTGGGGTTCTGGGAACTGATTTGAATAGCACCAAGTTCAGAATGTAAGTCGCTGTTTTCCAAGGCATGACCCTAGAACGACTCGGGAAGATCCATATAACTCATCATTGATCTAACCATTTCCAAAAGAATTTAGTTGCTTCGCTCTGCAATCCCCGTTTTGTTGAGGGGTTCCGTGTGCGGTGAGCTGGGATACAATCCCTTCATCAGATAAGTAGTTCAAAAACTCATCGCTGAGGTATTCGCCTCCACGATCAGATCGTAGAGACTTGATACGTTTTTCCACATGATTCTCTGCTTGAGCCTTAAATTCTTAGAATTTCTCAAAGGTCTCAGATTCATGCTTCATAAGGAAAATGCACCTTGAGTAATCATCTCCTCTTGCTTTGGTTAACATTGAACTACGTACATCTATGTGAACGATCTCTAACACTTCTTTAGCCCCATTCCCCTTGGCTCCAAGTGCCATCTTGGTCATATCACCCTCCAAACATGATTCGCAGGTTGGAATCGGTTTAACTTGGAGAAGCCCTAGTGAACCGTCTCTTACCAACCTTTGGATCCTCTTTGGATTTATATGACCCAATTTATAGATGCTAAAGAAGTGTCTCGTTCATGTCTGATGAACGCTTTCTTTTCTCGGAAACAGTTGATGTGTTATAGGATACATTTCGTGAGTGGTGTGCACAGTTAATTGTATAGAGATCATTCAACAACGTTCCATGACAGATAAATTTATCAAAAATAAAATTGGTAACAACTTTATTAAAAAGTAACCAAAATATCCATCATAAAAGTTTAGAAACTGAAAATGAATTCTTTCTAAAATTCCGGAACGTAAAGAATATCTCAAAAAATTAAAACACTGTCTTCAAAAGACAGGTGCACTTCTCCCACTGCTTCAGCTGCCACTCTCGTAGCATCGCCCAGTGTGATGAGGACCTCACTCCCACTAAGTTGCCGGGTCCGCTTGAACCCCTGTAATGTGAAACAAACATGATTAGTGGATCCTGTATCCACCACCCACAAAATAGGAGGCATACGCCGCTAAACAAGTTTCAAACAACTAGTGCGTGAGTATTACCTTTCTTTCCTTTCCTTTTGGGATCGGAACAGGCTGACCTCGATTGTCTTACTCTCCCGCTTTCCAAAGTTTTCCTCATACTTGATCCCATGCTTCTATTTGATGTTGAGTCTTCTTGGTTTAACCTTCTTCTCTTTTCATCATCCTTATCACCACTTGATCTAGGATGAAGAGAAGATTTTTGTTTCCCCAAGTTCTTTTCCTCGCCCTCCACTTCCTTTTCAACCAAAGTCAAAGCATTTATAAGATCCTCCACTTTAAAATCTTGATCTTCCATTAGATACTCAAGATAGCGGTGATTATAGCTCTTTGGTAAGGATTGGAGAATGAAATCAACCTTAGTGTTGAAGTCATATTTTTCGCCGAGGATCTCAAGTTCCTCAAATAACACCATAACCCTAAAGACGTGCTGTGCTGCAGTCGTCCCTTTTTCCAATTTTAACTGAGCAATTTCTTGCTTCACACTTTGGACTGCCATATGGGTCTGATGTCCAAACATCACTTCAAGATTCTTTAAGATGTCTGCAGCTGACTCATAATCTTGATGAAGGCGCCTCAACGAATCTGACATATGTGCCAGAATTGTTTCCTTCATCAAACCGTTTGCCAGCTCCCATTCACCATAAATCATCTCATCCCATATTCCGGCATCCTTAGTTGGTTTTTCGGGTTTTGGTGAATCAAGTACCCATTCGGAAGATGATGCCTTTAGGATAGATTTTATTTTGTGTTTCCAACCAAAATAGTTTTCACCAAAAAGTAAAAGGTCTTTAGGTATATTCAATAGTGGATTAGAAGGTTGCGACATGATGAACTGAAATAAACAATAATATGCATAAGCACAAATATATCACAAGGTTTGATCACATGCATCATATTAAAATCTCAAAAAAAATATAAACATGCATCAGCCAACATCTCAAAACAGTTTAAATAAGCCACGTTGGGTGGGTCATTATTTAAACACATTCAAGCGGGTTACAAACAAGAACAGTTACAAACCCTTAATATCCAGATTAATAGTTGGCTCCCACTTGACCAATATAAATTGACGGGGACTTGGAGAAGTATATGCATATCAATTTTATACCTAAGTAATAACCATGATTAAATACAGGATTACTATTTCGCTTTGATCGAGCCTCGTTGGGAGGGTCATCGCCGCCACTAGTAAATAACCCACAATCATCCGTTTGGAATTCATTCATGTGAAACCTATCTTTTGACCGTCCCGGTTGGGAAATTTCTCCAAAAGAATTCACAAATAAATAAATCATGGAGGTCAAAATTAATTCAATTTTATTATCCTAATAAAATTGCCAATTAATTATTTAAAACATACTTAGTAATTTTGAAGTTGAGATTTTTCAATTTGGCAACCCTCATGCAAACACATTTAAACAAATTAAATAAAGCATAAGATAAAGACAAATAAATCAAGCAAAAAAGAAAAAATAAACATATTGGGCACAAATTATCCAATTGTCATGGTTTGATTTTTTCTTGGCTTGATCTTGAAGAAACACGCCTCAAATTTCTCCCACTCGTTAAATCTCGAAAAATACTTCTCGAACCGCCACGCCAGCGACTTCGCGGATGGATGCACTCCGATCCGCCGCCGCTTGCCTTAGAACAACCTCAGCGGCCTTAGCACCGGCTGGCGGGCAGCGCCCGCCGATCTCCTCGTGTCGCGAGTCGTCGGCGTCGGCGAGATCTCGGCGGCGGCAGCGATCAGATCGTCAGCGCTCACAGCAGCTCCGCCTCGCCCGCGACCTCGGCCGCCCGTCTCGTCTCGCCCCGTCTCGTCTTGTGCGCCCAGCTTCCGCCCCCGTCTCCTCGGGCTGAGCGCGACCGCCCGTGAGCGCGCCTTCATCTCGCGGTCGCTCGGCCGCCCGGCCTGCCAATGCCCAAAAAGCGTGCATACCGTTCTTACGATTTCGTCCTTTAATTCTTCGTCTCTTCGTTCTCGATCCGGTTACAATTTATTTACAAAAAATAAATAAACCTAGATCTAGACTAGTCTATTACATTGATCAAATCAAACAAATCCTAGTCTACTCGTGGATTTTCTCACGAGGTAAAACAAATCCGAACGAATCGAATTAAAAAAAAACCACAGTTTATATGCATGCAAAATAAAACATTAAAATCCATGACAATTGGATACTTGCAAAAATGAGATCTAACAGTTTCTACTATCCAATTTCAAATTTAATGTCCACGAATTAAATTACAATTTAAAAAAATTCAGAGTCTCAAACAAAGGGCTCGATACCAATTGTTGGGGAATGATTCGCATTGAGATCTATTCGGGTGAATATTTAAATACAAATTTAATTCATTAATTATTACTAGCATGAATTAATCCTATATTAATTCAAATAATAATTGCAACAACATATCATGCATATAAAAAAGCACGTAAAACCTACGCACGCGAATCTACGGGTTTACGTGAACGTACATTCTCGGGAAAAGCAAAGGGCTTTGGTCGGATGTACTAACCAAAAGGACTTCTCAAGTATTCCCTTAGCCCTTGCTCGACAATCCGGTGGAAGGATACTTTCATGAACAATTAACAAAAGGAAAAAAATAAACTTTGTTGCACCACTTATGTGGATTTGCTAATATTTCCAGCACATGGAATTGTACTTGGGAATGAACTAATCATCCCCTATTTATAGGAGGGAGGGTGGACGAAATTTATGTGATTTTTCAATGTGGGGAAAGACTTTTCTTGGTCACCAAGAAATCTTAAATATATCCCTTATATTCTTTTTCCCATAATTAAAATATTCCACAAAAATCCACCTCCTCTATTTTATGGATGATTTTCGAAAATCAAGTGTCACAAGAATCCAAAATTTGGATCTTCTTGAATTTATGAGATATTCTTGTATTTCAAGAAATACATATCTTCCATAATATCTTTTCAAGAAAATCAAGAAAATCTTTCTTGCCCACTATATTTTCAAAATTTCGAAATTTACCTCATGAATAACCAAGTGGGAGATTTCTTGAATTTAATGAGATAATCTTGTATTCCAAGAATACATATCTTCATTCCATAACAAAATTCAAAGAAAAAATTTTTCTCCTCTTTTTATCCATAATTTTCTAAAAAATTTAGAGAAATATTAAGCAACAATATTTATTTTATTTTAATCACCTTTTCGTTATTGAACTATATGTTGGGCTACTTAGGGGGCCTTTAGGAGAATTAAGATTGGACCTTCTAATGGATCTTGAATATCTAATATTGAGCCACAATATAATTCAAGCCCATAAATATTAATTAATCCCACTACATAATTAATATTGACTATCCATCTTAACCCATATTACGATCAATATGGCTCCCTTGGTCATTATTTCCCGTGTTTAAGATTATCTAGCCCATTAATTAATTCAAGCCACCAAATAGCTTTCCGTTAATTAATATCTTTTGTCCTTGGTCGAGAACCGGTTCAACATTATTATCCATACCTAAAACTAATTCCACTTGCAAGATTTGGTATGATAAAACTTATGAACCTCCCAAGGGGTCAAATCAAACAAGCGTGCTTTGCACACGATTCTTCAGATTAAATCTTAGCAATCACATGTGACCAATAATATTGCCCAAGATAAAAAGTATTGAATCTCTCTCCGATTAAGCTACCCATGATAAGTCAAAGCAATAGTTACCAATCCCACGTGATCCTATTTAAGGGGACGAAGGTTAAGAAACAACGAACCATCAAGTCTAATTCTTCCTTGTTCGGTTCAAAGAATTTATCCTCCTCAGGGTCCTATTCAAACAAGATCATGCACTAGTGTAATCTCTTGGTCAAGACAAACCAATCCCGAGCCTTACACCTCAACCTTTCGCGATGGTTGTTCATTTCCATCTAGGTCGTGAATGGCGTCTTTGTTAGTTACAAGGGATTTAATTTAATCTTCGTGATCCGGTATCACTAAATTAACTACAATGTAACACGTCACGAATTATTGAAACGATTATGCAATAAAATATATATAACATTCAATCATATTTAAAGCATCAGTGATAAACAATTTATTTCAGTAAATAAGTCTGGAAATTCAGTTTCGATTATACAAGGTAAAAAGCATACTTTTCAGTATAATCCCAACAGTTTGATCAGCAACATCAGCAATATTCACATCCGAGTCGTCTTCCTCATCCAGGATAGGATCATCAATCTCGATCCCTTCAGGAAGATTGGAGAAATCACACAGATCGTTCAAGTCAGACATCGGAAGGTTGCGATCTGGTGGGTTGTCGATCAGGTACTGCTGGAAACTGGATATGAGTGGGGCAATTTGTTCGCCAGTGAGCATGTGGCGAGCAGACCGGATGGCATCGACAAAGGCACAAATGTAAGAGAAGTTTGACATGGAATCAACATACTCCTCATTGTGCAATCTTGAATTTTCGAGACCCAAACGAGTGTTGGTCTCTTCAGCAATGATGAGTTGTTGGCCGAGCGAATTCTTCTCACTTTCCATGACCTCGACGTCAGTACGGAGTTTTCGATGCTCGACACTCATCTCATTCTGAACTCTCCGTATGCGACCACCTCCTCCTCGAAAGCAAGGTTTAGCTCCTCCCTTGATGGCGAGCAGCATCCTTCGAGCTTTATGAGCATCCTCTTGAGCTTTATGAGCATCCGCTTGAGCCAAGGAAATCTGTCCCTGAGCCAACCTCAGTTCATCCTGAGTTTTGCTCAGCTCGTTCACCTTCTCTTCAAAACTTCTGATCAGAGCCAAGTAGTTGGCATGAAGGTTGGCGGACTCAAGGATACACTTTCTCAAGGATGACCATAGATTGGCCCCGTGTACCAAAATTTAAGTCGCATGTTTTCCAAAGGTGTGGGACCCGTAGTGGCCTCTTCCACTCGATAGTTCATGCTCGAGCAGGGGTCTCGCCGCGCTTTTGAACATGCTCAGGAATGCCAGGAACCTTGCGAACACTTGGCGAACAGTAGTAATTTTTCAAATTGGGCATCAAGGGCACCAACCTGCTCAACCTGCACAAACACCCGAGCAAACAAACATGACAAAGCGAACAAAATTAATGAAAAAGGAAATAAAGCGAACAAAATGTACCTGTTCACCCAAGCCGGATCCCATCCCAAAAATGATTTATCTTCAGGGGACCGGAGCTAGGGGTTCAAAGGGGTCCAAGATCGGGGTCCAGCAGGAGGAGGAGAAGATGTGACAACCTCCATTTCAACAATCTGCGCGTCCGGACAGACCACAGAGGTGGCCATTCTAATCACTTCTTGGCGGGTAGGGTCAGGATACCCTAACAAAGATCGGTGCTCGTTTGAGCCCGTTAAGCTCGGCGTGCTCATCCCGATCTTGTTAAACCATTCTGCCACGGTTTATCCTTGGTCTTTTTAGCGACGGAGCCTGTTCGCTCGTCCCCTGCTCGGCCGAACGAGTAGTCCTTTTTGGTCGGCTCGATTCCCCAGGGCCAGACACAGATGCTCGGCTCACCCTACTCACCCTGCTCACTTCTCCTCGATTTGCTCGCTGAGCCTCCCGCTCGGCTTGAATTCGAGCGAGCTCCTGAGGTCTTTTTCTTCGAGCCATCTCGGTATGCTCGGATGTACTCACGGCAACAGTAACAACAGGGAAAGCTATAAGCAAAATAATTCATTATGCAAGAAAGGGAAACAACGAGCAAAAGGTACAAAACTTATGCAAATGTAAGAGGCAATCCTTACCAGCGGGATTAACAGCTACAAGATGGTGAGGGGGCACGTACAAGCCTCCTTTCTTCCTCTGTTCGGCGGTATTCAGAGTCTTCACAGATCGTTCTGAGCGAGACTCGCGATCGATTTGACAAACGCTGCTAAAATAGCCGTCTTTAGTCTCTTTGTCCGTCGCAGCTGGAATTCCTGAAATGAAGAATAAGTTAAAATCAGTTAAAGCTGAAGAACAAAAGACACAAAAATACCTACTGCGATAAACCTCAAAATCAGTGGGGATGTCCAAACGAGCATTTGGTTCGCTTCCAGAAGTCGGGCTCTTCTAATCGCCCCCAACGAACCAGAACTTCTCCTTCCAATCACTGATTTTGTTCGGCACATCCTCAATGATTTTACACTTGGCATTTGCTTGCATGAACAACCACTTATGTTCGCCCTTCGGACGGGTCAAATGCACTAGTCGAGCAAGCTCAGCTGCTGTAGGATAATATCTGGGCTTCATTTTGCCGAACAAAGTCAGGAAGCTCATGATCATATGCCACCCGTTCGGCTTCAGCTGTGTAATGGTAATATTCCACTCTACGAGCAAACGAGTGATAGCCGGATGGAGTGGGAATCGAAGGCCGGCTTCCATTGTGTCCAAATTCACGGCAACACAACCCTCAGGGGGCTGGTCTGCTCACTCATCAGGACCCGGTGCCCAGAAAAAGACATCTCTGGGGGTTTCGTAGTTTCTATACAGCTGAGCGAGCATATCTACATCTATTATGCTCACAATCTTGCTCGCTGGGTACTCATTCTCAACCCTAATTCTATAAGGCTGTTCGGGCCAATCAAAATTATAACGAGCATTATACTCGTTATATGTTGGGCTATGAGGGACTCCAACAGGGATATCAAGTTCAGTATTTTGCTCGCCGCCTATCCCTATGTTCGATTCAGTTACATTCTCAACAACCAAAACTTCCCCCCTCACATTATCATCATCCCTATTCACATCAACGCTATCTACAACCCTAGACCTAATTTGAGGTTGGGGCAAAGAATCCTCATCTGAATCATCCAAAAATCACTACGGGCTAGGTCCCTATCCAATTCGTTTAAAGCTTCATCGGAATCGGAGGAAAGAATGGCAAACAACTGCCGAACTTGCCAACGAAACCCTGAACCCGAGACATTCGTCTTCGGCGCGTTAGCGTCGCCATGGGGGATTCTACCGACAGAGGGGGAAGAGGAACTATGGTGGTCCGATTCTATTGAAACAGAAGAGTTTGAGCAAGAAGCCATAATCGCAATGAGAGAAAGTATGCAATGGTTACCTGAGTAAGATCCTTCTCCGGAATAATGAAGCCCTCACCGGAAGTTTTTAGACGCGAAAGAGATTGAAGACAGAAAGCAAGGAGAAGAAGAAAAGAAAGAAAAGAGATTGAGGCGGTGAAATGAGGTATTTATAGATACCGGGTTCAGTTTTAAAAATCCGGCACAGGATACGAAATGACACTTATTACGGCCCAATCAAATTATAACAGCCGGGCCCCATGATGAATACAAAGCGACCCGACTGAGGGGTATTGTTGTGTTCGATATAATTATTCAGCATTAATCGAACACGTAAGAGAGACACATGTAATATTCTACTATTAAAATAATCATGCTCGATGGACAAGTGTGCTCGCCGCTCGCCGACCAAACAAGTTTGATCGCCAGATCGCCACTTGTCAACCAAGCGAACATAATTGCCTATGAAACTGACCGAGCAAACAGGTATGTTAGCCAGACTAACCGAGCAAAATGATCCTGAAAAGATGTTGATCAGATCAGGGAAGAAGAAATCAGATAGCCTGAGTCAAGTGATCTCAGGGCCTGTATGTTCGATGCACAGATAACCTAAGAGCTCAGACATCCTGAAGGTTCAGACAAACCTGAGGGGTCAGTATGTTCGGTACTCAGATATCCTGAAGGCTCGGACATCCTGAGGGTTCAGACAAACCTGAGGGGTCAGTATGCTCGGTACTCAGATATCCTGAAGGCTCAGACATCCTGAGGGTTCAGACAACCTGAAGAGGTCAGTATGCTCGATGCTCAGACAACCTGAGGGGTCAGTATGCTCGATGCTCAGATATCCTGAGAGCTCAGACATCCTGAAGGGTCAGTATGCTCGATGATATTCCGACATAAAATTGATATGGTTTAATGGGGCGAACAAAGCTTTCAGTTGGGCAAAAGATTGATTTGGGCGACCAAAAGAGTGCCTTATAGACAAGCAAAAGCAAAGATCAATCTAGAAGATGAAGTTGGAAAGGTGGCAGCATTACATGAATTCTTGCATGGCCCGAAGTCTCCAGCTCATGCTTGCCAAACCAGCTCATGCTTGTCGATGTACTATAAATAGAAGAAAAAACAAGATAAAGGTTCAGAAATTTCCCAGAGGTGTAAGGTTCACAAAAAATTCGAGAGATAATCCATGCACACAAAAACCCTAGCACTCATATACCAACTCTCCAAATCATCTTCATCCATAGCGATTCATCTTCATGAGATGTATCATATATTGTACGTGTAAAACTCGCAATACTACATCCCGGCTTGGTATGCCCCCAGAGTAGTCATTTCTTGACGAACTGGGTCAACAAATTCCTCTTATTTACAGTTTATTTTACACGTGCATATTTTGTTTGTGAGTTGTCACCGAATTAGCCACATAATACTCTCCATATAAAACGACTCGCAACATAGTACTTGTTTAAATGAAAATTATTACTTGTTTAAATAGAAAGTATTACTTGTTTAAATGAAAAGTAGTACTTGTTTAAATCGAAAGTATTACTTGTTTAAATAGAAAGTAGTACTTGTTTAAATAGAAAAGTAGTACTTGTTTAAATGAAAAGTATTACTTGTTTAAATAGAAAAATAGTACTTGTTTAAATAGAAAAGTAGTACTTGTTTAAATGAAAAGTAGTACTTGTTTAAATGAAAGGTATTATTTATTTAAATGATATGTATTACTTGTTTAAATGAGAAGTGATACTTGTTAAAATGAAAAGTAATACTTGTTTAAATGAAAAGTAGCACTTGTTTAAATAGAAAGTATCACTTGCTTAAATGAAAAGTAGTTCTTGTTTAAATAGAAAAGTCGTACTTGTTTAAATGAAAGGTATCATTTATTTAAATGAAAGGTATTACTTGTTAAATGAAAAATATTACTTGTTTAAATAGAAAAGTAGTTGTTTAAATAGAAAAGTAGTACTTGTTTAAATAGGTCACGTGTTCGGTCCCCTTGGGGGCGAAAATTTACCTCATTTAATTGAGAGACTTGGTGGCTTATATATGAGATACTTGGTGGTTGGGTTCGAGATGGTCCGTGGTTCGGGTGATTCGGTGCCCACCCGGGCGCCCCCTGGGCTTGGGTTCGAACCACCGTGAGCCATTTTTCTTTATTAAATTCACGCTTTAACGACGGTTTTAGCGATGAATTTAGCGACATATATAATAAAAACAAATTAAATAAAAAAAACCTTCGCTAATCCATCGCTGATTCACAAAAAAAAACCTTCGCTACGGTTAGCGACCCTCGATTCAACGACGGATTTTTTTCCGTCGCTAATGTTGTTAGCGATGGTTTTTTCCGTCGCTAAAACCGTCGTTAAACCCCGTCTTTTTTGTAATGTTTACACAAGTTTTTTGTGTTAGTACAAACTCTTATTGTCACTTATTCGTTGTTTAATCTTATCGGGTCAACATGAAATATGACACAAAAATATGAATTGTCACGACTAATATTAAACTATAATTAATATATTACTGAGAATGTCTAATGTGAACCTCGGTTCGCATATACTATATTTTTCGAATATCATACTATGCATACCACTATCATTAATTAAATAGTGACTTCATATGCACAATCGTAATAGTACATATGTATAATAATAACATTTTATATGTATAACAATGATACTTAAAAAAAATCGATTTGCATAAAATATTACAAAAATATCAATGTTTGGGTTATAAATTGTGCGCACCTCATTGTAGAGGTATATACCACATTTTATGGAAGAGGACCCTCTTCTATATAATACAGTGCTGTGCAGGGTGATTCTTGGATCACGCAAATACACATCCGTATGAATGTGTATGATTCAAGAGCCACAATTTACACAACAACCTGCTGTATATATAGAAGAGAATCATCGTCCCATTTATATAGTGATTTCAGCACAAATATTTTCATAAATAAATTAAAACTAGTGAACTCATACAACATAATAAAAATCCAAAAATTATATTAAAAATTGATAAACCCAAAAACCTTTTTGGATGAGACAACTTTCTATTCTATCATATATTGTTATAATAAATAATGTTCTTTACTCATTACAATGACAAAAATATACTTATTAAAAAAGCATATAGACCAAGCACGAGTTTGTTTCACGATATGAATCATGAACACAGTCATCGTGATATTAGTAAATAGTTCAGTCAAACTGCAAATCCCTTTCAATTAAGTTTGGTTTTTGAAAATTGAAAAGTTTTAATATAATTAACCATAACAGATATAAACAAAATGGGCCCTATCTGCTAAAATTAGAATCAGGTGATCAATTTAATTTACTGGGTTCTGGGAAATTGTTACGCTAGACCAGTTTCAGAGTATACCAAGTTATTTGCAGCGTGTGCTTTGGATGAATTTATTATAGACAAAAATTCGTACATGAGAAGGGGTATAATATATATTTAGCATAAATCAACATCTATTTTCTTTAAAATGTGTGCTCGTTATGCTCTGTCTCATCATGACACCGTCTCGCACAAATGTATCTCTTATATATATATATATATATATATATATATATATATATATATATATATATATATATAATCCAAAATTGATATGTACACAGTTGTATTTCTTATGGAGTTAAGCGCAAATTACATAGTAATTTGATATAATTACTAAAAAAGTTTTTTGTTGTGTATGACTACACGTGAAAATCCAATATATAGTATACGATTATTATTAATATATGACAAAATCTTGTATATTTCAGGTACGCCGGCTATTTAAATGTATTTTTGAGACATGCAAATTGTTTTCATCACCTAAATATGCAAATGTTTCAGTGGAAAAAACTTGCATATTTATGTTAAAATAATTTTATATGAGTTTTATCAATTTAGGGTCTGAAAGATAGTAAATCTATCAATTTAAGGCCTGAAAGATTTTTCTCATCGGTTCAAAGCCTAGAAGATAGAAAATTATCAATCCAGTGCCTGAAAGATAAAAACAATCAATTCGAGACTTGCACATTTTAAGGCCACGTTTGTCACTAAACCCTAAACCCTGAACCTTAAACCCTAAACCCTAAATATTGAACCCTAAACGCTGAACCATGAACCCTAAACCCTAAAAAAAATATAAGGACATGAAATATAAGTGTCAAACATGACCTTAAAATGTATGAGCCTTAAATTGATAGTTTCTATCTTTCAAGCACTGTATTGATAGTTTTCTATCTTCCAGACCTTGAATCGATATGAAAAATATTTTGAGCATTAAATTGATAGATTTACCATCATTTAGGCTCTGCTCTGAATTGACGTTTTTCAAATATTATATTTTAGTGAAAACAACTTGTATGTTTTAGAAATGGACTTAAGTTGTACGGAGCATAAAAGTGTTGGGGTTATACATGAAAGTATGTTTTTACTTTGTATAACCTATGTATTAAACATTCATTTATTGAAATAAGTTATTTATCACTGTTGCATTAAATATCGTAATTGAATGTTATATATATTTACTGCAAACTGTTCATAAAATAACATGTGTTACATTGTAGTTAATGTGGTGATACCAGATCACAGAAGATCACATTAACAGTCCCTTGTAAACGAGTGCATGTTTCACAACTTAGATAGATCTGAACAATCTATTAGTAAAGGTTGATGTGTAAGGCTCAGATTGACTTGTCTTGATCGAGAGATTACACTAGTGCATTTGTTGCGCTGAAGCGAACCTACAGAGAGGATAAATTCTTTCGTACTGACTTATGGAATGAAGAGTTAGACCTCAGTGGTTGTTGATTTCTTAATCTCTGTCACTTAATAAGGATTGTGTGTGATTAATAATTATTGCTTTGACTTATGTTGGGAAGAGAATCATTGCGACTTCGATACCTTATATCTTGGGCAATAATATTAATTACATGACAATTGCTAAATTAATACAGAGAATCGTGTGCTTGAAAAGTCTTGTATGATTTGTTCCCTTGGTGGGCTCAGAACATTTATCATACCAAATCTTGCAAGTGGAATTAATTTTTCGTTATGGATAATAATGTTGAGTTGTCCTTATTCCAAGAATAAATATATTAATTAATATAAAGCTTTTCAGTGGCTTAATTAATTAATGGACTAAATAATCTTAAACATGGAAAATAATAACCGGGAGCCCATATTATCGTAATATGAATTAAGATGTATAGTGCAATATTAATTTAATAGTGATATTAATTAATATTAATGGGCTGGATTATATTGTGGCTCAATATTAATATTCAGAAACCTTTTGGAGGTCCAATCTTAATTTTTCTAAAGGTCTATATAGTGCCCAATAATAGCCCAATAATAATAACGTGATTAAAATAAAAGAAAAATATTGTTGCCTAACTTTCCATGAAATTTTCGAAAAATACAAGATTAGGATGAGAAAGAATTTCTTTGAATTTTTATGGAATGAAGATATGTATTCTTGGAATACAAGATTATCTCATTAATTAAAGCAATCTTCTACTTGACATCTTGTATTGAAATTTTAAAAAAATTTGATTTAATGAGGAAAGGAAAGATTTTGTTGATTTTCTTGAAAAGATATTATGGAAGATATGCATTCTTGGAATACAAGATTATCTCATAAATTCAAGAAGATCCAAATCTTGGATTCCTATTCCTTATTTTTTTTCAAAATTTACCATAAAATAAGGAGGTGGGATTTTGTGGAATATTTATTTATGGAGAAAATAATATATGAGATATATTCAAGATTTCTTGGAGATCAAGAAAAAGATTTTCCCATCTTTATTCCACACCAAAAAATCGGTCGCCCCTACATTTATAAACATGGGGTGATCCCTTCATCCCCAGTATAGTTTCATGTGTTGGAAAAATTAGAAACCACAAAGGTGGTGCAACATATTTTCTTGTTTTTTATTTATTTAATTTGTTTGTGAGCACTCCCCACAGGTGAACAAACAAAGGGCTAAGGGAATATTGGAGAAGGTTTTTGGGTTGATTTGATACTGTCTCGTTCTTCTCAAATGTTGTCACTCCAAGAGGTACGCTTACGTAAACTCCTAGATATTTTGCATGCTAGGACCTTTTACGTGCTTATTATTTGCATAACGTTGGACATCATTATTATATGAATTCACATAGGTTAATTCATGTTAGTAATAATCTATGATTTAAATTTGTGTTTATGAGTTCATCCCGAATAGATCTTGGCATAACGTATCCCAACAAAAAGATCTACTCTTAAGTATATATATGTTTATATATGACAAAGTCTTGTATGCACTAAGTGCACTTTATAATTCAAGTGCATTTTTTAAACGGGTCACTTGTTTCACTGAAGCTTTGAACTTGTTTATACTGAAACGTTCAACTTATTTAGTGTAAAACAAGTTGAACATTGCAGTGAAACATATTGCACTTTTCGAAAATGCATTTAGATTGCACAGTGCACATGATGCGCAGGAAACCAACAATTACTTTCCCACTTTTCTTTTACGGAAGTCCCAAATAACTTTCACACCCCTAAAATGAAAATTTTGGCCCTCATAAATTTCACACTCACAATATTCATAATTAATTTTAGACTAAATTTTGTACGCATCTAGGTGCAACGTGCACTCATAATGCATTTTAGAACCATGCAACTTGTTATTCAGGAATATGCAAATCATTTACACTAAGCTATGCAACTATTAATATGAGTACACGGTGCACCTAGATGCACATAAGACCCTGTTAGAAAAATTTGAGAGTGTGTGTGCGTGTATTTTCAGAGTGTTGTTGAAAATGTTAAGCAACATATGACAACGGAAGAATTAAAAACACAGTGCAAAGGATTTCAAAATTTTGTATAGTCTTAATTCAGACTATACGAACCTCATGGTTAAAAACATCACTATAACAAGTAGTGAGATATACAAGAACCTCTTACAAGATCCTAAAAGGTGTAATGAAAAACCACACACCAAAAGCAATCTATTCCATCAAGTAACTAGTGATCTTATTCAACCGAAAACTTAATCTAATAAGATAAACACAATACTGATGGGAAATGTTGGGATACACTCGACCAGTACAAATAGAATAACATCGACCCTCACACTCCACTCACGGTTGTGTCTCGTATGTCACTATCTAAAGTTTGGAATAGAGCAAATGGTATTTCACTTTTCCTCAAACTTGAATGTCGACCAATGTAGTGTATTTATAGACTTGAAGATCAATTGTCCTATCCACTAGGCTTGGATAACCTTGAACTTCTCCTCCACTATCTCCATGATCTTGGTGTAACCACCCATGATCTTTCTATTCTCACTCCACTACAGTGCAATCGTCTAACAATAACCGAATTTGTCTTGAACCTGCAATGTAGGAAACATAGAAAAACACATATGTTAAAACGGAGTCAGTGTTAGGAGAAGGGGCAAATTTATGATGTTGTGCAGAATGTTATCCAACATATGAAATAACATCCGTGCAACATCAACAAAATTAAATAAATGAATTCATTCCACACCTCTCTACAAGTTCGGACTTTTAAATGAGATGAAATTCTTTCATGGTACCAAAGCCTTTAGGCTCACGCCCCACATTCTGGGTTCGATTCTTGTTGAAAGCAACTCCACCCATATTAAATATTCCACTCGATGGCCTCCTCCCAATGATGGAGTAAGAGAATTCTGCACACGAATGAGGGGGAGTGTTAGGAAAATTAAATAAACGAATTAATTACACACCTCTTTATAGAGTTTGAATCACAAATGGTCCTATAAGTTTGGTCTCAAATAGATTTAATCCTATAAATTTTTTTGTCGTTGATTTAGTCCCAATAATTTTGACAATGCCCAATTTTAGTCCCAAATCGACCGGAACAACGTCGTTTTACCGTTTTTATTTGGGGCTTTCCGACGGATGTTGTGACTGGACCAACAACTGGAATTTCAGGCATATATAATTAAAATTTTAAACTTAAAATTAAAATAAATTTTACGGCAAAAATTAGTCAAACACACTTAAAAATACACGTGACAGTCAAGTCACAACATCCGTTGGAAAGCCCCAAATAAAAAATGGCAAAACGACGTTGTTTCGGCCAATTTGAGACTAAAATTGGACATTGTCAAAGTTATTGGGACTAAATTGGTGACAAAAAAATATGAGACTAAATCTATTTGAGGCCAAAGTTATGAGGACCATTTGTGATTCAAACTCCCTCTTTATAGGTTTAGACGTTTAGATTAGATGGGGAAATTCTTTCAAACCCACTCTTAATTTTACAGTACACGAACCCACAATTCAACTCATTTATTTATTTTATGTATAAGAATTACAAAATCACCCTCCAAATTCTACTCATGTGTACTCAATTTTCTTATTCTATGTGCTATCAAATAAGAAAGTAATTTCGGGGTATAAATAAAGTAAATATATATAGATAAATATAAGGGGCGGTGAGATTTATACCCTTTTTTCATAAGAAAAGGGAATTTCTACCCACTTCAGTTTTCTACTCAATTTTGACATAAAAAGACTCAATTTTCCTTTAAGTTAAATATATTCATATTTTTCAAAAAATGTTTGTCTCGCTCGATATAATTTTATCTCGCTGGATATAATTTTTCCTATCGAGACAATATTCTAAGTTTGAATACTATCTCGATAGATATAAAATTTGTCTCGCTGGGTATAATTCTCCCCATCGAGACAGTATTCAAAGTATGAATATTTGAATATTGTTTCGATATATATAAATTTTGTCTCGTTGAATATAGTTCTTCCCTACCGAGATAGTGTTTAAAGTATGAATATTTGAATATTGTCTCGATATATATAAATTTTGTCTTGCTGGATATAATTCTTCCCTATCGAGATAGAGTTTAAAGTTTGAATACTATCTCGCATATCCATACTTTAAATACTATCTCGATAGGGAAGAATTATATCCAGCAAGATAAAATTTATATATATCGAGATAATATTCAAATATTCGTACTTTGAATACTCTCTCGATGGGGAGAATTATACCTAGCGAGACAAATTTTATATCTATCGAGATATTATTCAAACTTTGCATATTGTCTCGATGTGAAGAATTATATCCAGTGAGATAAAATTATATCCAGCGAGACAAACATTTTTTATATCTTCATGCATGAAAATTATTGAAATACATGATTAAGAAATGAAGTTAAGAAGAAAAAATAAATTACTAAAGTTACTTATCATAATTTTGAAAAGAGATGATGAAGAGAGTAGGATGAAGAGAGTAGATAGAGTAAATATGTATCATAAGTGGTGTAGGTGAGAAATGGATAATAAAAAAAAAAGATGAATATATTTAATTTAAGGATAATTGAGTCTTTTTATGTCAAAATTGAATAAAAAAACTCATTTTTTATGAAGTCGGTAGAAATCCTTATTTCTTATGAAATTTGGATAAAAACACTCATTCCCCTAAATATAAACATCCCGGCCCCTACATATTGGTGGGAGCTGGACAGATCCTTAGCCGTGTATTGACAAATCAAAGTTGCGATCGAAATGGTACTTACTTGCCTTTACACCATCAACATCTCAATAAAGCCCTTAATTTTTATTTTCACACTAATTTATACGCGAGTATTTTTCTAGTAACTAGTTGCATGCTTTCTTTCTAGTAACATTGTAATTTCATTCGCATTTAGTGGAAATTTGTGAAACACCCTCCAAACTACTACAAATAAATCCCGGTTATATTTTAAGAAAAATAACGAATTAAAGTATATATAAATAAAGTTGCATTTGTTAATTATTTCAATTGATATATCAAAGTTTTTCCAGTAGTAAATATCTTTTGTCACTTTCAATACATCCTTAATTAGTCATGTATGTGCGTGAGATGTAAAATTCATACTCCTGTTCCTAATGTGACAGTATATTTCTCACATATACAGATATCACATGTGTACCAAATGGCCAATCCAAATATAGCTGAATCATTCTGTATCGCTGCCAGATTAATAAAAACAAGTTCAATTTCACAGGCATCCCATAATATATATGACAAAACTTTGTGTAACACCATCTCACAAAAATATTAGTTATAATATATATACAATGATATATATCACTTGAAACAATTTTGGTGTACCACTTTATATTCCACGGTTTATATGCATGACATGTGGGCGATTTAAATAATATTAATGGACTGCATGTACCATGTAGACATGTGTTAATGATTCAAGGAGTAGAGAGTATATAATGAAATATAAGCACAGAGATATCAAATCGATATATAGTAAATTACAATAAGAATAATTACGTTGTTGGTATTTTGCCCTAATATTTGAATAAATTGAGGCACAAAACTGGTTATTAAGTAATTGTTTGAGAAATAGTGGAATGATTGAGAAGAAATTAAAATGAAAATTTGAATAATGATTAACTTACCTCTTGCGAAATATAATAGAGGTGAATTGATCATTCCCTATTCTCATTAACCATCAAAATTACTTTATACTTGTTCAGACTATCATTTCGATTGAATAATTTGAACTAAACGTCCCCTCAATGAATCTCCGTAGTCAATACTAGCTGGCAAAATTTTGTATACACCAGTAACGCCATCAAGGATACAACTGGTGTGAATATTATTAATTGTTTTCACTAAATAATATTAGTTGATCAGTAATTAGTGCACCAATTGCATCCACACAAGTGTTACTCATAATATATATAAATTAATATATATATTTATTTATTTTATAAGATAAATTGGGTGGGCCATATGGGAAGCAAACAAAAGATGACATTGATTTGAGAGGGCATCCCTCTCTTTAAAGGGCAGCGCGCTCAATTGTGAACAAACAAGAGAAGAAGAAGAAAGAAAAAACTCCCCCAAAAAAATAGTAAAAAATATTAAGTGCAATTACAATGGTTTCTCGAGAGCTCAAGAGAGAAGCACTTCATGATAAGCTGCAAATTCTTCGTTCCATCACTCATTCTCATGCAGTATTAATTCTTCTCTAACTCATTTTCTTTAAACCTTTTTGATCTACCATTTAATTTTAAAATTTTCATATACGTAATTGAGAATTCGATTTCATCTCTGCTTTGATTCAATTTTCCTCCCAAACCAATAATTTGTTAATTAAAAGAGTTCTTATTTAAGAAAAAAAGATCATGAAGATTATTCAATTCATATTAATTAATCATCGATTATTTTCCATTTTGTATAAATCTTATTTTAATTTCTACTTTGTCCCTCCGTATATATATCCTAACTTGTTGATGAGTCGTTCTTGTTAATACTTGAAAATATTTTGAGTTTTCATATTTATTGAAATTAATTAATATTCAAAAGCCATCTTTTTTTTTGAAGAGATGGACTTCTTTACATTGAGTTGTCAAGATCATTCAATTGTAATTTATCATTTGAAAGTGAGTTTTAATTTTATTTTCACAATTAGGTGAACTAGGAATATTTCTATTTGAAGAATGATTTCCAACACGAAATTATTTTCGAACAATATTAACTTTTTTTTTTTTTTTTTTTTTTTGCAGATGAATGAAACCTCAATCGTATTAGATGCATCAAACTACATCAAAGAGTTGAAACACAAAGTAGAAATATTGAATGAAGAAATAGCAAGTACTGCAGAAAGTTCAAGTACCATTCGGCCTGTAAACGCACTACACCTTCACTATGTGAAAAAAAAATGAAATCTTGCCCATCCCCTATATACCCCTATATATGCTAAATTAAGTGCATGTGAACATTTTAATAATGCCACGGTAATTCTTGATGTGCAGAGAGTAACGGTAGAAACCCTAGAGAAGGGCTTTTTGGTCAATGTTAATTCAACCAAAAGTTGCCCTGGATTGCTGGTATCAGTATTAGCAACTTTTGAAGAGCTAGGCCTTAATGTGCTTGAAGCTAGGGTTTCTTGTGCTGATACTTTCCAATTACAAGCAGTTGGAGGAGAAGTAAGAAATTAAATTAATCATGAAAATTTAATTTTTTTTTTTTTTTCGATATAATTTTGCCTTTTTTTTTTTTTTCAAAAACACTATAAGAAAATTGACCTATATATGTATAGTGACAAAATTCCTATCATTACAGTCAATATCGGTCAATTTTCTTGTAGTGAAATGTACATGAGGTACAATAGTTCAAGAACTACGTCATATATGTATTGTGATGAAATAACGATAAAAGTAAATTTCGTCGTAGAACGAAGAAGATGAAGAATTTGTGGACGCGCAAATGGTGAAACTGGCAATTTCGAATACTATCAAGAATTGGAGTGGAAGCATTGAGTAAGAAAGTTCCAAGTTAATGTACGTGAGACAATTATATATATCTATATTTTCATTTCTGGTGATAAATTAAATTTGCATCGGATTTTTTTTAAAGTTATTGTGGGTAGATTGGCGGTTTTGGTAAAATGATCATCTCCATAAAAAGTGATCAAAGATCACTAATAATTTTGTTGTAATTAATTTAAATGCAATTTCCTACATTTTGATCAATTTAATTTGTTCCCATCATGTAACTTGCTAAAATCCAAATTTTGTACAATTTTTGACAGTCTTGAAGGAAGTGCTAAATCTCTGGCAAAATTTGTCTGATGCGTTACATAATTGTTATGATTAATTACCAAAATTGTCTCATTCGCAAAATGAAGAATATCGTTAAAAGTTAATTAATATACCTAATTAACCTAAAAACTCCAAGAAAATGGGAATTTCCATGCTTCATTTATTCATAATTATGGTACCTTCAAGGAGAAGTTACGCTGTTCAAACTTTGTTGTTTTTCCGTTAAGTGAATTAATACATGATTTTATTTATTATTATTATATTATTTTTTAACTATATCTATGTGTTTTTTCCGATAAAGTTAATAACGACAGCTCCACGGGGATATTGTTGTTTCAGGTTCACATGTATTAATTGAGAGAATAAAAATAGAATAGAAAGGGAGGACGCATGAATTTATGAGGTGATATGTTTTTCTATTTTTTATTATTAAATTATTTATATAACTTAAAGAATATTAGGATTTTTTTTCAATTCAAACGGTAGGAAAAACAAAAAGAGAACAGTGTGATGGTATATTAATATAAAATGTCGGTATATATGAACAAAGATTTCATGACATGCACCATTTTTCATATTGTAGCCTTTCCTCTTTTTTGTACTATGTATCGCAGAGTGGCGTGTTGGCCCTTTCAAAAATTTATGTAAAAGATCTAACTTTAAAATTTAATTTGGTTCTTTAATAGGGGATGTTGGCCCATTCAAAAATTTATGTAAAAGATCTAACTTTAAATAGAGAAATTTTGAAAACTCTATCAAACTTTGGAAAATGAATATTCAGAAATTGTATTAATCAAATTAACTCAAGTCGTTCATAAATTATCTAGATCTCAATTCGAAAAATATTCAATTGAGTTTGTTAAATATCACGAGCAGAGCTCGAGTGCGAATTAATTAAGCACAAATTTGATGGTATTTGATTCGAAATTAAGTTCGCGAATGACTGGGGTTATAATTACGTAGAAATCGTGCAAATATATTCCTGAAATTCATAAATTTATGTGTGCTTTGTTATGAAATAAATAAGATTGAATGTCCTTTAGGAAGTTACAAGCAATCCTTTGGAAGTTACATGCATGTTACAAGGGACACTTAAATGTCCTATTAATTCATAATTTATGTATTCATGTATAAGGTTCCCTATAAATAGGTAGTATCTTATTTTCATTTGTACACACAATAAAAAATTAGTAAAACTATCCTAGCTTGATATCGCCCCCAGACGTAGTCATTCTTGACGAACTGGGTAAACAAATTGTATTCTTTATTTATTTTATAACACGTTATCAACACAACTGTTCTACCCATTAGTTTTCAGAATTTCGAAGTCTCCCTTATCGAATTTTTTCGCCTTAATCGGTAAGTTGTTATGCTCATTACATTATAGTCTCTTTGTTGTTTAAAAAATTTGTGAGTTTTATTTAATTGTGTGAAAGTGTTAACTTTGTAGAAGAAATAGATTGTTTTGTATAATATGTGATTTTGAAAAAAAAAACAAAAAAAGATATTGATACAGTTTTGTAGATTAAAGTAAATGAATTTTGATATGGAGTGCGATTGGTTTGTTGAAATATTATTTTTAAGTTGAACAAGACAAGATTTGGAATGATCATATATTTGTTAATTTATTGGAAAATTCATGGATTATGGGCTTCAATGGAGATTCTTCTTAAATATGTTCATTGGTACTAAATTATTGATTTATTAGTCAGTGACTGAGAATTTGAATTTTATATATGCTTTGCATGTTTGGGCAATTTATGTTTTTGTATGAATATCAATCATGCAATTATTGTGGTTATTTACTTATTTGTGTGCATTTTGTACTCATAATCTTCGAGTATTTAACCTCTTACTTTTGGACGATTTTCATGTATATGATACTTTATGCTTTCCTGTTATACTAGTTTGGTCAAATTCTGAGATCTGATGATAACCGTTGGTTTTTCAAAATAGTACTTATGTGTTGGTAATTATATTAAATTGGTCGTGTACATTGGTGCTTGACTATTGTTTTCCTGTTTCTATTTAATGTTATGATAATTCTATGAGTTGGATTAATTTATCGGATAATTTAACAGTATTATATTATGTTGCATTTCATTGAAAATGTTAATTTTATAAAGTCCATAAGTGTTGCTATGAAAATATATTAAGATGATTGTTTGAATTTACTCAAATGACGTATAAGGCATAATTTTTATTCTGATGTCTTGGGTGATTATTTTGGTTTAATTAATTGTTGCAACTGTTAAAAAAAATTGATATTACTAAGATATTTAGATTTATCCTAAAGCTATGGGTCTTGAAAATACTATTATTGATAATAATATTAAAAAAAGAACATCAAATCAAGACCATGTCAAATCAATGATTTTATTTTATCATCATTTGGTTGAAGGTTTGAATTTTTTTTTTTTTTTGAATATTTTACAATGAAAGACCACTAATGATTGTGGATGGATTTAAAATAAATATACGACCACCTGAAGATGGTCGTCCTTCTAAAAGCCCGGTATGATTGACTCCACCTACAGCTACAAAGTTGATAATAAATACAATTCGGCTATGTTCAAAATTATTTCTCAATTAATGTGGTGAAAACATAACTGATGATAATATGCTTGAGAAGATACTATCTCCTCGAATATGCTCCTGCAACAACAATGTTGATTTTTTTTTTAAATGTTCTGAACAAATTATTTGTATTCTCTTGGTCTAGCAAAATATTAAATTATTGGTGAACAATCATGAGTCTCTACCCACTGGTTTTTGTCCATTCCCTGAAGTGAATGTGACTTATCTCAAAATTATGGATGTAGTTGTGAGTGAATGACGTTGTGATATATATACTCCATAAAATTATATAAACTATAATCGTGATTAGAAATAAGTTGTCTCCCAGAAGAGGGACAATGGAGAAAATAAAAGGTACGTGGATAAATGTTACATGTGTGGCGTTGAAGGTCATTAACTTCGTATCTATATATCAAATAACAAACCATCTTGAAAATGAAGGATGAAAATATTGATACTAATCATGTTGATGAGAATAGTGATTATAATGGTGATGATGAAATTTCATTCTTCCTGAAGAAGCAATGAATATGAAATATATGAGATTAAATTATGATGGTGATGTTTGTCTAATTGATAGTGATATACACACACTATACTTAATAATATAAGATACTTTTCTCATTTGGAAGAGGGAGAGACAAATGTTAATATTATAAGTAACAATGCAAATTTGATTGAAGACTCTAAAAGAGCCACTATATTTTCCCTGAAGAAACTAAACTCATTATAAATGTACTAATGTCTCCCTAGTCTCAAGAAATCTATTGAGTTTTAAGGATATCCACATAAATGGGTATCATATCAAAAGACTCTAAATGAGAAAAATATTGAATGTTTATTGATTAATATATATATATATATCAATTCTCGAAAGAAATGTGTATTAGATAAATTGTATTCACTCTTCTTTCATCTATATTGTAGAAAAATTAAATACAATTGATATATATCACCTAGTAGACCGGAAGTCTACTAATCCCAATGATTTTAATGACTCTAGAAGAGTTACTAAATGACATATTCTTGTAGTATATATATTCCGATTGAGATTGATGTCCCTGAAGGACATTCAATTTAAACAATTGACTCAATGAATGTCATGAATATACTCCCCTTTATAACTAGTGTGTGGGAAATAACCAATTGTTTCCCATCTGTGAATTTTAAGTTGTGCAGTACATGTATCATCACCATAACGAACCCAACATCCCAGATTGACTAACTGCACATTTAATGAAGATCATTTCCCGGCATTAGGGGGAGATAAGAATCCAAAACTAAATGAATACCGAGAAATTTTCCTGAAGGAAAAAAATCTTCACTACTTAGACCCACACACTAGTGAAATTGAACTATAAGTTCAAATGACAATTAACTTGCAATTAGCAAGATTCTGCCAGATGTATTTACTAAAAGAATGACTAAATCGTAAATATTTGATATATATGATTCACTAAGTATAGAGGTTCCAACAAAATTGGATACATATGTTAATACGCCTACTTGTTAAAAGCGTGAAGGACCTCTTAACACAAAAATAAATTTGCGGTAAACTATAGCTAGTTAAAGTATTCAGTCATCCATAAATCTTCTAAAGAGATTCGTCCTGAAGACGAAAATCCTAGTAACAATGCACATGCACAAAATAAACAAAATACTAGGATTGCGGAACAACTAGATCAAAATATTTTGGGAAATGATGAGTATCTGGTTTATATGAATTTTACAAATACAAGAGAAGTATCAATGTTGTCGACAACATACTCACCTCCACAATTACTATTACAAATAAAAATCTGGATCCAGTACCTAAGTCAATAACTGAGTGCCTGAAGTGCTCTGACTAGGTAAAATAAAAAGAAGTAATCACTACAACAAAAGTAAGATTTGGTAACACTTAAATAAGCGGCGTTTTAAGTGATATGTGGCTAAAATATAAATTGGTGATACTTTATAAAAAATGCCACTAGAATTTAAAGAAAATTAATAATTATTAATGTTTAATAGATAAAGTGACATTTTCTAAATGTAGCTGATGATTAGAGTGACATTTTAATTAAAGTGCCAAAATAAGATACTATACGGTGACACTTGAAATGGTGGCATTTTAAGTGAGATGTTGTTTAAGCATAAATTAGTGATACTTCACAAAAAATGCCACTAGCATTTAATTTTTTTTTAATAAATATCAATATTTAATAGATTAAGTAACATTTTTCAAATGTAGTTTATAATGTGAGTGACATTGTAACTAAAGTGTCAAAATAGGATCCCATATGGCGACACTTGAAATGGTGACATTTGAAGTCAAATGAGACAAAAATATAAATGAGTGATACTTTAAGAAAATGTCACTCAAATTTAAATAAAATTAATATATATATTAATATTTAATAAATTAGATAACTTGGAAAATATAGAAGATTGTTTCAAAGACATTTAAGGGGCTACACTAACATTAGATGAATTTAATTAATAGTAAATATTTTAATGGTGGATATGCCTCTTACAGATAAAAATACCCCGTAAATGTTGTATAGTTGGATATTATAATTGCAAATTTTGGTGGCAATACAATTATACAAGTGATATATTTTCCTTATAGGATGTGAATATATTTATATTAGGAAAATTAATGGGATAGGGTGGACTTGAGTTATAAGAAAATTGTTGCAATTTTAATTATATAGAAATGTTTTTTTATACAAGGCCCACTGCCTAGTGTTTCGTCCTCTTATAAATGTAATTAATATTAATAATATATGAAGGAATTCTGGGAATAATAAGCAGAGGATAAGAAGAGGCGTGTTCCACTTGATAAAGTGCTATAACGTTTTTTCCTCTTTGCTTATGAATAACGCTACTTCAAGTGACGTTGTTTTAGAGTAGAGGTTAGCTGAGTTCTATAAATAGGGGATAGTAAACTTTACTATTAGTTGTAATTTGAGATATTTTCTGATAAATGGAATGCTCCCGATTTGGGGCTTTTGGCCAAATATCAGTTTCAATAATATATCCCTTTATTAATTAAAGTTATTTCAAAGAGGCATATAGAGTGATTAATATTTCAAAATTGCACTGGCTAAGCTCACGCTGCTGCTTCACACAATTTTGCTGAAATCGTATTGTAAGTATTGAGTAATGCTTGAACAATACGTCATTCTCAGTAATCATTCATGATAGAATATTCAATGTAATTTTCATGAGCATGTTTTCGGATTCTATGTAGATGTTCTTTTAAAACAACAAATATTTTCTTCACTGTTTCCTGCTTTGTAAAAGAAATTACGATCGCATCATATATCTATCTATTTTAGTTTAGATTGAATGAAGAAATTACACCAAACTTTACCCCAAATGCATAAACCCCACCAATATTTGTGACTTGTGAAATTGAAGAGTTTTGTATAGCCCAAAACATGCTCGATAAAATGTCTGAAAGAAAATATTCATCTTTTTTAATTTCTTCCAACACTACTAGACAAAGTATCTTAAAGAAAATTAATTATAATGCTACGCAATCAGTTTCTTTTTACCTCGTATGCTTGTAATTCTTTCGACTCTAATTGTGTGCTTTATATATTACCTTTTCTTCAGCTGCTGCTCGTGGCTCTCGCTATTGTTCAGTTGATGTTTTGCGCCTCCACCAACGCCGTCATATCCAAAGAAATAAGGTGGAACTCAGAGTCTTCTATATCTCGTTAACGACCCTCTCCCTTGCTCCAAAATCGCCTCCTCGATCCCATCCCTATTCCTGAGTCCCGACGGCCTACGACGAGGAGACACCATCATTCCTTGCAACACTCATTTCATCACAAGAAACACAAAGGTAAAATTTTGCTTTTAAAATGAGATACTTTTAACAATCCAACGCCAGCTATTCTTAGAAAGATAAAATTAGAGGGGTGAAGTACTCCAAAATTTATAACAAGCAGAAATGAGGATTGAATTTGTTTTCTTTACATATTATTCGATTTTAAGTTCGTGTGTGCATTATTGTTTCCTTAGCTTATTCCAACCAATAAAAATCATTAAGCACTTATATCCTTAATGTGATTAATTTCTTGTTAGTGGAAAATATTTATGCAGAACAAAAACTTAATGCTTGTATTGCGTTCACAAAATATTTGTGCAGAACAATAAATTTATTTTTTTTCGTGTGTGCATTAAGCATTAAGCACTTATGTATTTTCAATTATTACTTCTTAGAGTGAAGTGGGCAAGCAAAGCTAAACTTGATTTGACAATCTTTGTATTTGGAAACATGGGATCAAGCTTTGGTGGTGCTAATTTAGTTATTCTTTCAGTATGTTGTTATTAATGGGTGCTGACATTTGGTGAACTTGTTTTACATTCGATTTGCAACCCTTTTGTTCTGCCTAAATCATGCTCAATAAAAGTTATAATAGAAAATAGTCATCCTTTTGCTTTCTTCTAATGCTGCTCGACATAGTATTTAAAAGAAAATTAATTTTGATGTACCCAAAACATGCTCGAGAAAAAGTCAAAGAAAATACCCATCCTTTTGCTTTCTTCCAACATTGCTCGACAAAGTATCTCAAATAAAATTAATTCCAACGTTACACTATCAGTTTATGTTACCTTGCATGCTTGTAATTCTTTGTGCTCTCGTTGTGTGCTTTATATGTTTTCATTTCTCATTCAGACATCCTATTTCAGTATTCCCAGCAAGTTAGACATACCAAGTATGGACAGAAGATGGATGAAACAACCAAGGACGAGTGATGTGTATGATGCAGGAGCAAATGAGTTTCTTGACTTTGCATTCCAAAATGCAAGTGTTGAGGGAAAAATTTCATGCCCATGTAAAAAGTGCAAGCTTCTATCGCGGGTAAATCGAGAAGATGCATATGATCATTTGATCATTTTTGGTTTTTTAGAAGAGTACACAACTTGGGTCTTTCATGGGGAACTTAAATCATCAAGTACAAGCAACAACGATGTTCAGAGGAACAATAGTTCGAATATGCACATTGATATGGATGGTCTGTTACACGAGACATTCGGATGTCATGATGGTTCACAAAATGATGTTGATGATGATATACATGTCAAAGTAGAACACCAACCACATGACCAAACCGAAACATTTTACAAGTTTGTTGATGATGCAAACAAGGAACTATATCCTGGGTGTAAGAATTTCACGAAACTTTCATTCGTTGTTCGATTATTCCACATCAAATGTCTTGGTGGGTGGAGTAATAATTCATTCACTATGCTGCTTAAGCTTTTGAAGGATGTGCTACCTGAAGGAGAAACATTGCCCGACTCTTTTTATGACATGAAGAAAATAATATCAAAATTCGGCCTCAGTTATGAAAAAATTCATGCTTGCCCGAATGACTGTATATTGTATAGAGGAGAATATCAAGGAAAGGACCAATGTCCTAAATGTCATACTTCGAGATATAAAGTCACAGAGAGCGATTTTAGTACTTCAAGTATTTCTCCAGTTGGAAGTTCTAAAGTTCCGGCGAAGGTTTTGCGGTACTTTCCCTTGTTTCCAAGATTAGAGAGATTATTTATGTGTTCTGAAACTGCTTCTTTAGTGAGGTGGCATGAAGAAAAACGTACAAACAATGGCTACATGAGGCATCATGCCAACTCTCCCGCATGGAAAACCTTTAATTTTAAGAACCCAAGTTTTGCATTAGAACCTCGAAATGTCAGGCTTGGCTTAGCAAGCGATAGGATGAACCCATTTAGAACTATGAGCACTACATATAACATATGGCATGTGATTCTAATGGTATACAACTTACCTCCATGGATGTGCATGAATGCTGATAATTTGATTTTGTCAATGGTCATCCCGGGTCCTGACTCACCAGGTAATAACATTGACGTTTACCTACAACCACTAGTGGATGAACTAAAATTATTGTGGGAAACTGGTGTTCAAACATATGATATCTCATCAAAGATGAATTTCAATCTACGTGCATCATTTTTGTGGACAATTAGCGATCTTCCAGCATTGGCTTATCTCTCGGGATGGAGCACTAGGGGAAAATATGGATGTATTTGTTGCCAAGGAGAAACTTATTCGATGTGGCTGAAACATGGACGGAAATTTTGTTATATGGGTCATCGTCGGTTCCTTGATAAGAAACATGCTTTTCGGAATGATGAGACATCCTTTGATGGTGGTAAAGAAACAGAATTCGCACCAATACCTTTTGAGGGATACCAAATTTTGGAAATGTTAGAGGGATTTGAAGTTGAATTTGGAAAAACTAGTGTCAATCCTAAATTGCCATTTAACTGGAAAAAGAAAAGCATTTTCTTTGAGTTGCCGTATTGGAAAGACAACCTTATTCGCCATAATCTTGACGTGATGCATATCGAGAAGAATGTGTGCGAGAGTCTTGTTGGGACTTTGTTGGATTTGGATGGGAAAACGAAGGACGGATTAAATGAACGTCTTGACTTAAAACTTATGGGTCTGAAACCTGATTTGCACCCAAGAGAAGGACCAAATAACAAAACAATTCTACCTCCTGCATGTTTTTCCTTGACAAAGGAAGAGAAAGATACCTTCTGTAAATTTCTTAAACAAATCAGAGTGCCAGATGGATATGCTTCAAATATTTCCAGGTGCGTCAGTGTTAAGGATAAGAAAATATTTGGTTTGAAAAGCCACGATTGTCATATTTTAATTCAGCAACTGCTCCCTTTGGCTGTGAGAGGAATGTTAAGCTCAAATATATATTCATGCTTGGTTGACTTGAGCAATTTTTTTAGAGAAGTGTATTCAAAAGTGAAAAGGCCAGAAGATTTTTCAAAACTTGAAAAGGAAATCTCTATCACATTATGCAAGTTAGAGAAGATATTACCTCCATCTGTTTTTGACATTGTTGTTCATCTATTGGTTCATTTACCGATAGAGGCTCGTCTTACTGGACCAGTACTGTATCGACAAATGTATCCTATTGAAAGGTAATTTGTAATTATACTATTTTACTTTAGTCATTTGAGAATTAAACTTGCTAATCATTTTTCCCCTTTTTTTTGGGTCCTAAACTTGGTGATAGGTACCTTCTTAGGCTCAAGTCATATGTGAAAAATAAAAATCAACCTGAGGGTTGCATAGCTGAAGGATATCTAGTTGATGAATGTTTAATATTCTGTTCTCGCTACATGAAAAGGGTGGAGCATGGCTTAGTCGGCCATCTCGTAACAATGATGACGGTGGTATTATAGAAATGTGTTGCCCATATTTTCCATGCCAGGCAGACCTTTAGGAAAAGGCCATATAGATGTATTGGATGACTCAACAAGGGAGAAAGCACATCAATATGTTCTCTTCAACTGTGATGATGTGGAGACTTACAAAGAGTATGTGAGAAAATTACATGTAGCGTCTTTAATATTTATAGTTTGAAATAACTTGCAAAGCTATTTTTTTCTTTTTCATCAGGGAACACCTAAACTTCATATCTCAACAACGTCATTTGAATGACTGACAAAGAGATAACATCCACAATAAAGAATTCTCGACATGGTTTGAACACCAAGTAAATAATCTAACTGGTCTTTAATTTAACACTTTGTATACATATTTTTTCAATAGTATAAACTGTGGTTACTTACTGTGATTGAATATCAGGCGAGCAATCTATCCAATGATTTGAAAATTCTAGCTCATGGTCCTCAGAGGGTGTGCACAAGATATAAGAAGTATATTGTGAACGGTTTCAGATTCCACACTAAGGAGATTGAGGCTAAGCGAAAAACTCAAAACAGTGGGGTGGTTGTGATAGCTAAAACAAGAAGTTTTTCTAGTACTAGAGATAACAATCCTGTAACTGGTGATATCATATATTATGGAATTTTAACAGATATAATTGAGTTGGATTATTTGTTTGGCAAAAGAGTAGTTTTGTTTAAATGTGATTGGGTATCGAACCGAGGAAAGAAGCAGGAGAAAGATTGTACTCGCGTTAATTTTAACTATTTGATGGGAGAAAAGGAGCCTTTTATTTTGGTCTCACAGGCAGAGCAGGTGATGTATGTGAAAGACCTCAAGCACAAGGGTTGGCGAGTTGCAATCAAGATTGTTCCTAGAGATTTTTATGATATGACTCCACAAACTGATGTGGATGATGTAGAGTCATATTTGCAAAGTCCAGTGTTTGAGACTTTTAATCATGATCCCAATGACAACTCTACTTTAGCCAGACAAGATATGCACCCCATATATGTTGATACTCCACTTCATGAAGTACTAATTGTAGAAGATCATGAAGTTGATGGTGGTAATATGAACGAGGAAGAACCTTTAGATCTTCTTTTCTAAAGTGTTGACCCTGGGTTATATATTTTTTTTGTCTTCAATTATTTTGGTTGAAGGCTTGACTCTCTACCCTGTGAAAAGCCACTTGCAGGTATGGAGAAGTTTTTTGCTTTGAAACATAGTTTTTCTTCATGGGAGCATTAAGTTTCTTACTCTCTAAAGTGTCTAATTGAATTGACAATATTTTATTTGGTGAATTTGTGTGGAGAATTTGTGCGTGTGAAGGTTAAGATACTCCAGTTTCATGATCTTATAGGTTTTGGGCCGATAGGTTATTTACCTTTATTTTTTTCTTTGAGTGTTAGTTCAGTGGTTAGCTGATGGTTAGTTTATATGATGTTTCATGTTAGTTAGATGGTTGGGTCTGCATTATTTGCTGACATGTTCAGTTTATATGTCTTCTTGATTGTGTAGTGCATGCTTCCGTAGATAACATATCACCTTAGTGTGTTGAGGTTTTACCAAATTTTACTTAGCTTCATGAAAAAAACTGGTTTAAACATAGAGAAGTTTTTTGCTGGAACAAATTTCTGACTAAATGCTTGTATCTTTTGTGATGAATTTATTGTCACAGATCTTTTTCATTGAAGTTCTTGGACATGGTCCTCTTGCCGAATTTGTGAGGTAATATCTTATCATGTGAATTAAGTACCAAATGAGTAATTTACAGGTTGAAGGTCATTAATTGTGTTGTTTAGAGAATAGTTCAGTTCTGCAATTTGTTGATGCTCTGTCAAATAAATGATATAATTAATTATACTTAGTAAAGCCCTCGTGACTCTTGTGTGCCTCAATAGTATAGAATACCATTAAAAAAAAACTCCATTATTAACAGTGAGGTGCTAGAAGGCCCTCGTGACTCTTGTGTGCCTCTTACATACTACTGGTATTTTAAACTTGTCCTTTATATTTGTTATAATTTACTTAGTTTGAGGGTGTTAGTAGGTAACAAAATAGTGTAGGTGGGCCACTGATTCAATATAAACTTGAGTGAGAAGGATCCACAACTTGTTGCCTTGTTTAAGTTTTTTGAACAAAGTGTACCAAATTAATGGGTAACTGAGATGACTTCACTTAGATACACACTTCTCCCTGATGTGAGGTTGAGAAAACATAATGTTGGTCAATATTATTGATTATGGAAGAAATTAAGTGATTTGGTTTCAAGGGAAGAGGCTATTGCATCAGCAATGTCTTTGATGTATGAGGTAATACATTTTCTTTATTGATGAAACGAGCCAGCACTCTATCATGAATCCAAATGCTATTATGAGGATTTTAAAATCAAAGTGCCTATCAGTTAATATGGTCACGATTCCTACTATTTGATCTGGTTTTTATGGGATCAATTTATAATTTTTGATTGAGTTATTTTTTATTTTTTACATTGTAATATTCACCTTGAGACGTTAAAAAAACAAAATCACCTTGTAATTATACTTTATTCTATGGTGTAACTCAAACTTGAGAGTGATATGAATATATTCCAGCTTCATCAGCCATTAGTTTCTTTTTGGAGACTCTCATGTTTTCATTCAATTTATTTCTTGGACTAAGAATTTCTTTGCAATTTATTTATTTTATTTTTCTTAGGCATTCTACGTAAGTTGCTTGATGTATACATGATTGTATATACTTGTCCCATGTTACAGAATTGATATTAATTACTCTTAAAGGTTAATTACATTTGGAGACATGGTGTGTTGATAATTTATGAAAAATGTTGGAGTTATTAGTTTTTGTATGAAGAATGAGCTTTCTCTTTGTGTTTGTTGATCTTTATCATTTGATTTATTTGGAATAATGTTTCTATGATAATGATTGTATTTTAACACACACATGATAGTTTAAATGTCTTTTGTTGCGCAGAATGAAACTTTTTTTTAATATAAGATTCATACGGAATGAAGATAACATCTCAACGTAGTCTGGAGCTTTATATCTACAAGGAAGTACTCGAATTATTACCTTAGTGTTTTTGGAGATTGTTGAGAATTTCAGCAATAATATTTTTGTAATTTCAAGTTATTTTGACTATGAAGTCTTGTACTTTAGTAGTTTATAACTTTTGGGGATGATGAATATTTTATACTATTTTGATCACAATTATTTGTTTTAATGACCATATTGAAATTTATTTTTTCATGTTAATATCTTTTTATGGGGGTATTTTAAAAAATTATAAGTGATTATAAATCACTTAGAATTGTATACAGAAGCAATTTGAGTGTTTTTTTTTTTTTTTTTTATTAGATTAAATAAACTATCGAAAGACATAAGTTAAAAATTGAAAATGAGTTGTTTTTGGTAGTTTATAAGCCTTTTTTAAATACACATTATTATTTTTTTCCAAACACTATCAATTTTTTTTTTAATTTTTTTACAAACACTATCTACTTCTACTATTATTCAATTTTTCCGTAATCTTTATCAATTCTCCAAAAGTATAACTTTTTGCAAACACCCCTATATGTTTTAGTTTAATTTATAATAAGTTTGTGTTCAAATTACATGTATACTAAATAGGTCAATAATGTGACAAAAATTTCGTATTATTGTATGTGCCAAACTGTATCACCTTATATGCTAAATAGAATCACTTTATGCGTTAAAGAATATTACATGTTGGATGTAATACTATGTAGATCAAGAAGTAATACTATTGACCCAAATAGTAGGTAACCCTATATAGAATGGATCAACAGATTAATTAGGCAATTTCCCTATTTAAAAATTTTTACCCGATAAAAAACGGGTAAGATCCGTGAATATCCATCCTTCTCATTTTAAATGATTTCACGATGAAAATTTTCATAAGAGACCTACCTACTCATTCTAAAAACGGGGTTTTGGATCTAATTTATGTTTCAATTTGATTTTTCATTCTAATAAAGTTTTGGGTTTATGCTTTTGTTTTTTGGTTCAGTCCAGGAATCGAATCGAACGATATTTACCCCTAGTATTTCATAAATATCTTCCTTGAAACACGTACGATTGAATAGGAGCCCATAGGTTGCTCATGGTTCATAATATTATAGTAAATCTATCTCCAACAAAATTTTCTCATATTATAAAATAATATATATTTCATTTATTTTACATATACCTATAACACAACATATTTACAAAATATACATCTCTATATAAAAAAGGCTTTATGGGCGATCATGTTTTAACAAGATATATATCGTCAACAACATGAATTTTTTAAGAATCAACATGCTGCATAATTAAAAATAAAAAAGGAAATATAAATCTTTGTTTGAAACTTTCGAAATAATAAAATTTAAAACTTAATTTGCTCGGGATGAGAGTATAATATTATACCCATACTGTATTAAAAAATAAAATTTTGTCTATAATTAAATTAATTATATAAATTAAATATTTAAAATATTTAATTTAAAATTATATTATAAACTTATTTTTCCAATCCATCCCATTCATAACCATTAATCAGTAGATTTTTGTTAAATAGATAGCCTGCGAGCATAAAGCATTTATTGCAATCAATTTCACTATGATCTATAGCTAATATATATATATATATATATATATATATATATATATATATATATATTATTTATATATTTAAAAATCAAACTACAAGGCGGCTACCATGAAAACAAATACCTAAATTCATCAGCCGCCATCTCGCAAACCTGTTCCCACTCTACAAAATTTCGCTTCCCCCAAATTCGGACGCCTCTTCTAAATTGTGTATTATTTCACTCCACGATCGCTATTGTGAAGTTATAGCATAAATTTGAAACAAAAAATTATGGGAGGGATTATGTTAAAATGTTGGCGGGTGAAACCTGGGAATCACGTCCCACGATTTGTCAAAATTTTCATCACTAATCCTTCATGTATATATATATATATATTTCATGTTCTTGTGTATATCGCTACTCCTACAAACTGCTAGGGCTGAAGAGTGCTCGAGTGATTGTGAAATTTCTCTGGAGGTAAGCCTCAAATTTAATAATTTATTGCATCTTGCTTCCCTGTCAATTAATTTAAATTCTGGGAATGGACAAAAACATATGAAAGTAGATGATTTCAATAGACATATTCCAGTCCCGTGTTTGCTCAATTTTTGGAATAATAGATATATACTAATTATTATGAATATGAATATTAATTGCTCTGCTATCATGTTTGTGCTTCATATTCGAAATATAATATGCGAGTATTAAAGTGTGGGAAGCTAACTTCATCAATGAATTGACCAGAACATATAAGGTGTTTGCATAAACCATTGTGCTCTAGTATTCCTTTGTCCAGAACATATAAGGTGTTTGCATAAACCATTGTGCTCTAGTATTTTAATATTTTATTAATGCTATAATATTAGAATAGAATTGAAATAGTTCTATTATGTTTAATTGTTACTGGAATGATATAAATGGAAAAATACGAATGTATCATTGTAATATTCGACTATGTTCATTAGATTAGGTTATTTAATGTGTAATTAAAAAATTATGTATGAAGAGGTCCGTACGACTGTACCAGCTTGCACTCAGGTTCTCGTTTTCTTTTAGTAGATTACATATGATTTGATCTAATCTTTTAAATCAGGTTAATTATAATAAGGAATATTTTATTGCACTAATGAGGATAGTACTTAAAGCAATTAGTCATAGTATTCAAGATTTGATTGTAGGTTGTGCAAAGAGAATAAAATAATTGTTTACAGTTTTGGAGTAGAATTAGTTATTGTTGATTCATTAATATAAATTTCTTTTAATCCATTCCTATGAAAGTTGTAAACACAGTGTTTAAACCATCAAATCAATTCTTTATTTTGTTTTCTGTTATGTCCTTGGTTATACTGAAGTGTATATATATCAGTTGATTGAGTTAGTAATATTGTTTTTAAGTGTCTTATGTTTAATTCTAAGAAGGTGCCAACTTTTGGATCAGTTTTTTGTGCGCATATTAAATACATGTCAAATGAACACCTACTCTATGCAGGTCAACAATGAATATGGACATGAACGATACGCAGTCAAATGCAGATCTCGAACAACCACCTGGTATTTTTATGTTATATTCTAGATATTTTGTCTTTCTAAATTGTCTTGTGAACCAACTGATGAGTTCATTAAATTTTGATTAAAAAACTCAGGAGATACTAGTTCTAAAAAGAGAACTAGAGGTCCTACTCAAATGCGTAAAGTTTGGGGTCGACGTGAAGGTGAACCACTTCTTCAAGTTGGTTGCAATGATTTAGGCCAACCAGACGACGACATGGCTCCAAGTTTGTCAAATTTCATAGGGGCATTAATGAGGGATGGGAAAAATGCACCACTGAGCTACTTATCATGGCACAACGTTCCGAAAGATTACAAAAACAGACTGTGGGACATTTTAAAGGTAATATATGTATCATATGTTAATATTTTTATATATGCTGACAAAATTTGACAAAATTAGTTGCCGAGGTTTTTTCCCCCCGACACCCGCTGCTGATCCACCGCTGCATCTTCTGGTTTTTTGCTTTGATTATGTATATTAACTACGACTTGCGAGCATGATGATATTAATTATTATATGCAATAGAGAAGTATAATAATAAGTAGGAAAAATTAGGTTAATTGGGTCCTGGGAAAGGGTGATAGGCTGATTAAGTTCTACCGATTGATGCACCCTCTGTTTTTTTGTATGGGATTTTAAATTGGAGCTACGGAATAATGTGTATTCAGCTTGTTCTTATGTCGAGGAATAAACCTCATGGATCAGTTGAAGGATGGGATTTTATTTTTCTGCAACTTAAATGTTGAAGTAGGTGATAAGTTTTGATTCTTCCTTGTAGCTCTGTTTTTTCTCCATTAATCATGGTGCTTCCTCAAGTATTTCTTTAGTTGCATTAGTTAAACATGTCCAATCTCAATTTGTTTGCATCTATTTTAATAATCAAATTAGTTGTATTTAATAAAATTCATTTATATGTTATTTTTTGTGATTTTTATAGACATATTATGATATCCCTGAGTCAAGCAAAACATGGACTATGCAAAAATTTGGCAAACTGTTAAGAGAGTGGAGGAGTCGGGTGAAGAAAAGTTGTTACAAAGACGGTTTGTCTTTTGAGGAAATGAAAAAACTCAAAGACGATAGAGTGTCTGACGATAACTTTCAACATTTAATTGCTTATTGGTCCAGTGATCGTGCAAAACAAGTAAGCGAAAGAAATAAGGCTGCTCGTGCGAGTCGTACCCTTAATCATACGACAAGCCCTATAAGTTTCGCAAGAGTCTTGAAAAAACAGGTTAGTCTTATATATTCTTTGTAATGCTACTTTGTAATAATTTAATGAAGATTGATTTAGTAAAAAAAAATTTGAATATGTCATTCAATTTATCTTTAGACAAAGAAACTCGAGCGTGTTCCAAGGCAATCATAATTTTTTAAGCACTGTTATACAAAAAAGGATGGAACTCAAGCTGAAGTTGTTCAAACTACTATTGTGAGTTTTGATACAAATGTTCCTATATGTTTGTATTAGTTAATTAAAATGTTTAGTTGCATATTAGTCGTTTTATTTTCATTTAGAATGAGATTTCAGAGAAGGAAAGCGAAAATCCGAATCTAGCCACTGAATTTCGTTCCATCAACGACTCGTATGCACAAGTCATGGGACAAGATAAAAATGGGAAAGTTCGCATGCTTGGTGCAGGGGTTTGTCCATCAATGGTTTTTAATAACATATCAACCCGTGGAGCAGACCAAATGAAACTTATCAAAAAATTGCAAGAGCAGAACAATCAGTTGCAAACTGAAGTCAATCAACTGAGATCCAATGCTTTGCATGCTCCAATTAATGAGAGCATCAACAATGACCAGGTTACAATTTTATTTTTATTTTTTCTTAGTAAACATAAATCTAAGTATTAATGTTTTATTGATAATTTTCTAAAGAACAAATGATTTTTCAGCGCTTTGAAGATCTTACTCCTATTTTACAAGTGGCGAGGCGAGAAGATTGGTCATTTCCCTCTTCTGATAATGTTGAGGGTAGCTTTAAGGTAAAATTATGTATCTCTCTTATGGCATTTAATTTTAACATTGAGGTATATACAATTATATCTTTATCTACTGTGATGTTATTTTTTCAATTAGATATGTTCATGGTAATAATAATTGTATAAAATAATGTGAATTAGGTTTAGTTGTTTGATATCACGAAGCATGTTGATTCTGGTTCTGGTTAGATTGTTCCTGGTTGGTGTTTTCTCTTTCTGTAAATTACATCATTGAGAATTAGCTAGCTAGGAATTTTGGTTTGTTGGCTGATGTAAGGTGTTTCACAAATACTGTTTCGGTCTATGAGCATTTCTTATTCTCCTGATTGATAATTAATAAAACTTAATTTTCTGATAAAAAAAAATTGTTGATATGGTCTTATGTTGTGGAGTTTATATATTGGAAGTGTAGGGCTTAATGCTTATATCTTTCTAAATAGTTGTGTACTTAGTTGAAAGTGTACTGGAATTATTATATGACTTTCTTGATCTTTAGACTATAATTTTTAAGTTAGAATTATATCATTTTTGTTTGTTTATATAGATTGGAGAATCAATTTGTTTGAAGAGTATTATCAAACCAACAAAAACTATAGCACTTGGATTATTATATAGCACATACCCGTCAAAGGAAGTGGGCAACCAAGAGTTGGGTACTGATCATTGGGAGGTGTATATTGAAGTTGCTGTGAACCCCCAAGAGCGCTTGGTTCGATCATGTGCACAATACAAAAATATTGGACAAGCAGTTGGAGATTATATTGCATGGCCAAAACCTTATATAGTAAGTGAATTATTTGAATATTTTTTAGCAATTTCTAATTATTGCTTTCTAGCAAATGATTTGTTCAAATTAAAAGAAGGTTGTGGCCAATAACTAGATTATGGTTGTTTGCTTCTTGATGTGATTTAGTGTATTATTCATTCTTTTCTCGCACATGTTTTTGCAGGTGAAGTAGCAAATGTGGATGAATCAAGTCACTTTAGAGGGTGTCATGCAATTTGCAAAGTATTTATTTAGAAATTGGTTGATGTAAATTGAGATGCTACTCAAATGATCATTTTTATTGTTTTTGGTTTAGTTGATGACAAAAATGTTTGTTTTATGTAGTTTTATTTAGTGGAACTTTATTCAATTAATTACTGACTTTTGCATTGTTGGTTTACTGGTTTACGAATAATTTTGGACTAATTTAGAAAATTTTATAAATAATTTGTTCTCCTTTTACTAAATTATTAAATATGAAAAATAATTTTTTAAATATATAATAATATCAATACAAAAATTAATTTTATTATTTTTTGTGGCACTAATTTATTGCTAGTTTAAATTGTCTTCATATAATCCTTCTATGACACTTTTGAATGTAACTATATGTAAAATTTGTGTCAACATGAAATGTCACAATATTATATTTTTCATGTCCCTTTCAAGTGCCACTAAAATTGTAAAAGGAGACTTTTAAAAGTGTCATTCTATGACAAGTACAATGACACTATTAAATGTAACAAAATTAGTTTTTCACATCTCTTTCAAGTGCCACTAAAATTGTAAAAAGAGACTTTTAAAAGTGTCATTCTATGACATGTACAATGTCACTATTAAATGTAACAAAATTAGTTTGTAGTGTCACTTTTAAATATCATCAATAACACTTAAAGTGACACAATAAAATGTTAACTTAACTAACTAATTTGACACTAAATATATGTCATTGTACAATTAATTGGTGACACTATAGAATCAACCACACGTCTAGAAATGACACTTCTTACAAAATGCCACTGAAATTAAAATTGTCCCCAAAAGTACTAATGTGCATCACTTTTTAATGTCATTATATTACCATTTTGTTGTAGTGAATTGTGTCGAGCTAGACTCGCTAAGCAAAAGAAATTTTTTCATGTACACCCGGAAGTGTGTGTTTGTACAAAATAATAATGAGGTGGTGACATACAGAGCGAAATTTAGTAGCTCAAGGGTTTTCGCAGAGACCCGATATTAACTTATTCTCTTATTATGTATAGAATAACGTTCCGCCACTTAATATCTCTGACAAGAAATGTGAATTTAGAAATGTTGTAAATGGACACTATATCTTCATATGGGTAATGAATATCAATTATTTATATAAAAGTACTTGAAGGATTTAGCATGCCTGAAGCATGTAAATTAAATCCAAAAGAAATTTATTCTTTCAAATCGCAAATGTCCTTGTATAGGCTCAAACGATTTGGAAGTATGTGACAGTCTAGTTAAAGAAGGCTATATCATTGACCCAAATAAGTCCATATATTTTTATAAAGAAAAATGTGTCAAAATTTGTGATCATTGCAGTATATGTTGATGATCTCAATTTTGATTGGAACCCCCGAAGAGATCCAAGATACATTTACATACTTAAAGAAACAATTTGAGATCAAATATTTTGCAATTATTAAGTTATGCTTTAGTTTATAAATTGGACATCTAGAATATGAAATATTTGTCCATCAATCTGCGTATACCCAGAAGGTACTAAAACAACGTTAAATGAAAAATGCACATCCATTGGTCTTTCTGATGTTTGATCCTAATATAGATCCTATTAGATTGTGAAAAAAAAGTGAAGAGATACTTGGTCCTGAAGTACCATATCTCAGTATAATTGGTGGATTAATATATCTTGCTAACTATACGATACTTGGTCATGAAGTACCATATTCAGTATAATTGGTGGATTAATATATCTTGCTAATTGTACAAAATAAAATATATTTCACCGATTTTTTTTTTCTTTATCCATCTCATGAGTTACAAAAGAACGGTGAAATTGATGTGCAATAGATACAATCAAGTGAGATTTAGCAGATTTACTTATTAAGGCATAATCGGCTGCAATATTTGAGAATCTATAAAGCATACAGAAATGTGTCGGTTAAAAGATCTCAAATGATGTTTAAATCAGGGGGAGAATTAATACACTAAGTAATATGTACTCTTCCCTCTTCACTAGGTTTTTGTCCCACTGGATTTTCCCCAATAAGATTTTTAACGAGACATAATGACAGACATTCAAAGGGGGAGTGTTATGAAATAAATAAGATTGAATGTCCTTTAGGAAGTTAAGCAAGCAATCCTTTGGAAGTTACATGCATGTTACAAGGGACACTTCAATGTCATATTAATTCATAATTTATGTATTCAGGTATAAGGTTCCCTTATTGTGACGAGGGGAGGAACAGGAGGTGTATTGTTTGTAACAGTGGAGGTTGATTCATTCTCATTGGCCATTGATGAAGGGAAAAGGGTGGTTTATAGATGGGAAGGTGATGGTGGCTTTGTGAAAAAAAAAAAACAGAGACGACGGGATTTGACGAAAAAAAAAAAACTCGTTAGAGGCTAGGGCTCTGATACCATGTACGAAATATACTTTTCATTCATACTTTGATTTACATTGTAAAGTGTATATATATACAACTAAAGAGAACCTTCTAGATACATACAAAATATATGGAAAACACAATCGTGATCTTCTAAATATGGTGAGCAATACCCTTGATTAATTTGAAGATTTGATGAAATCTTGAGACAATTTGGTGTGATCTTGAGTCTTAAATTCTTCCAATATCATATCTCTAATAAATTATTCAAAATGCAAGAGAGAGTATTCAAAAGAACACATAAAATCTCGAGGCAAACCACAAAAAGCTAATAGAAACAAGTACAGAGCCACATTGGGTACAGCCGTACAGGGGGGGCACTGAGCCCCCCTGAACTCGTACGAAATTCTATATATATTCTATATATGTAAATTTTCTTCTATTTTTAATAATTATTATTGTTAAAATTGGTTAGTGTCTCTTTGTTAATGTCCTTCTATCAATCATAAATTAGAAATCAATTGTTGGTCACACTGTCGTTCCTTTATTCTTTCATGTTTCAATTTTTATTGATCACGCTTCCATTGCTTTATACTTTTTTTTTTAGTACCAATTATTTTGGGCTAAATATTAAAGGTCCTTATCATAAATCAGGTTGTGGCCGCTTTTGGTCACACTTATTGTTGAAACCACAATTATTAATAATTTTATTTTAGACGCATTTTTTATGAATATTTTTTACTAAATTCACATTTTTTTTAATTTGATTATTCAATTTATATACATTGAGTTTTTCTTAGACAATAAGATCAATAGTACTTTAAATATATAACGTAATTATATTAATTAGATGAATTATAATGTAATAATTTAGTTTTTCAATTATATATATAGTTTTAAAATATATTTTAAATTATTTTATTTTTGTTCATTAAGTTGCGTCCTCCTAACTAAAATTTCTGGTTCCGCCGCTAAATGAAAAAATAGAGAAAAATCACTAATATATATATGTATTCGACTACTCGAGTGCACCCACCCGAGTCAAGTGGGTCTGAAAATTCTAAGGAATCTCCTTTTTTTTTTTGGCTAAACTATTTGATCATGTGACCTACTCGAGTTGAGTGAGCTTTCGAGGAAGTTGAAAAAAAAAATAGAGAAATTTGATCCACGCGATCACTCAAGTGAGTCCACTCGAGTGGGTCTATAAAATATAAATGATGGATTTCAAAATGCTACTCGACCACTATAGTCTGTAGTGCATTTACTTTTTTTTTTTTTTTAACAATGAAAGGAATATATTAATGAGTACAAGGGTACTCAATCGGTAATGAAGATACAAACTACGTTTTCTGGAGAACACACCTTCTTTTATAGACCTATCATACATTCAATTGGATTATTCAACCACTCATTCAACTGGAGTACTCCAAAGATAGAGATTTTTACCCACTCAACCGGTCGAGTGAATCCATTCGAATCCACTAGATTTGCGAGGAAAATATATACATGAGATTTTGAACATTTTGACAATGGATCCAACTATATATATAAATATATATCTAGCGTCTCATCTATTTATAAAGGCTAAATCTTAGTACTCTCTTCGTCCCACTATAATTATTCAATTTTTTTTATAGACGTCCCACTATAATTTTTTTATTCTATAAAAGAAAAAAGTAATTTCATTACTCATAATTTTTATCCTCATTTTTCATACAATATTATAAAAAATGTCACTCACTACTCTACTCATTACTCCATATACATTTTTCCTCTCTCCCAATACCCAAAATTTCCCTCTATTTTTATTATTTTTTTATTATTCTTTAAATAATTCAACCAAAAGAAGTGGACAAATACAATGGGATAGAGGGAGTATAAATCAGGAGCACCGTGTACCCATAGCATATTTTATGACAATGTAACTTGTTGTATTGAAATATGCAACTTGTTTACACTGAACCATTCAACCATTAATATGAGAAACTAGTTGCACGTTTCAGTGTAAATAAGTTGAACGTTTCAGTGTAAATAAATTGTGTATTTCAGTGCAACAAGTTACATGATTTTAAATTATACTTTAAAGTGCACGGTGTACCTGGTGCACATCTATAAATAGCCGTTAATTTTTTTTTTTTATAGGAAACTCATCATCACTTTTTTTACAAAGTTAGATTTATTCTACAAACCCTAAATCTGGGATTTATTTTGAGAGTTAATTTTTTTTAGGCAATTTCTCATGTGATCATTTGCACCAATTTTGATTTGATGCAATTGGATTTCAATTCAGTTTTTTTTTTGGCCCAACCCGAACTCGGCCCGACTCGAGTGGTTCATGGTTCACTCGGTCTTAGTGCTTCATGGTTCACCCGGCCCGGATAGATCATGATTTATGGTTCATTATTTAATATTTAGGGTGTAGATGATTCATTCAAATTGAAATTGAATTCAATTGCACCAATTGCATCTTGTGCAATTGGTGCACACAAGTGTCACTCTTTCTTTTATGCTTTGAATTTTGAAGACTGCAATTCTTCTATGTGAATTATTTCTAAACTTTTCATCAACGTATTTTTAATTATATACTCCATCCGTCCAATTAAATTTGTCTCACTTTTCTTTTATGGGCATCCCACTATTATTTTTTCAGTCCATAATAGGAAAATGTAACACTTCACTACCTTATATTTTATCTCAATAAAAGGAAAAAGTAACACTCCACTACCTTATACACGTCACTTTTCATTCATAAAATATTATAAAGACCCACTAACTATTATTTTAATATTATAATTCAATCAAAAGAAGGGATAAATAAAATGGGACATAGAGGGAGTATGTTTTTTTCTTTGTCTATTCCTAGTTTAGTCAAGAGAACATCGAATTATTTGGCGTAATTTTTAGCACGATATGTCTTTTTTTAATTCCCCTGGTGTAATGAACAGTGTCATACCTTGTAGCTTTATTTTGGTTCTTAAAAAGGCCCAGGCTATTCACACCCCAATTTTTAGAAAATACACCTTCACGATGTTACCCTTTACAAGATTAATTAGTACTACCCTCAATGAAATCCCTAAATTACCTTCGACCTCTTAATTGTTCCTGCTATTCAAATCAAAGCATACGCCCCCAATATTTCCAATTTTAATTTGAAATAATCCAATCCTCCACCACACCGCCCACCGCCACATCCGCTGCTCGCATCATTATTCCATCCACACTGTAGTTAGAGATTAATTTTAATAGTTTTAAGTTTTATTGTAACTTTTCAGAATTGTGATAATTTTAGATTAAGGATTAGTGTTGAAAACATTTGCTGTGTTGATGATACAGTTTCGTAGGCCTTATCCACAGTTTCGTAGGCCTTATCCACTACAGTTTCTTATCTGTTGCAATTTCTTAACTTCTCATGTATATCTATATACGTTGTAAACTATATATAAGACGAGTTTGAATCACAAATAATCTCATAATTTTGACTTCAAATAAATTTAGTCCCATAAAATTTTTTATCGTCAATTTAGTCTCTATAATTTTAACATTGTCTAATTTTAGTTCCAAATTGATCGAAACAACATCGTTTTACCGTCTTCATTTGGGGCTTTTCGACGGATACTGTGACTGGTCTACCACATGTAATTTTTTTGTTTATCCGCTGGAATTTTAGGCATATAATTAAAATTTAAAACATAAAATTAAAATATAATTGACGACAATAATTAGTCACACACACTTAAAAATACACGTGATAGTCCAGTAACAACATCCATTTTAAAGCCCCAAATTGAAACAAAAAACGACGTTGTTCCGATCGATTTAAGATCAAAATTGAACATTGTCAAAATTATTGGAACTAAATCTATTTGTGGTTAAAGTTATGAGATCATTTGTGATTCAAACTCATATAAGACCAACATCTTGTTGGAAATATTGAATGAGTATGAATAAAATAATCCTTATCAATTCTCTTGTCTAACATGCTGAATGTGCATGCGTATAATACATTATTTATGTACAAATGTATGGTAATTGGTTAATTGTACAAATTATCGAGTTTTTTGCGAAAAACAAGTCAAATCACTTCTTCTTTTCCATTTTTTGTCTGAATTTCGAAACTTTTTTTCCAATTTTAGATTCACTTTAACCCCCAACCCCCCCCCCCAAAAAAAAAAATTTCTTACATATTTGAAAATAAAAATTCAAATTTTTTTTTATCTAATTTTCGAAAATATTTCCCAAACAAGAGCAATTTTGGAAACAGCAGGGGTGGGAATGGTCTTGAGAGATGAATGGGGAGAGTTCATTGCTGGAAGAACAATTATCAGCCCAAGTCTGTTTAAGATTGATGAATTAAGGAGAAGCTTGGGGTATCTATGAGGCGATGCAGTGGATTTCGAATTAAGGATAATATCCGGTTTTTAAGGTGAACTCGGTTAGTCGAAATGTCAATATGATGATACATTCATTTGCTAGAAATTCTCGGTAATATGAGAGTTTTTAATGTTGAGTCGAGCTTTCAAGCTTTGAAATATAGTATTTTAAAATTTTAATGAATAGTAAAATTGTATGTTTGTTTTGAGATTTTATAGGGTAGGATTTTAAAAATGTTGATTGATTTGTATTATTATATTATTATTGTAATGATTGAATGATTGACTATTGTGTTGGAAATTGTGAAAGTGATAATATTATTATTAATGGGAATATGTTCAGATGTAGGGTTTAAGTTAGATTTTAAATTGGATTTTGAAATCCTGATTTTAGTATTGTATTAAATAGGTATGTGGAATTGTAAAGTCCAAAATCCGTCCGGAATAGTCTCAAAACAAACATACCCCTAAGGGTATGTTTGTTTTTGAGCTTATAGTGGGCGGGGAAAATCCTGAACTTTGAAATTTAGGATTTTAAAATCCTAATAAATAGTAAAATTGTATGTTTGTTTTGATATTTTATAGGGTAGGAATATATAGGATTGTAAAAAAGTTGATTGATTTGTATTATTATATTATTATTGTAATGATTGAATGATTAAGTATTGTATTGGAAATTGTGTGAAATGGATAAAAAAAAATTGTAAGGAAGAGACGAGAAACTCTCCCCACCCGTGTCGTTGGCCCCTCAGCCGGGCGGATTGTAAATCGAAGGATGTGCCCAAGTGGCAGACACTTGTGGGAGAGAGCCAACATAATTCAATCACCAGGACAAACCCCCATAATATTTCAATGGAGAATTTGTCCCACACGGGGTTCGAACCTGCGTTGCCGGGGAATTTCTCCCCACATCACCACAAGCTTTACCAACTTGGCTATGCTCTTGGGGGCGAAATGGATAATATTATTATTAATGGGAATAGATGCAGATGTAGGGTTTGAGTTAGATTTTAAATTGGATTTTGAAATCCTGATTTTAGTATTATATTAAATGGGTATGTGGAATTGTAAAGTCCAAAGTCCGTCCGGAATAGTCTCAAAACAAACATACCCTAAGGATATGTTCGTTTCGGGCTTACAGTGGGCGTGGAAAATCCGAACTTTGAAGTCCTAGGATTTCAAAATCTTGATGAATAGTTAAGATGTATGTTTGTTATGAGATTTTATAGGGTGGGATGGTGGAAAAGATGATTGATATGATATTATTATATTATTTTGAGTGTATTGGGAGAATAAAAAAGTAGATGATGTAAGTGTATTGAGAGAATAAAAGGTAGAGTAGTAGTATGTTATGAGGTAGAGTATGATTAATAGGATTTCAAAATCCTTACTTTAATTCTCAAAACAAATGGGGGTTTGAGATTGTAAAGTCCAAAGTCCACCGGGATAGTCGCGAAACGAACCTACCCTAACAGACTTCAATGTTTGGGCCAAGAAATTTCTTCAGCCTCAAGTGGAGTATATATATAGACTGAATGTTGTTTAATTAGTTTAGTTTGGAAAACAAAAATGAAAACTCTTACACTTGATGATAATTAAGTTCTGAAAATTAAGGATTTTATACAGAGGATTATATAGCTAATACAAACATTAGATTTTTAATGCTTAAATAAAATATGAGTAAAAATAAAATAAGTGGAACCCACATAATTTCTCTTCAAATGTCTTTCACACACTAAATCTATGACTTGAATTCACCCTCATAGCCATACTTATCATCCAACAAGGTAAAATTTAAATCCACTGGTTTGTCTGAGCTTGTATTTATATATTATCCTATTAAATTTGTTGTGTACTAAAATATGAGAATTATGGTCTAAGATGTGGCTTAATGATCTTAACGACACAAACAATAAATGTGTAAAGTGGATTGCATTTATGTGATATATTTGCTTGAGAAAGAAAAGTGTTGAGCAATAAATTTGCAAGAGGTTTGGTAAGATATTAATTTCGCCTATTTCTTGGTCATAAATGACCCATATTTATAGTATTTGAGAGAGTGGAGCTCACTCTCCTGGTTACAAGTACCAAGGGCCGAAAGTGACTCTGCAAAACATTAAATGCTACAGATTGATTTGACTCAGGTCGGAGGTCGCTGGGACGTCGCCCGAGAGAAGTCCGGATAATCAATGATTTAACCGTTTAACTATTCCTAGCTACTCATCATTACCGTCCTTTACTGACACATCTCTGATTAGGGTCATTCTTAGGTAAGGTCCCTGGCGCTGCTCGTCTGCCACGAGTCCCATCTCAATTAATGCTCCGTACTTGTGTCAGTATGCGACCTGCGAGGTGTGTCAAGGACGCATACTCGTGCTTGGTGAGCCTATGCTTCCATTTTCTCAGTGAGATGTTATACTTGTGTAAAATTTAGATTGGTCCCCTTATACCACCTTCCAGGTCGGGCCCGACCTCGTGCTATATGCCCACAACAATAGCCCCTAGCTTGTCATCCCATGATCGCTAATGGGGGGCGAGCTATTTTCAAATGTTGCCTCGATCATAGCGCACGAGGCCGTAAAACTTTTGGGACACGCTTGACCATTGTCTCGGGAATGAGCGTGATGACGGTAGCTCACCTCGACTGTCATGCCCTCCGTGGCTGGGTGATGATGGCGCGTGTACCCCACGCGCGACATGGAAGGTCGTGGCCCGGTCCACGCGCCCCCTTTTTCTCCTATAAATATCTCCTCCCTCACTTATTTTCCACTTTTCCACCCTTAAACCTTCGAAAGCTATCCTACTGCTCCGATTACCCTTCATGCGTGCGATTCCGTCGTTCATTCTTCCTCAGGTAAACCCTAGATCTCTTTCTTCCCTTTGTTTCCTGTGTTCACTTGTGACGAATGACGTCCGAGAGTCGGGAAAGTTCAGGGAGTGTGGCTGGGAGTTCTGCTACGATTGTCGTGAATCGCCGGCTGCGAGGCCGCGGCGGGGCTGAGGCGTTGATTGTGGTCGTCTCTTCCAAGACGGTGAGTGAAATGCCCGTACGGGTCGGGGGAGAGGTTACCTCGAAGAGGCGCCGCCTGCGTAGAACCGTGGAGGAGCCACTGGAAAATGTCTTGGTTCCCGCCGAGCAGGAGTTTCAAACTTTGGGGGAGGTGGGGGAGGAGGAAGATGCCCTCAGTTCGGACTCAATTGATTCGGCCGAATTTGACTTCTTATCGGATGAGGTCATCCCCGACGTGCCAAGCGAGGATGATGAGGTCGACTATGTCGATCGCAGGCTGAGAGTTGAAGAGAGCCTGGCCCGTCCCCGCGAGGTGATTCCTAGGCCGACTCGGGTCCGCGAGGATAGTTCCTTTGTTGCGAGCGAGGTGACTAGCTCGGTGACCGAAGCCGACATCTTCTTGTGGCGGGAGCAATTCCAGGTCCCTAGCGATGTTCATTTCTGGGTTCCCGGATACGAGGTTGACTACGCCGACCAAGTCCCCATTGGGTGTGTGGCGAAAATTTATGACACGATGAAGGTCGGGCTCCGCTTTCCTCTTCATCCCATGATCACCTCGCTGTTGTGGTTCTGGGGCCTAGCTCCGACCCAGATTACTCGTAACGGATGGAGTACCATAATCGGGCTCCTATCGTTGTTCGGGCGGGTCCAACCTCGGGCGTTTCCCTCTGTCAAAAAGCTGAACTCTTTGATCTCGCTTGCGAAGTGGGGAAAGGACTCGGGGTACTACTATGTAAAGGCTCGCCCCCATATGAAGATAGTTGAGGACCTTCCTAGCAAGGTCCAGGATTGGAAAGAGAAGTGGTGGTTGGTGGGGTTGTTGGCGGTGATGATGGTGGAAATGGGGAAGGGAATCGAGCTGGCATTGAGATTCCCGAGGTTGACCAAGTCACGTCGATCAACCCTGTTGAGGGGACCTCGGATGCTCCGCCGAGCTGATTCCTTGGATAGTTTTTCTGCGGCAATATGCCATTTGCCTTCGGGCACTCTTTGTAATCGCCCTTCGGGGTTTTTCTTTCAATCAGGTTGTTCAGTTGCCCCACGGGGTATGTAAATGTTTGCCCAAAGCGCGTAGGATTTTGCTGCCTTCGGGCGATGTACTCCTTTCGCCTCCGGGCGTTTATTAATGAATTGATGTTCTTTTTTCTTTCTATCTTTCTCGCTTTCTGATTTGGATGCTTGTTTGTTTTTTGCCAACACTTTGACGTCGGTGTGTCCGTGTATCTTGTCTCTTTGAAAACCTGGATAATGAACAATAATGATAAAAGATCTATTAATTGATAGCGACTTGACTGTCGGCTTAGATAGGGTATGCGACCGAGGTCGACTTAGATAGGGTATGCGACATGATTGCCTTCACATATTCTTGGCTCTGTCGACTTAGATAAGGTATGCGACTGAGGTCGACTTAGATAGGGTATGCGACATGATTGCCTTCACATATTCTTGGCTCTGTCGACTTAGATAAGGTATGAGACCGAGATCGACTTAGATAGGGTATGCGACATGATTGCCTTCACATATTCTTGGCTCTGTCGACTTAGATAAGGTATGCGACCGAGGTCGACTTAGATAGGGTATGCGACATGATTGCCTTCACATATTCTTGGCTCTGTCGACTTAGATAAGGCATGCGATCGAGGTCGACTTAGATAGGGTATGCGACATGATTTCCTTCACATATTCTTGGCTCTGTCGACTTAGATAAGGTATGCGACCGATGTCAACTTAGATAGGGTTTGCGACATGATTGCCTTCTCTAAAGACTTCAGACAAATATGATTTCGTTGAAATGACTTCTCATGATACCAACACTTTATCCCCCTGTCCCTAGTCTTTAAAAACTTTATGGATGTTTGACTTTATCTTTTTCATTTACGAATCTATATTTTTTATCAAACTCGTGAGAGGTCGGGGACCAATCCCCCAAGTTCGTAAATGTAAAATGTTGTACAAAGTTCGTGCAATAAGTATTAATTCGTAGAGAATTTACAACCAATCCTGATTTTATTTCTAACATTGATAAGTTTTTAGAAACACCTGATGCATGACTAAACATAGATAGTTACTAGTAGAATTTCTTCAGGTAGGTTGCATTCCATGGGTACATCGAGGGAGTGCCCTCCATGCCTTCGAGCTCGTAAGCCCCATTCGGCAGACACTTTGAAATTTTCATGGGGCCCTCCCAGGTAGGACCAAAAACTCCCTTCTGGACACCAATGATCTTTCTTAAAACAAGGTCGCCAACCTTGAATCTTCGGATTTTTGCTTTTGAGTTGTAGTATTTTTCCGACTTTTGTTTGTAAAAGGTGTTTCGAGGAGGTCGAGGCTGAGAGATATGGCCTGATCATTGTCCTCCATGATTATCTGCGACGTTTGATGGCTTCTGACGACAACCTCGGCTGGTATGACTGCCTCCGTCCCGAAAGCCAAAGCAAAAGGTGTTTCGCCTGTTGAATTTTGGGATGTGGTTTTATATGACCATAAGATGCTCGGAAGCTTGAAAGCCCATAATCCCTTTGACTCAATGAGTTAAGTTTTTAGAGTATGATTGATTATCTTGTTCACAACTTCAACTTGTCCATTGGACTGAGGGTGATAGGGGGTGGAGAACGCTTTGCAATTTTCCACTTCGCAAAAAAGACACCGATCTCGAAACTGTCGAACTGTTTTTCATTGTCTGTAACGATCGCTTGTGGGAGGCCAAAATGACAAATGATGTTTTTCCAGATGAATCGTATGATTTTATCCTGGGTGATGGTCGCTAAAGGTTCTGCTTCCGCCCATTTGGTGAAGTAGTCTACCGCGACCACCGCGAATTTTGAACTGCTCGGGGATTTTGGGAAAGGACCAATCAGGTCAATCCCCCACTTCGTGAACGGCCATGGGCTGTAGATCGACTTTAGCTCCTCCGGAGCTCGCTTAATTGTTGGAGCAAAAAACTGGCATTGCTGACATTTCTTCGCGTCGCAATTGCATCTTTCCTTAGGGTTAACCAATAATAGCCTTGTCTGATCGTCTTGTAGACGAGAGACTGACCTGCGGTATGATTTCCACAATCTCCTTCGCGGATTTCTTTCAAGATTACCTGGCCTTCTTCCGGGGTGACGCATTTCAAAAGTGGTAACGAGAAACTTCGCTTGTAAAGCTGTTCATTGATTACGATGTACCTCGCTGCTCTTAGTTGTAACTGACGAGCTACGACCTTATCCTCTGGCAGTATCCCTTCCTTGATGTACTCTTTGATTTCGGTCATCCAATTATTTTCCGGGGTCGCGATCTGAAAGACTTCCCTATGAGTGTTGTTGGGGAATTAATTGCACGGATCTATTCGGGATGAATATTTAAATACAAATTTAATTCTAACAATTATTACTAGCATGAATTAATCCTATATTAATTCAAATAATAATTCAACAACAAATCATGCATATAAACAGTTCACATAAATCCTACGCATGCGGAATTGCTACGGGTTTACGTGAACTAACCTCTTGGAGTGGCAATGGTCTCGTCGATTAAACACACCAAAAAGCCCTCCCAAGTATTCCTAGTCATTGCTCGTCAATCCGGTGGAAGGAAACTCGCGAACAATTAACAAAAGGAAAAATAAAATTTGTTGCACCACCTTTAAGGATTTACTAATTTTTCCAGCACATGGAATTGTACTTGGGAATGAAACATCCATCCCCTATTTATAGAGGGTGGTGGCGATTTTTTGCATATGGAATAGAGGGAAACAATCTTTTCTTGATCTCCAAGAAATCTTGAATATATCTCATATATTATTTTCTCCATAATTAAAATATTCCATAAAATCCCACTCTCTCTTGTTATGGTAATTTTCGAAAAAGAGGATCAAGATTCCAAGATTTAGATCTTCTTGAATTTATGAGATATTCTTGTATTCCAATAATACATATCTTCCATAATATATTTTCAAGAAAATCAAGAAAATCTTTCTTTTCCTTCTTTTTCTAAAATTTCGAAATTTCTAATATAAATAACCAAGTGGGAGATTTCTAGAATTTAATGAGATAATCTTGTATTCCAAGAATACATATCTTCATTCCATAACAAAATTCAAAGAAAATCTTTCTCCCCTTTTATTCATATTTTTCGAAAAAAATGAGGAAAAATAAGCAACAAAAGTTATTTTATTTTTAAATACCTTTTTCAGTTATTGGACTTTATGTTGGGCTACTTGAAGGGCCTTTAGGAGAATTAAGATTGGACCTTCCAATGGATCTTGAATTATCAATATTGAGCCACAATATTATTCAAGCCCATAAATATTAATTAATTCCACTACATAATTAATATTGCACTATCCATCTTAACCCATATTACAGTCAATATGGTTCCAGGTTATTATTTCTCGTGTTTAAGATTATCTAGACCATTAATTAATTCAAGCCACTGAAATAGCTTTCCATTAATTAATATCTTTTGTCCTTGGTTAAGGAACGGTTCAACATTATTATCCATACCGGAAACTAGTTCCACTTGCAAGATTTGGTATGATAAAACTTATGAACCTCCCAAGGGGGCAAATCGAACAAGCGTACTTGCACACGATTCTCCGTATTAAATCTTAGCAATCGCATGTGACCAATAATATTGCCCAAGATATAAAGTATTGAATCTCGTTGATTCTCTACCCGTAATAAGTCAAAGCAATAATTACCAACCACACGAGATCCTATTTAAGGGACGAAGATTAAGAAATAACGAACCACTGAGGTCTAATTCTTCCTTGTTCAGTTCTGAAGAATTTATCCTCTTGTAGGTCCTCTTCAGTGCATCAATCATGCACTAGTGTAATCTCTTGGTCAAGACAAACCAATCTGAGCCTTACACTTCAACCTTTCACGATGGATTGTTCATTTCCATCTAGGTCGTGAATGATGTACTTTTGGTTACAAGGGACTGTTAATTTAATCTTCTGTGATCTGGTATCACTAAATTAACTACAATGTAACGCGTACTATTTATTGAACAGTTATGCAGTAAATATATGTAACATTCGATGATATTTAAAGCATCAGTGATAAACAATTTATTTCAGTAAATAAGTCCGAAATTCAGTTTTGATTATACAAAGTAAAAGCATACTTTCCAGTATAATCACAACAAGTGTTTGATGGACTTGCTTGATTCGTCCAAGTTATTTCCTTTATGTCGATGATGACGCGACCTGCTGAGGGAGTGTTGAGTTTAGTATCTGCTATGTTTTCCATATCTGCGACGCCTTCCGATGTGGCCAAAGCGAGCTAGAGCATCTGCATGTGTGTTTTCTGCTCGAGGTATCAGCTCTATTCACACTTCCTTGAACTTTTCGACGAGGCTCTTCGCTATTTGTTGGTATCTCACCATCTGCTCGCCCCGTGCTTCGTACTCTCCTGACATCTGGCATACGACCAGTTGAGAATCGCTGTAAACTTTCAACTTTTGTACACCAATGGCCATTGCCATTTCCAGGCCATTTATCAAGGCCTCATACTCCGCTTCATTGTTGGTGGCGTGAAAATCGAAGCTTACAGCCTTGGTGAAGGATTGTTGTTCGGGACTGATTAGGACCACTCTAGTCCCTGCTCGGGTGCTCGTCGAGGAGCCATCAACGTGCAATGTCCATGGAATGTCGATTGCCTCTCGCGTCTTCTTTGGAAAGGTGAGTTCGGTGAGGAAATTTGTGAGGACCTGAGCTTTGATCGCAGTTCGGGGTGTGAAGGTGATCCCGAACTGTCCTAACTCGATGGACCATTTCAACAATCTCCCGGCTGTATCAGGTCGGTGCAACACTTGTCTCAGCGGCATGGTAGTTAAAACTTCTATTTGGTGATCGAAGAAATACTGTCGTAGCTTTCGGACGCTCATAATCAAAGCGTACGCAAGCTTCTCGAGCGGCGGGTACTTGAGCTCAACATCATTCAGGGTCTGACTGACGAAGTATATAGGCAAATGGTACTGATCTTCCGCCCGTACTAACACTGTGATGAGAGCGGACTTCGAGGAAGCGAGGTATAGAAATAACTTCTCGCATGGTATGGGTTTAGCCAAGATTTGGGGGTCGGAGAGGTACACTTTGAGCTTCAGAAACGCGGCTTGGCATTGCGGGGTCCATGAGAACTTCCCTTTTTTCATGGCTTCGAAAAAAGGCTTGCACTTGTCCCCCATCCTGGATATGAATCTGTTGAGAGCCGCGAGACAACCGGTCAACCTCTGGACTTCTTTTATGTTGCGAGGTGGTTTCATGTCCATGATGGCTTTGATTTTTGTAGGGTTGGCTTTGATACCTCGCTGACTGATGATATGGCCCAGGAATTTTCCCGAACCAACTCCGAAGCTGCACTTCTTGGGGTTTAGGCACATGTTGTATTTTCTTAAGATGTCGAAGGTTCAGGCGAGGTGGCATAGATGGTCTTCTTTCTTCTCACTTTTCACCACAATGTCATCGATGTATACCTCCATGGTCTTTCCAATCTCGTCGGCGAACATTCGATTTACCAAACGCTGGTAGGTTGCCCCTGCGTTCTTCAATCCAAATGGCATCCTCTTCCAACAATATACGTTTTTCTCTGTCAGAAAAGATGTGTGTTGCTGATCATCTTTATCCATGGCGATCTGGTGATACCCGGCGAACACATCCATGAATGTCATTATCTCATGCCCAGCGGTGCTATCTATGAAGTGATTGATATGCGGCATTGGAAAGTAATCCTTTGGACAAACCTCATTGAGGTCGGTGAAATCGTTACATAGCCGCCAAGAGTTATTTTCTTTTTTCACTAGCACCGCATTGGCCACCCACTGCGGCTGATCTGCTTGCTTGATCAACTTGTTATCTAGCAGTTTCTTTACTTCCTCGGCCAGGGATGCGTACTTTTCCGGACCTAACTTTCTTCTTTTCTGGGACACTGGTTTCTTCGTCGGGTCGATGTTTAGTTTGTGGCATGCGACCTCGGGATAGATGCCGACCATGTCCTCATGTGACCATGCGAATACATCTAGATTCTGCTTGAGGAAATCTATCAATTGATCTCGCAGGTTGCTGGGAATTCGCATTTCGATGGTTACGCTTAGTTCCGGTTGATTGAGGTCGACTTGGATTGTTTTGAGCTCTTCGATACGGGTTGCTCGTTGATCCTTTCTTTCTGTTCTTGGATCAAGATTGGATTCTCGTTGTTCGGAGTCGACCTCCATTGGCTCGAAACCGAGGCGAGGTTCCAAATCTGGTAAATCTCGTATGGGCTTCTCTTTAGCTGTGATGTCAACTTCCATAGGTGTTACATTCGTTTCTATTACATTATCTATCTCCATTTTATCATTTTCTTTTTCTTTTTGGGGTGGAGTTCGGCTCGTACAACTTAGCCCCACCTCGGATTTTATACCAAAATAAAAAGCAGAATTTAAATCGACAAAAGTGTAAGTTAAACATTTTCTTGCCGCGATCTGGTCACCCTTGATGGTGCTAATTTTCCCGTCAGATCCGGAAAACTTAATACAATAGAAATAGGATGAGGCGGCAGCCCCGAACTCGTGTTTGAAAGGCCTACCGAAGAAAGCATTGAAGTTTGATGGGGCATCGATGATTACAAAGTCTAGCTGCCTTGTTGCCTTCACTTCGATGTCCAAGGTTGACGTGATCTCTACAGATAGGCGGATCATCCCATAGGCCTCAATAGGCTGGTTTCCAAAACCTCAAATCCCGACCTCACATGGCTCGACGTAAGAGTGGAAATCGCCGAGCAAGTCCAGAGTCTTCTTGAAAAGGATGTTGCAGAAAGCCCCATTATCGATCATGATGCGATGAACTAGAGCCCCCATTATTCTGGCCAAGATCACGAGTGGATCCCAGTTCGGGAAAACTACCCCATCCTTGTCCTCCTCGGTGAAGGTGAGTCGTTTCTGATTTGGGGCTATGGTGTTGATTGGAAGGCAGCTCAACACAACATTATCGAGAGCTCGCATCTCGGCCTTTTGACGTCGGTTAGATAGGGAGGTCGCTGGGAGGAAACCCCCAAGGGTTCCCCCTGTAGGGCAGATCATGCAGATGACCCTGTTCTCCGCCCCCGCCGGGATCTGTGGACCTTGCTTTCCTTGGTTGGGCTGATTTCCTGGCGGTGGTGCTTGTCGTGGGTTTTGCTGCTGCCTTGGCTTAACAAACCTTTCTAATTTCCCTTCTTCGTACAACTTCTAGAGCTCCCTTTGTAGGTCGCGACAATGCTCAGTGGTATGTCCAATGGAGTTGTGGTAATCACAAAACTTCTTCGGGTTGAGTTTGGAGGTGTCCAGGTACATTTCTTGGACCGGAGGGATCTGTTGTCTGCCCCTGATCGCCTGAAAGATCTGAGCTGCATTCATGGTCAGTTTTTCTAAGAGCTTCACCTCTAGGGAGTTATCGATCGGCTTGAAAGTCCCCGGAGCTCGGTAGTTCGTGGACCCAGGTCTCCTGTAAGGTTTCTCGGATTTTGGATCAGATTTTTTAACCTCGACCTTCACATCGCTTGGTCGCTGCTCGCCCAGCCTTGAGGCCAGTATCTCGACGTTGGTGATCATAATCCCTGCCCGGTACCAGAAATCGGCATAACTCGATGGGTAATCCTTGTTCATTATTTTCCAGAGTTTGGTTCCCTTTTTCAACCCATGCACTACCCCCAAAATTTTGGCTTCGTCGCCCAGTGGCTCGCCTTCCATAATGAGCTGGTCTATTCGATCAATATATGCTCGGTCCGACTCTTCCTCAAACTGATAGATGTTTGCCAAGCGCTACTTTGTTCCCTTGTGCGAGGTTAGCGAGGCGAAGTGAGTGAGGAACAATTGAGCCCTCTGGTGGAAAGATTCTATGGACGTCGGGGGTAAGGTATTGAACCATCGGTAGGCTTGGTCGCCTAGAGTGAGCGGGAAAAGGCTGCATTGAGTGGCATCAGTCGCGCCCATGGAGTTCATGTAGGACGTGTATTTGCTTACGTGGTGGATCGGATCGGTTCTGCAGTTGTATTGTGTGATGGAGCTGACATTGATCTTGATTTGTACAGGGGCGAGCATGACTGTGGGTGACAATGGCGAGATGGGTATCTTTGTGGTGAGAGGTACTCCCCCCTTGTTCGCTAATTGTTCTTGGAGATCTTTGATATTTTGAAGAATGGTGGCCATCTGTGGAGACTCATTCTATCCTGCGACCTCGTCGCGATGACGGCGAGGTGGAGAGATTCTTTCTTGTCGGTGAGATGACGGGTTCGGCGACGTCTGTATGGTGATGGAGTTCTTTCCATCCTGCGGGGTGAAGGACTTCGCTCGAGCCGATCCTTTGCCGAAATTCGTTGTCTGAGTCCGCTTTGGGCTATTGACCCCGAATAAGATTCTTCGGGCTCGGCATGGTCACGCCGTGTCTGCCTGGGCTGATCTTCCTGCGGTTCGCGAACTTAATTCTGGCCGCAGCTGAAGCTTTCTGAGAACAAACGCCTGTGAATTGGATTTGGTCATTCGTTTGGGTTGCGCCGGTAGATCGGGGTACGTTGGGTCCCGCGAGAGTTGGCTTCTTGGCTTTTCTCACGGTGAGGTCTCTCCTGGCAAGGTCTTTCTTGGTGAGGCTCCTCGTGATGGGATTCCTCGTTTCTTTGGCCTTTGCCCTTGCTTTGGGCTTTCTGGTTCAGGTTGTGGCGCAGGTCGCCGTCAGGGATCTTCATCTCGGCTTGCTTTCGGCGCAACTCTGCGATGGCCTCATCAATGTCTTTAGGGTTGGCGGGTCCTCCGACGTTGCGGTTGCTAATGGCCGGACCACTAACCCCCGCCCCACCGGAGCGACATGAGGCCGAAATAGCCCTCCCTTTGGTGATTAAGGTTGCTTGAGACGTGCTTAGGAAATGTTGAGAAGGATTTTGAGTAAGTATGGGGAATTTTGTCGAAGATTCGTGAGGAATACTCCAATGAGAAAATACTAATACTTTTAGCAATATTTTTCTTGAAGAGTAACCTCCTTCTAGCGCCAATTGTTGCGTACTAAAATATGAGGATTATGGTCTAAGATGTGGCTTAATGATCTTAGTGACACAAACAATAAATGTGTAAAGTGGATTGCATTTATGTGATATATTTGCTTGAGAAAGATAAGTGTTGAGCAATAAATTTGCAAGAGGCTTGGTAAGATATTAATTTCGCCCCTTTCTTAGTCATAAATGACCCATATTTATAGTATTTGGGAAAGTGGGGCTCACTCTCCTGGTTACAAGTATCAAAGGCCGAAAGTGGCTCTGCAAAATATTAAATGCTACAGATTGATTTGGCTCAGGTCGGAGGTCGCTGGGACGTCGCCCGAGAGAAGTCCGGATAATCAGGGATTTAGCCGTTTAACTATTCATAGCTACTCATCATTACCGTCCTTTACTGACATATCTCTGATTAGGGTCATTCTTAGGTAAGGTCCCTGGCGCTGCTCGCCTGCCACGGGTCCCATATCAATTAATGTTCCGTACTTGTGTCAGTATGCGACCTGTGAGGTGTGTCAAGGACACGTACTCATGCTTGGTGAGCCTATGCTTCAATTTTCTCAGCGAGGTGTTATACTTGTGTAAAATTTGGATTGGTCCCCTTATACCTCCTTCCAGGTCGGGCCCGATCTCGTGCTATATGCCCACAACAAAATTATATTATATTAAAAACTAAGTTATGTATGTCTTTAAAAAAAATATGCAACGAAGATGTTGTTTGCCTAAATATAAAAATTCTTCAATTAATGAAGAAGTAAAAAACGAATCACATATGTGTAGCACATATACAAGTCTTCTGCATCACACTATATCATACAAGAATTTGAATTCTCTTATTTTGGCTCGATTGTGGAGGATATTATTGAGCTAGCGAGATCTTTAAAGGCCATTTCTTTCAGATGGGTGCGACAGACGGGCATTAAATTAAGTTGCACATAACCTTGTCTTGTTTAGTTTTACTTGCATTCAGAACTATTTTTCTGAGCATATTCCTGATTGTTTTGCTCATGTTGTTGATGCCGATCTGGCGAACTATTTTTAAAACTTTTATTTCCTGTTAAAAAAAAGAGAGAAGAATTTGCTAAAGATTATGAGTTCACAATCTCTCCATTGAAACTTGTTCATAATATGAAATTAATATTATTATATTAAAATTTGATATTATTATTTTTATAAATTAATACTCATAGTATTTTAATGTTATGACATTAGTTTATAAGTGTAATGATATCAGTTGATAAGTGTTACGGTATTAGTTTATAAATGGAGTTAAATTCATTTTTGGTCCTACAGGAAACTGGGCCTCACGATTTTGATCTCCTTATTCACCACTTTGGTTCTGTAAGAATTTTTCATGCAGTTTCGGTTCTTCCGTTACGGAATTCATTAAGTTCAAATGCAGTTTTGGTCTCAAAACTTGTCCTGTGGGACCAAAACTGCAGTTGACTTTAACGGAAAACGAGTTGAACCAAAAGTACATGAAAACATTATTTTGGGACCAAAGTGGTGGGTATTGAGACCAAAATCATAAGATATCGTCTCATGTGTGATCAAAAATAAATTTAACTCTTCATAAATATAAAAGTATAAATTTTATATTATGAATAAATTTCAACAGAGAGTGTTACTCTTATAAGTTTATTTTATAAAATATATACATACCCAATCAATACGTGGATCTAAACGTTTCACCGTTATATTGCTTAAAATTGACTTGTAAATTAGCTCGTTAATTAAAAAATATATATATATACGTCCCCTATTTTGCGGATGATACAAATGTTGCACTGATCATGTGAAAATAAACTTATCACAACTTCAACTATAATTTTCAACTTGGGGATTTCAATTTGAAAATTACACAATGAATTAAGCAATAGCTGCAAATTTACAACCGAAAAACTCTTTGATCAAGCAGCACCTGTCCTTCTATTTCTTATATCCATGAAAGACGTCCTTGTAATCTGCACAGTAAGATGAGGATTCTTGAGAGCAAAGGCGTCGAATCGCGCCGAAAAAACGACATCCTCCATGTTTCTAACAATGAAGTTTAAAGCAGTCTCTTTGAGGCTTAAATTAGAACAAGTATCTGAAATCTCCAAAATGTCCAGAGCATTCGACGCGTTTAACGAGGCCAGCATTTGGAGGTCGCAGAACTTCTGCAGGAACGGAATGTCGTATTTATCCGCAGCTACGGATAGCGAATACACGTGTTTTTCCACCTTCTCTTTCGCAAGGCTTCCGCTGTATAAGAACTCCAGTAGGGATTCTAGCTCGTCGTGATTTAGTTCCGGGAGCGTTATTGTTTCGCTCGCCGGGGCTTTGCATTCGTCCGAGTCCAGGATGTTTTTGAAAACGCCCGATCGTGCAGCCTGTCCGAAGGAAAATCAATGGTATTAGTTGTTTGACTAAAAAGTATTAGTTATTCCACTGAAAAGTATTAGTTGAATTACTAAAAGGTGTCAGTTGGATGTAAATATAAATTTCGATGTGAAAACAGTGTATACCGATACTGTTTATATCAAATTTCAGTATATCAAAAGCTTTGGTATGGCATTGGTATGCAATATACAAAATTTTCTGTAGGTATACGGTATTATCTTACCGAACCACCGTGCAATTGGCGTGTGTTTTTAAAAGGTATTAGTTGTTTGACTAAAAAGTATTAGTTGAATTACAAAAAGGTGTTAGTTGAACGTAAACATAAATTTCGACGTGCAAACAATATATACGGATACCGTTTATATCGAATTGCAGTATATCAAAAGCTTTTGGTATGGTATCGGTGGTATTGGTATGTAATATACAAAATTTTCGGTAGGTATACGACTATACGGTATGAAACAGTATTTTCGGTATTATCGTACTGAAGCACCATGCAATTGGCGTGTTTTTTTAAAAGGTATTAGTTGGTTGACTAAACAATATTAGTTATTCCACTGAAAAGTATTAGTTGAATTCAAACATAAATTACAACAGATTGCATACCAGAAGTGCTCGATGAGCAGGTATAGAGGGTTCGTTGTTTCCCGGTTTAACTTGAATGTCGGTATGAATTCGCTCCCTAAACGCAGAGGCGAAACCACTTAAATAAGTTATCGTCTCGATTAGCACTTCCTCTGTTTCCTTCATCTCCTTCACCCATTTCACTGCATTTGCAAATCCCTGACATAGTACAATTGCACATTAGTAAGTCCAAATTGAACATCATCAAATTTCAAATTAAAATTTCACAATATCAATGATTGTATCTTCAAACTTAATCAAGAAATGATAGTAATAAAAAAATTAAACATGATTACCTTGGTAGAATTGGATGAAGAAAGAGGATTAATATTTGGTTTATCATTTTCCAATTTGTTAGTCAAAGAGATAATACTTCTTGCTCCTTCATAGCATGCTACACATATTGTATTTCTTGGAGGCCTCAGAATGTACGGCATCGTGCTGCAAATTGAACAATCCATCTTCTTCTTTTTTTTTTCTTTTTTTCAGAAATTATGAAATAATGAAGATGATGAAATGGAAAGATTGTAATGATTATATCTTTTTTTTGTTAGGCTAGATCACTACGTGCTCCATATTAATTACGGATTTTTTTAATGATTTTTTAAAATTTAAACTTTGGGGGTCTTTGAAGGCATATAGTGCTCCTTTTGGAAAGAAGGGCATTATTATATTTGATTTCATTATCTTGATGATAATACTTTGATTATAATAAAAGTTATCTTAATGCATCGCTAACTAATTTGATTCGTTTAAGTAGGGACGTTTGAGTTGTATCCTCGAGTTGTGAAATGACGAAAATAGTGCTCATAATTGTTGTAGGATATCATGATATGGTTGCCTAATCAAACAACTTGAAAAAGAGAGAAAAAATATTTTTTGGTCCCATAATTTATCTAATGTCAATTTTTCGTCCCAAAAAATTTAACTGTCCAACTTTAGTGTCATAACTAAATTGACTATCCAATTATGGTCCATTTTTTGCCGAAAAATCGTGAACCACGTCATTTCGATCACATGCAAATCATGTGCCAGTAAAATTTGAGGGTTTCCTATACCCTCGATGATGTGAAAGTTGACTTTTTTTTTATTATATTTTTTAATCAATTAAACAATACATATGTAAATAACCCAATAAATTAAATCAAAACTAAAATTTAAATTTTATAAATTTAAGAACAACTAAATTTTATCGGCACATGACCTTGAATGTGACCGAAAATGACTGTTTTCGCAATTTTTCGGTGAAAATTGGACTAAAATTGAACAATCAATTTAGTTGTGGAACTAAAATTGACATTTAAAATTTTTGGGACAAAAAATAGACAGTAGATAAATTATGGGCAAAAAAAACATTTTTTCTCTAAAAAGATTGATGTGCATTAATACATAAAGAATTCTCTTGTTACACTGTCTAAATGAATTGACACATAGATATAGACAGTTCAATTAATCATGAGAAAGTAAATGTGCTTAATTGCATATGTGCGTGTTATTTGTACTACTTTGTAGTGTAACATTAGATGTTACATTGTTGGTGCAATAAGAGATCTCATTCACTAATTGTAAGAGTATTATTTTATATATATAAATAAAAGTATTAGTTCATATAAATAGAAATATTACTTTGTGAATAACTCTCTTGTACGAAGTTGGACCATGCAAATCACATTAAAATATATAGATACGTACAATTAATGTTCTTAAGATTGAGGTGAATTAAATGTGAGTTTTTTTTTTTTAAATAAAAAATGTGAGTTATTTTACACAGATCTTGTACTAGTGCAAATTTGCACAAAAGTATTTGTGTTATTTCGTATATTAAATAATATTGATAGTACTCTTCAATATACAAGATACAAATTGCTCCCACGAAAAAAAAAAAATAATAATTTTGTTAAAAATTTGTGAGTCAAAATTGGACCACAATAATACCAAATGGTCATCGAAGTGTTGCTCTATTAATACACGTCTTTTTCCTAAACATATATGATACAAAATCAATGTTAGGTTCGTTGCGGAGCAAATTTCAACAAAATATAATTGTGCATTGTATCAGCGTACAAATGATTATGCTGAAGTCAAATTTATGAAAAAATCTGACACTAAACTAGCCTGATACTAGTTCTTGTTCTAGTTATAGAGGTAGACTTGAGTTAGAAGGTCTCATTGTGAAGCTTAATATAATTTGGACATTGACGTTTTAACACTTTAAAAGAGAAAGGTGTTGCTTTGTATTAAATTGTATTTCGTTTTATGTGTGAGACTGTCTTGTACTAATTTTTGTCCAGTTTATATTATTTTAGTCTTTATTTTTTGGGGGTTATAAACTGTGGGTGTACAGAGCAAATGGGGGAGGGCAAAATGGTCATTCAGAAATGTGGTTAGCTGTCCCTTTGAGTAGGTTTGAAGAAGCCACCATATGATAAAAGCCATGGTTATTATTTATTTATTTAATAAATAAATAAATTAGGAGAATATTAAGTTAGGAAGTAGAAAAAGACTTGCTAACGTTGAGGTTGCACAGCAGAAATGCGGTAAGCACGTAGAAACCACTCCAACTGGCCAACTAATTATTCCATAAAACCCAAATTAGTTATCTCTTTTTCAAGAATTATACAGTTGGTGGGATGCAAGGTTTCTTCCAATGTACAAATTGGTCGCATTTATTCAGTTTCTTTTCAAATAAACCTTTTTTTAAATTAAAATAATTGGGTTGAAGAATTGAACAAGGGACCTTCTTGCTATAGCAAAAATAAGGGGAGATTGGAGCATGGTGTGATTATGGGTTGGATGGAATAACTCAAGCGGTTGGAACATCACCATTTTTATCGTGAGGTCATAAATTATAGTCATTATTTAATTTGTTTTTAATGGCATAATACATCATAAGGTCATGCTATTAATTTTTATTTCGAAAGATCTCTAAACTATTGTTTTATTTTATAAAATCTTTAAACTATAAATTTTTGTTTCATAAAGTTCATAAATTATTTTTTATTTTAAAAAACCCTTAAACTATATCATAAGATCATTTTTTGACCGTTTGTAAAAGAATTTTTTAATTACTTTGAGTTTGATTTGAATAGAATGTTGGAATTTAGAGGCACGTAAACACGTAATAAATGCGCAGTGGAAATAAACAGTTCACCAACAACGAACAATTAATTGCATAATTAAATACGAGTAAACGTAAACAGAATTCTTACAGCAATTAGTACACGGATTCCTCAACTATGGTATCCACGTAACAGTCGTTTACTAACTCACATAGATCTGCCAGCATTGAATCCCCGAGATGAATTTGCTAGGAAAATTCTAACTTAGAGATTTTATGGAGAAAATATGAAGTCTTGTATTATGAATTTCCAAGAACTCATATATATAGGGGAGACCCAACTTAAATCTTAAGCTAACCCGATTATGAAATAAAATCCATAATCTTGTAAATTAAATCCCATAGATTTAATTTCCATATACAAAATCTCTACGGATTTGATTTCCATGTATATCAAATCTCCACGGATTTGATTCCATATATATCAAATTCCATAATAATATTCCATATATTATTATTGAAAATCCTATTTAATTAAATATAATTTAATTAAATAGCAATAATAATCAATTCTAAATATAATTATTACTATATTCTCCATAAATTAAATATTAATATCCAATATAATATTTAATCAACCAACTATAATTAGTAAACAACCATTACTTGTTGTGTGACGCATAGACTCTCATATATCGAGCGATTAGTCAAACTAACGGTCTTAATTGAACCCTAGAAAATAAATTATACATTCTCAATATATGAGGTAACGTTATAGAAAACGCAAACTATCTCAGAATCTAAAATATGGGCTATTGCGATATCTTCCTTTCATTCACGAATACTCGATTAGTCTTGAACATGATGAAGTGTCTATTCAAATAACTTAATCATATTATCTCTAATCACTAATTGATCATGTATGTCACACTTACCCACAAAGTCTAAGTTGACGTGCATCGGCCGATAACTTGGATCCAATTTTTTTTTTATCAGAAAAAATGAATGTCATTCACACCAACCAGTTAGGAATACAAGAAATATTCCGAAACCGGCAAGAAACATAGTTACACCATTTTTACACCAAGCAGCAAAGACCCCAAACAAGAAAGACTAGAATTGACCCTAACACTTACTTATGAGCTATTATTCACTCTTATCTCCCTCGGGTTTGCGAGCCATCGAGCGAAAGAAGGAATTTGAAACTTGCTTTTTCTCACTGACAGCCACGACCAGGTTCTTGCTATTATTTCATCCCAAATTTTAGCCGAATCCGTCTCAATGTTATCAAAAAGTACCTCATTCCTTGTTTTTCAAATAGTCCAAATGATCACAATCCAAATAGTATCCGCTACTCTTGTGAATTTATTTGATTCAAACACCAAGCTATTAATAATGAAATTTTGCAACGGTACGTGATGTTGGACCGTTACGGTTTGAATCCATTGTAGGTCCCGAACGGGTTTCGCGAGGGCAGAAGTCTAGAGGGGAGGGGTGAATAGACTTCTGAAAAACTTTTCGTGCGGATCAGGTGTGAAAGTAGGTTTCCTGATCAGAGTGCGAGTGAGTCAGTTTGGACTGATATCCAACTTACTGATCGCCTGATGGCTGATCAGTTCGGTGTCTATCAGTTTAACTGATTGTGCGGAAGCTAGTTTATACCCGTGTGAAAAACCAGTTTTAACAAATTAGATTCTCAAGTCTGTTTTCAATCAGCTGACCAAGGAGTCAAACTGATCAGATCAGTTGCTTGATGCAAACTGATCCTAACTCAGAATATGTATGAGATTTTAAGCAAAGTCGTGTGCGATAGTGTAAAGTTGTTAAGAGCAGATAAATGCACACAAGATTTATAGTGGTTGGGACAACCAGTCCTACGTCCACTCTTCCCTATCACAAGGGGCACCAACTTAACCAACTTGGACTTAGTTTATTGTGTTAGTCCAACACATTACAACCAATAGATATTTATAGAGTTCTCACTCAACGATCCCAGAAATCAGAACTAGTAACCCTAGTCTGAAATCTTGCAAAACAAACTTAACCTAACTTTTGGGTTTTGGGTAAGATTTGTTGTTGTTCCAACTGGAAATCTATCCTAGTATTTGTGTAGCCTAAAGCTAAAGGATGAGATTTCTATGCTAAGAACAATGGGATGAACACTTAGAAATATTCTTCAAATTTGTGTTCTTCGTGCGGAAATTTTGCTATAGTATGAGCTTCTTGATAATTTCCGTGTCTTCACTATGAAGAGCAATCCCATATTTATAGACCTAGAAATCAAAGAGCCGTTGGAGAGCAATTTGAATTTCCGGCTATATTTGGTAGGTTGCAGGATTGATTTGACGTGTTCAGGGACGGCATGGCCGAAAGCGTGAATAGTGTCCTTTATAGCCGTTTAACTTGTGTAGCGTCGAATCCTAATTTGTCAGCTCCGTTCATACGTGTCTATCTCTCATTGGTTAACAAGTACACTTTTCAGTGTTTGTTCACCAACTAATGTTGACATTCTTCTGGTCTGGCTTAACCCGTATGTTTCTGATAAGTAGATAAGCTTATCATCTTGCTGACTTGGCCTGAACTGATCTCAACTTCTACTGATCAGTCGCCTTGAGTCTACTGATATAGTTGTCTTAGCTTCAACCAATCGACTCTGCTGATATCTTTTTTAGAGTAGGTCTTCTGGTCTTCAAGTGATGTCTTTTTAATCCCGCTTCTGATCAACAGTAGCTGACCTTGCTTACTGATCTCCGGTCTGCTGATCTTCACTACTGATCTCCGGTCTGCTGATCTTCACTACTGATCTTCGGTCTGCTGATCTTCACTACTGATCTCCGGTCTGCTGATCTTCAATACTGATCTCCGGTCTGCTGATCTTCACTTGATTTGAACATTAAGAGTTCCTACTTAAGAGTGACCTAGTCTACTGCATCAGTTGTCTAACATGTTCAGCTGGTTTCCTATCAATTCATCAGTCGACTAACAGGTTCGACTGGTCCTATTACAACTGTTTTGGAACTTCCATCAAAACTATAAATTCTCCCAACAATTTCCCCCTTTTTAATGGAACCAAAACATTTCTCAGAAAGAATGTTGAACATAATTAAACATAAGTAAAAGAGACAGAGAATCAGAAGACAATGAGAGTTTGTCTTAAGATCAGAAAAGTAGAATTTCCATTAATGATAAGAGTTTACAAGTACATCAATTCTATTCTGACCTTACAAAAAATAAGCCTTCTGACTCAGAATCTCTCTTCTTTTTGAATAGCACATAAATCGAACAGTCTTGCCTTAACTCTTGTAGCCCTACCTTCTTCAATGATGTCATCTTGTGCAAGGCATTGGTTGAGTACTGCATTGAAGGCAATTTTATCAATCTTCTCATCTGGAGTCTTCTTGTAATCCATGGTCTCCACTTCTGGAGCAACTGGGATGCAACTCAGCCTTTTTGCTTCTCTCATGATGTTGTTGTAGAAGACTGGATGCTTGTTACTCAACCAATCTCTAAAGAATTCATTTGTATCTACTTTGGTTGGAATAACTTGATTGATATGGGCCAAGATGTACCATTCCCCTTTGATCAGATGCCATTCCCTGGCCATATTTGTGTCCGGCTTTACAATGGCACCTACATCACCAGGAAGAATAGGTTCTATGACATGTGCGCCTTCTCCGGATTCAGCAACAAGCCATTTCCTCTTCCTCATGCGATAAGTCTTGTCAAGGCTTGCGGCTTCTTCCATTCTTTTTTCTCCATCCAAATGCCTTCTTGATTCTTTTTTTTCCGATCTCTCTCGCTTACGAAGATTTCTTTTTTTTTCTTACCAGGGACAAATGGTCTCTTTGTTTTTGGCATGCTCACCGACTCGATGGATGATGAGGAAATGACTTCTTCTAATTCTGCAGCAGTCTTTGCATCTTTCTTTAATCTCTTCTGTTCCAGAGTTATCTGGATCCCTGCTACATAATTCTCAACCTGATTCAGCCTCTGGATGGTATCAGCATCCTTAGCATTCTTCTCTTCTTCCCCCTTTTTGGTTCCCTCAAAAAGAGCTTTTAGTTCAGAAATGAGGTCCCCAATCTCCTTTGATAGAGCTGTCTTTAGAGTTCCCAGGGCAGAAGATTCGCCAGAAGGACTTACCTGGTCAATCAAGGTCATCATGGAAGACTGAGCTTTTTCCACAAGTGGGCTGACTTTGTTGAATAGGTTCTCAAATTTATCAGCAGCAAAATTGACCCTGGTCGAAGCACCAGCAAGATCCTTTTGTAACCTGGTCAATTCTGCCATCTTCTCATTCAACATCAGCGTGAACTGCTGATTTCTGTTCTCCTCGATCTTGGCCAGCTTTTCATTAACTTCCACCATCTTATCAGCTGTTGTATCCCTCAGTTCTTCAGTTATTCTAGTGCAGTGAGAGGATACCTATTCGTGTTCAGTACGGATGGCAGTCTCTAGTTGCTTCGGAATGAAGAAGCTCACATCATCACGAAACATCTGAGCCATGTTTGCTTTGAAGGAGTTCTTGATGTACTTCATCAGATTGGCCTCAAATTCAGGAGAAGTTTGTAATACTTGAGTTACCTGGTTTGCTGGAGACGATGTACCTTCCAATTCTAACTCTTCTGCTTGACTCCCTCCAGCAGTTAAGTCAATCACATTTTCAGCTGTTTGAGCCTCAGTTGATGGGGACTGTGCCGCATCTCCCGCACCAGCTTTATTGGCAGCTTCTTCAGGTTCCTCAATGATCCTGATTTGCTTTGCTATTTCTTCTGTGTCAGCCATTTGTTCAAATATTTCTTCAATCTCGATCGGGCTGACATCAACAAAGTCTTCATCTTGATCAGATTCTTTCATCTGCTGCATTACTCGACTGTATTTGACCATCTTGTGGGTCATTTCTCTGTGCATGGGGGTATCTGGTAGTCCCAGTTGTCGAGTAATCAGCCCAGCAACAACATCATCAGAAATCAGTTCTGGAGCAGTCTCCACTCCAACTATCTTTCTGATCTCGAGTTCATAGTCCAGAAAGGAACGAACTCCACCTTTCTGTTCCAGCACAGTGCCAAAGTCTTCAAACTTCTTTAAACGGATGTCTCTCCAGGTGAGAACGTTGAGAACAGTGGCCTTGTCATTTGCATTGAGAGCCAGCTCAGGATATCTTTCCTCAAGCATTTTCTATAGGCGTCGTCTGATGATCTTCTCAGTAAATGAGAGTATTTTTGGTTTAGGCTCGGTCGATAGAGAAGGAGAAAAAGGTCTTGCAAAAATGGATTGTGGATCAGGAATCTGATGATCAGAAGTATCCATATGCTCAGATTCAATGGATACATTTGTGAACTGAGTGGACTGTTGCACGGGCTCAGTCTGAGCAGACTTGGATGTATGAGCAGCATGAGCAGTTCCTTTGGAAGAAAGTTAGCTGAGGATGATGTGATCATCTTCTGAGTCAGATGACTCATCCACCAGCATAACTTTCTTCTTTCCTTATCCCACAGCCTCAACAACAGTTGTAGATTTTGCTTTCTTGGCTGCTGGTTCCTTGATGACAACTCCCTTCTCTGGTTTTCTGGATGGTGCTTTCCTCTTCTGACCACCTTTTCCTGCTTTCTTAACCTCCAGTACCGGTTTGGCAGCAGGTTCATCATAATCATCAGGTAGACCAGGCAGCTGACGATTGAGGATCAGCATTTTCTTGTGAGCAAGCTTATAAGGAATCATCTCGTCATCACTCCAATCTCTATTTCTCATCAGATCTATCAGAATCAAAGAAACCTTATGGAGAAGAGTGATCTTTGATGAAAGAACCACTTTTCCATCCTTCACAACAAATTTCTCAGATTCTTCCAATAATCTCCTCTTCAAGAATCCCAACCAATTGATCTTCGCATTGTGGATTATAGCAGTCATGACTCGATCTTTCTCATGTGTAACCGCATCAAAACTATAGGTGATGCCTACAATAACCTTCTGGACAATATCGAACAGGAGTCGATATTTCCTTCTCAACATGGGTTTCTTGAAGCTTTTAGTATGATGAGCATCCGCTGGTCGAAGAAGGTTCCTGATAATTACGCTCTCTTCAGAAGCCAAATAAGCGACGGGCATGATGTCGTCCGCTGGTGCAGGAAGACTGAAGATTCTGATGAGATCGTCATCAGTGATTTCCATATGTTCACCTTGTACCTCCGAATATAAAACGTCTTTGTGATCTCGGAGATTGTATAGAAATTCCAAAGCCCCATCTAATAAAATCGAGTCGGCACTCGCTGAGCAGAAGGTCTTGAGGCTTCACTCCTTAAGCAACTTGAGGATCTCGAGGGACTCTGGATCTGTGGTGATCCGGAAATCGACACACCTTTCCTCAATAATTTCATCGGTAAAATCCCGGAAGATTGGATCTTCGGGTTCTAGTGAAGCGTGGGATGAAGAGTGAGCAATTTCTGCAACCTCACAAACTTTGGAAGCCATTACTGAAATAAATTCCACAATTAGTCGTTAAATTAATGCGTTGAAACATAATTTTGCAGAAAATTCAAATAATTTATGGCCATGTCCCAATTTAAACATCAATACGAGCACTGTAACCCTAGCATATACTGATTATCATATACATGATGAAATGTTACGCAACTTACCTAATAGTGAAATGCAAGAGATAATAATCAAGAAGAGCTGATTTGCAGAAGATGTGCAGAAAATTTTGAACGCTTGAGTAATTTGCAGATAAAAATTTTGTGTATGTGTAATCGTGCAAATGAAGCCTTTAGAAATAAGAGGGAATGATGAGGGGTTTTGAAAAATTGAAAAAGAAACCGAATCGTCACTTAATCTGAGATGAACGGTCCAGATTTGATATATTGAGATCGTGCAGTGTAAAAAAAAATACAAGATAGCACTTTTTGGATTTAAAACGTGCATTTAATGTATTTAATACATGTTCCTCACGTCCGCATTAAATGCTCTGCAGGACGTGAGTCATAAAGTAAGTGTATAGTAATACCGAATAAAGTTTAGGTAAAACAAGAGATTTAATCAATAGAGGGATCATAAATGTGTATCTGTTTGACTGATATTGTAATCAGCCAATACCACATGAAGTCTGATTGATTTCTGTTGATCTTAGTTTTCTGCCTAATCCTTATTCTTTCCCAACACTGTCCTACTTAACTGATCCATTCCCCCTTCATCTGATATCCCCTTTTCTGATCAGTATTTGTCTGATCTGGTCGGCCTGATTTTGTTGACCTTACTGATGGTAGCCTAACCTTTTGTATTTTCCAAACAATGATCCACTTAACTAATCAGTTTTCTGCTTATCCAATTTGATTCACTCTGATCAAGTCAAGTCTTGGGATGAGTGCTACCCCCAAAACTTAATCTCGAGAAATTGAAGAGTCGTCTCGATTCCTTAAGTCGGTGTGATGTGACACCCTTGCACTGATGGTCTAGATACTTTGTGATATCACACGTTGTAAACTAATCCAACCATATGTCGCGTACCACCTACGCGCTGTCCTTGCGGTGCCAATTTCTCTGAAGGGCTTTGAGAAATCAAATTTGCACTTTCACCCCTGCTTGCCCTCTATAAATAGGACACATTATTTATACACAACATAACCCATTCACCATATTTATCTTCTTCAAGTCATATATTCCGGTGAACCTTTGATTCCGACGAGTTTTCCTGCAAAATCTTTCCTTTACCCTACTCAAATGATTTCAGCTTCTCAAATCAACCTTGTGCTTCCCTCATTACTGCTTTCGTCGTCATCGAAGAATGATCATACGATTATTGCGAAGCTTCTCTACCACCAGGGTGGCGGATCTGCCGTCCCAAATGACAAGACACTTCTCCTGACCGTATGCGCCTTGTGCGTCTATCGAGATGATGAAATTAGCATCAACAAACTCCATCAGTCTTGTAACATGAGTTTAGTTATACGATCTTGATCCGACTTATTCAATCTTGATCAGACAGTACACGGTCTAGATCAGACTAAAACCCAATATTTACATGTGATACTTGTGACCATGTGGTGTACCGCACCATATGTATGACACTCATGTCCAATTAAAGCTGGGAGCCCATTGATTTTAGGACAAGGGGCTTCTGGCTTAGTGTTCTTTCAAAGCCTCTCTCACCCCTTCTGAGAGAGCAAGAGTTTAGGGTTTAGGGTTTAGGGTTTATGTACTGACCTCCGGGTCTTTGTACTGTAACTTGTAATGAAAATTTGATCTCCGGGTCTTTATCAATGAAAGCTCTTTTAACCCATTGTTGTGTTGACTCTTTTACCTTATGCGATTATAGCTGTAATACTTATGCAACTTGCTTGTTGAATCTTGCTTAAATCGACTTACAAAGTTTGAACATCCAATCTGATCAGTTTTCCTTTAATTTGATATTCCTTTTTATGATCAGATTTGATCAGTTGAGATACCTTACTCAACTGATTCTTTCTATCTGGTCAGTCTCTTAACCAACTGGTCTTGGAGACCAGTCCACCAAACATTTCTGGTGCACTTTCTCTAAGGTCCATAAGCCCTAGCTCATTGCATAATTTTTTGAATCTGACCTCAACTAGTGGCTTGGTTAGAATATCAGCTTTCTGCTTATCAGTATGGATCTTTTCCATTATGATATTCTTCTTTTCAACATGATCTCTTATAAAATGGTGTCTGACATCCGCATGCTTGCATCTTGTATGTAGAACTGGATTCTGAGTAATTGCAATAGCACTATTACTGTCACAGAATATAGGTACGTTCTTAGCTACAATGTTGTAATCCTTCAGCTACTGACTTAGCCAGAGCAGTTGGGAACAACAACTTCCTGTAGCCATATATTCTGCTTCAGTAGTAAATGTTGCAACTGATGTATGCTTCTTTGAAAACCAAGAGACCAGTTTACTACCTAAAAACTGACATGTACCTGAGGTTGACTTCCTGTCAATTCTGCAACCTCCATAATCAGAATCAGAATACCCACTAAGCTCTAGATTATCATGTGATGGGTAAAATAAACCAAGGTTTACTGTCCCCTTCAGATACTTAAGAATCCGCTTAGCTGCTTCCAGGTGGCTTTACATTGGATTTGCCTAAAATCTGGCACATACACCTACAGCAAAAGTTATATCCGGTCTGCTGGCAGTCAGGTATAGTAGAGATCTAATGAGAGCCATGTATTCTTTCTGATTAGTTTTCTGACCATTCTCATCTGGATCCATCTTGAATCCAGTCATCATAGGAATTCTAGCTTCCTTACAGTTTTGAACTCCAAACTTAGCCAACAAAGTCCTAGTGTACTTCGCCTGGCAGATGAATATCTCTTCTGTACTTTGCTTAACTTGTAGACCCAGAAAGTAATTCATCTGACCCATCATGGACATCTCGAACTTCCCTTGCATCAGCTTGCTGAATTTATCACATAAACTCTTGTTGGGAGATCCGAAGATAATGTCGTCTACATAAATCTGAACCATCAGAATATCTTCTCCATCTTCTATTCTGAATAAGGTTCTGTCCACTATTCCTTTAGTGAATCCACTGTCTATCAAGAACTGAGAGAGTGTATCATACCAAGCTAGAGGAGCTTGTTTCAGGCCATAAAGAGCTTTTCTTAAACGGTACACATGGTCGCCTTTTTCAAAGTCAGGAGGTTGTTCAACATAAACTTCCTCAGCTAGTACCCCGTTTAAGAATGCACTCTTTACATCCATCTGATACACAATAAACCCTCTGTGGGAAGCATATGCCAGAAACAGCAGAATGGCTTCCAGGTAAGCGACTGGTGCAAAGGTCTCATCATAATCAATTCCTTCTGATTGTGTATACCCCTTAGCAACAAATCTTGCCTTATTTTTGGTTATGACATTATTCTCATCTCTCTTGTTCTTGAATACCCACTTTGTGCCAATCACATATTGATGGGTTGGTCTGTCCACCAGTTTCCAAACCTGATTCCTTTCAAACTGCTCTAGTTCTTCTTGCATGGCTAGAATCCAATTTGCATCCTGTAGAGCTTCTTCTACTTCAGTTGGTTCCTTCAAAGACAAATAACAACAATATATGGCACTTTCACCAATCTGATGTCTAGTTTTAACTCTATCAGATGGGTCTCCGATGATCAGATCAGTTGGATGACTGGTTATCCAGGTCCTTCTTTTCTGATTTTCATCAAGTTTGGAGAACATCATCCTCTTCTGATAGTAGTTCATCACTAGTGATTGGGAGTGGTGCAGAATTATGATCCACTTGACATGGACAAGTCTCAGCTGATGTTGGACTCATCATGTGCTGATGTCTGTCGGTAGGAACATCAGGTGTTCCCCCTGAACCAGATGGTTCAGTTGTTACTGTCTCAGCTGTACCAGCTTCTTCATTGACAGTTGTACGTACCTTAGGGTCTGATTGACCTGGTGAATCAGTAAGATCAAGTTCTGGAACATACACTGTTACGTGATCTGATCTTTTTTTCTTGATACTTAGCTGATCCATTTTCTGTGCATCAGGTACTGGTTGATCTGGTACTGCTTGTTCTGTGACAGATTTCTCTTGTTCAGAAGATGTCTCATCAAAGACCACATGTGGTGTTTCTTCCACAACTAGGGTTCGCCTGTTGAACACCCTGAAAGCCTTGCTGGTTGAGGAATATCCTAAGAATATACCCTCATTTGACTTGGCCTCAAAGGTTTTCAACTGCTCTTCCCATTGTTGTGTATGAAACACTTGCACCCAAAAACATGGAAGTAAGAAACACGAGGTTTCCTGCCCTTCCACATCTCATAGGGTGTTTTGAAGTGAGCCTTAGTCAGAGAACATCTGTTCTGAGTATGGCATGCAGTGTTGATGGCTTCTGCCCAGAAACGGCTTGGAGTTGCATGTTCAGCTAACATAGTTTGAGCAACTTCCTTGAGTGTTCTGTTTCTCCATTCTGCTACTCCATTCTGTTGTGGTGTTCTTCCAGCTGATGTCTAATGCTGTATTCCAAACTTAGTGCAAAAATCAGTAATAAAAGAGTTCAGAAATTTTGTACCTTTATCTGATTTAATTTTCACTATACTGACACCCTTCTCATTCTGTAGTTTTTTTAGCAGCTCGGGTATCTTTGTTGTTGTCTCATTCTTCTTATACAAGAATACAACCCAGGTAAACTTGGAATAATCATCCACGATTACCAGAGTATATTTGGGTCCGCTGAGACTAACTGGTGTAACTGGTCCAAATAGATCCATATGGAGCAGTTGTAGTACTCTGCTGGATGCTGGTCCTGGGATTCCCTTGAATGAGGCTTTTACCTGTTTTCCCTTCTGACATGCGACACATGTCTGATCCTTAGAGAATACCTCATTCGGAAGACCCTCAACCAAAGACATCCTTGCTATCTTGTTAAGAGTTTTAAAGTTCAGATGACTCATTCTCTTATGCCATAGCCAACTACTGCTTTTGGAACTTTTAGCAATCAGGCATGCATTTCTTGGACAACTGTTCCAATCCTCTGTATATATCGTTCCTTTCCTAGAACCAGTTAACAAAATCTGTTGAGTAGCTCGATTCTTGATGGTGCACTGATCAGTGGAGAACTCAACACTGAATCCATTGTCGCAGAATTGTGAAACTGATAACAGATTATGCTTTAAACCCTCGACATACGAGACTCCAGTAACCTGTACATCATCATTCTCTAAGGTTCCGAATCCTCTGGTAAAACCAAAGTTATCATCATCAAAGAGTATACGTGGGCCTTCTTGTTCTGTGTAAGAGCTAAGGAGATGTTTGCTTCCAGTCATGTGCCTTGAGCATCCGCTATCGATGTATCAGATAGTTGCTTGTACACCTCCCTTATTGGCCAAACCTACGTGAACCTGCAATCAAATCAGGCTTTAGGTACCCCAGTAGAATCGGGTCCTGGGGGGTTAGAAGTACCTTTCGGGATCCAAATATATCTGGCACCTTTGTTGAAAACAGAGGGCCTAATTTGTCTTCCATAAACATCTACATAATCATACAGTCTCTTCATATGCAATCTGGTTAGTATGATTATGAGTTTGAGCCTTGGATGACTCAGAAGACTTGGGCCTTTTCATTGATATCTGTCTTTTTTTAATCCAGTGGGGCTCAGGTGCAGCAGCCCTAGGTTTCTGATTGTAAGGGTAGGTACGACTGCTACCATTAAAAGATTCATATCTTTTTGGCATAGATGGTCTTAGCAGTTTACCTTTAGCTTGCTTGTTAGGCAGCTGAACCTGATTAGATTTCAGATCAGATTTCCCTTTGAGAGGTTGTCTTTTCTGATACCTAATCTGCTGATCAGGTTGAGGTCTCTTCAGAAGAACAGGGTTCTTCTGTTGATTCCTTGGCTGATGCTTGATCAGTTGGGGTCCATTTCTGTTCCCTTTCTGATCAGACACTTGTCTTACTTGTTCAGCAGGTCTCTTTCCCTTATCTGATACAAATTTTACTTTATGTGTATCTTTATCAGAAACTCGTTTGATTACACTTTTCTGAAGTGAATCGGATGGGGCTTTTGAGGATGTAGAAGGGTTTTCATACCCAATTCCCTTCTTATTAGTTGACGTACGAAAATAGTTGTTCAGATCTTGAACAGTCTTAGAAGATTTCGTGAAAACCTCTATTTTCTTACGTAGACTATCCTCAGATTTCTTTAGACTCTCATGCAGTCGGAAGAGTTCATCAAACTTAGCTTGTAGGATTTTAAGATCATCAGCTTGCTGTTTGTTAATAGCTAGCTAATCCTTAATCAGTTTATCCTGATAAGAAGAACTGACTTTCAGAACTTCCAGTTCTTCAGTCATTTTCTGAACAGTTTCAGCTGATTTCAGTTCAGCAGCTTTTCTGATATCATTATCTTTAACAAGTTGAATATTCTCAATCCTTAGCTTGTCGTTCTCAGCTTCCACTATTGTATAAGTGTCTACTGCATTAGAGAGATCATCAAGCAATTGCTCACTATAGAGTCAAGAGTCAATATCCAAAGCCAAAGACAACGGTGTGGAATCGTAAAAACATAGAAGGTTTAGAAGATACCTCAGATTGGTCTTCTTCTTTAGACATAAGATAGATTTCATCATAAGAAGAAAATATCAGATCATCGTAGTTGTAGAAATCATCAGCATTGCTCATCAGGCAGAAGTCTTCTATATATGAGTAACCTGAATCCTCTTAAGGCAGATACAGAATCATCAATCCCGGATGTATCGAACCATGGCTTTCCGCTCTTTATAACGCTACTCTCTTCTCGCTCCGCTTCTCTTCTTTCTTTTCTTTCGATTGTCGTCCCAGCAATCTGCACTGTAATGACCTGGTTTCTCATAGTTGAAACATGCTCCACGATCCACGGAACTTCTTCTACAAAGAGTCATTCCGTCTCAGATAATCTGTTAGGGTGACTTTCTGTTTTGCTTGTAATCAATTTTTTCTTTCATATCTGTTGTCTCTCTTTTCGTCAGATCGATCATCCCTTTTTTTATCTTCTCTGTGATCCTCCCTATGATCATCTCTTTGATCATCAGATCTGGTTCTTTCTTGTGATCTGTCAGTTGGCCTCCTATCTCTTCCTCTGCTGTTCTTTTAATCTCTGTAGAATCTTTGATATTTACCCATTTGAATGTTGGACTTTTCAAATTTTCTAGTCAGCAAAGCAATCTGTTCTGTCTAACTTATGATGTTTCCAACAGGTTCAGTAAACTTTGAGTTGTTACCGGTTGCTTTGAATGCAACATCTTTTGATGTGGCAGGTGTGGCTTCGGCAGGCGACTCATCTTCTTCTTCTTGCCCTCGTTCAATCAGATCAAACTCATGGGATTTAAGACTCAGAAACAGGTTGCTTGGCTTCATTTTCGCAATATCTTGACAATCATTTATCACTATAACTTTCATATCCCACTTCTTTGTCAGAGATCTCAAGATCTTGTAGTTAACATCTTTGTTTGACATTTCTCGTCCTAGTTCTCGTAGCTTGTTGACAGACATGGTGATTCTTCCATCGAGCTGATTGATGGTTTCATTTGGCAGCATCTTAAGTTTCTCAAATTTCACCAGTTCGGCTTGCAGTCTGCTGTCTTTAATCAAATCATTTCCTTCGCACATCTCAGCAAGTGTATCCCACATCTGCTTGGATGTCTTGAGATACTTGATCTTTTCATGTGTGATCTTATCCATCGTCTTCATGATGATGTGTCTATAACCATATCCAGAGTTGATGAATTCCTTTCTTCAAAGATCCATCGAATCGGACTCTTCGATCCGAAATACCAACCGAAAATCTGGGATCACCACCTTCACCGGATTGTTGTGGTAGATGAGGATTGGTCCTTGTTCTAGAACTTCCATCATCCTGTTGTTGATGGCTCCCAGATGGTTGCTCATGATTATGGTCCAATCTGCATATTCATCAATAGAAAACTTTGGAAGATCATGATACATTCCGTATATATTACCCATGCTGAGTGAGTTTTAGAAAACAAATGAAGTTTAAAATCGGTTTTTCAAGATCTGTTCAAGTGACCAAAAAGGTTCTTTTCAAGAACCGATGATATTCAAAGCCGAAGGTCCATAGAACCACCGCTTCGATACCACTTGTAGGTCCCGAATGGGTTTCATGAGGGCGAAGTCTAGAGGGGAGGGTGAATAGACTTCAAAAACTTTTTCGTCTTGGATCAAGTGTGATAGCAAGTTTCCTGATCAGAGTGAGAGGGAGTCAGTTTGGACTGATATCCAACTTACTGATCGCCTAATGGCAGATCAGTTCAGTGTCTATCAGTTTAACTGATTGTTCGGAAGCTAGTTTATACCCGTGTGAAAAACCAGTTTTAACAAATCATATTCTCAAGTCTGTTTTCAATCAGCTGGCCAAGGAGTCAAAGTGATCAGATCAGTTGCTTGATGCAAACTGATCCTAACTTAAAATATGTATGAGATTTTAAGCAAAGTTGTGTGCGATAGTGTAAAGCTATTAAAAGCAAATAAATGCACACAAGATTTATAGTGGTTCGGACAACCAGTAGTAGTTCCCTATCACAAGGGGCACCAACTTAACCAACTGGACTTAGTTTTTTGTGTTAGTCCAACACATTACAACCAACATATATTTATAGAGTTCTCACTCAACGATCCCAGAAATCAGAACTAGAAACCCTAGTCTAAAATCTTGCAAAACAAACTTAACCTAACTTTTGGATTTTCGGTAAGATTTGTTGTTGTTCCAACTGGAAATCTATCCTAGTATTTGTGTAGCCTAAAGCTAAAGGATGAGATTTCTATGCTAAGAACAATGGGATGAACACTTAGAAATATTCTTCAAATTTGTGTTCTTCGTTCGGAAATTTTGCTATAGTATGAGCTTCTTGATAATTTCAATTTCTTCACTATGAAGAGCAATCCCATATTTATAGATCTCAAAATCAAAGAGCCGTTGGAGAGCAATTTGAATTTTCCGCTATATTTGGTAGGTTGCAGGATTGATTTGACGTGTTCAGGGACGGCATGGCCGAAAGTGTGAATAGTGTCCTTTATTGCCATTTAACTTGTGCAGCGTCGGATCCTTCTTTATCAGCTCCGTTCATACGTGTCTAGCTCTCATTTGTTAACAGGTACACTTTTCAGTGTTTATTCACCAACTAATGTTGATATTCTTCTGGTCTGGCTTACCCCGTATGATTCTGATAAGTAGATAAGCTTATCATCTTGCTGACTTAGCCTGAACTGATCTCAACTTCTACTGATCAGTCACCTTGAGTCTACTGATATGGTTGTCTTAGCTTCAACCAATCTACTCTGCTGATATCTTTTATAGAGTAGGTCTTCTGGTCTTCAAGTGATGTCTTTTTAATCCCGCTTCTGATCAACAACAGCTGAACTTGCTTACTGATCTCCGGTTCTTTGATCTTTACTATCGATCTTCTATCCCGCCGATCTTCACTCTTGATCTCCGGTCTGATCTTCATTCTCGATCTCCGTCCGCCGATCTTCACTTCTCGATGTCTGAAGGGTTGCCCACCTGATGTAGCATCCCACGAAGAAGAATGAGGTTATCCTTCGTAGGAAGCCGACACTTGAGAGCCTTCCAAGCGATTGCATGTGTACGTCACAGAGCAAAGTTATTCCATAAATTCTTGAATGCCATTGTTCCATCCTTGTTGCCTTCTGTGCTTGTAATCTGGTTTGCCAGCATATTGTATGCCTTCTTGACTTGGTAAATCTCGTTGCTTGCATGTTTCCACTCCCAGTTGTCCTACTTATCTCAATGAAGGTGTGACATATTCAAAAGATCTAAAAGCTGATTAATTAAGGAAATATCCCTAGATAATAAGCTTCTACTCCACATAAGCTTCCACCTCCATCCCTCGTCTCCCCATCTGCCCATCTCCCTCACCACACACTCCTTTTGTGTACTAATTCTATACAACCTATTGAACTTGACACACAATGGAACCTGACCAACACATGGCTCCCTCCAAAAAGAAGTTGAATCCCCTATCCCCACCACCTTTACAATCTCATCTCTTAAACCTGTTAGTGTTAGTGTCCTAGAGACAATCTATTGAAAGGACATAATACTCGATGATATTCAGTTTGATTTAATATTATAGTTCACTTAATATTAATGTATGGCAATGCACTTGTTTGAATATTATGTTTGATTGTTCGCATTTATTCATGCAAGTGTTCCCATGAGTAGATGCTGTCATTGAGGTTGTGAGAACTCAGATGACTTAAGCATGATTCTCAAATAGCCCCGATCGGATAATGAGGCGGTCAGTTGGAATAGTTCCAAGCAAAAGGACCACAGATTCAACAACCGAAGTTGAGTACATTGTTGTGTCAGAACCCTCAAGGAGACTGTCTGGATTTTATATTTCTTAAGAGAACTAGGGGTAGTTCCGAGCGCCAGTTATAAAGTTGTATTAATACAACGTTGGTGCGAATGTGCAAGCAAAGGAACCGAGATTGGAAAACAGAAACAAGCATGTACCTAGACTTATCATTTGATCCGAGAGATCATAAGGATAGGAGAAATTGAATTAAAATGTATTCCCACATATTTAATTTGGAAGATCATTTCACCAAAACACTGAGTGTTCATGTACACACTAGACATTTGATGGTCAAGGGGTTAAACATGTAGGTGATTGACTCTAGTCCAGGTGGGAGATTTTTAGTGTTAGTGTCCTAGAGACAATCTATTGAAAGGAATAATACTCAATGTTATTCAGTTTGATTTAATATTATAGTTCACTTAATATTAATGTATGGCAATACACTTGTTTGAATATTATGTTTGATTGTTTGCATTTATTCATGCAAGTGTTCCCATAAGTCGATGTTGTCATTGAGGTTGTGAGAACTCAGATGACTTAAGCATGATTCTCAAATAGCCCCGATCAAGGATCATCAAGCATGGGATATTGATGATGCAATGGAGATTTGGTGTGCAATCTGCATCATACTCTTAGAGAGTGTAGTAAGATCTCACTTACTATGAGATACTAGGTATCTCATGATGGATGCACAAATACCTTAGAGGGTATTGGTATACCCATCCGAGAAACCGTTTGATGTATTTCCACTATATGTGTCTTTGGGTGTCTCGGTTAGTGGGAGCGATGTGATACTCCTTTGACTTGAGGTCAATACGAACGACATGTGTGGGATGATGAACTTTGACCATGACCAACGCTTGCACCCTTCCATGGGTAGATACAACTTGAATTGGGTTCATCACAAAGTGCATGTGCGTGGTAGTTGAGCCAAGAATAAGATTCATTCCTCAAAGTGGATTTAGAGAGAATACCCATCTTCTCATCATAATTGGATCAAAGTCATCGGCCGATGCACGTCAACTTAGACGTTGTGGCTAAGTGTGACATACATGATCAATTAGTGATTTGAGATAAATTGATTAAGTTATTTGAATAGACACTTCATCATGTTCAAGGCTTAATCGAGTATTCGCAAATGAAAGGAGGAAATCGTAATAACCCATGTTTTTGATTCTTATGGTAGTTGCACGTTTCTCGCAACGTACCTCATATATTGAGAATGTCTGATTTATTGACTAGGGTTCAATTAAGACCGTTAGTTTGACTAATCGCTCGATATATGAGGGTCATGGGTCACACAACAAGTAGTTCCCTTTTACGGATTATAGTTGGTTAATTAAATGTTAAATTGAATTTAATATTTAATTTATGTAGAATTAATTAATAATAAATTAATTTGGAATTAATTATTATTAATATTTAATTAAATTGGATTTAATTAAATAAGAATTTCCAATAATTATATTTGGAATATAATTGTAGGATTTAATGTATAAGGAAATAAATCGTAGAGATTTTCATATAAGACATTTAAATACGTAGAGAATTATATTTAGGGAATTAAATTAAAAGGAATTAATTTAATTCAAGATTAGGGATTTTATTTCCCTAATTGGGTTAGCTTAAGATTTAAGCTGGACCTTTCCTATATATACAAGCTCTTGGGAATTCACAAACAACATAAATTCATATTTCTCCATAAAATCTAGAATAGGAATTTTCCTAGCAAATTCCGTCTTAGATTCAACGTTGGCAAATCTGTGCAAGTCCGTGAACGGGGATTACGTGGATATCATAGTAGAGAAATATGCGTACGATTTACTGTAAGGTTTCTCTTTATGTTTACACGTATTTAATTATGCAATTATATGTTCATTGTTGGTGAACTGTTTAATTCCACCTGGAATGAGAATTTGATTCTCTCCGGGCCATGCTAAATAAATATCAAAATAATTGCTGATTAGTCCCTGAAATTTTTAAATTCAGAAAAGTAATAAGGCCATGTTTGGCTATTTTTAAATTCTGAAAATTCACAAGGGCATGTTTGGTTGGACCAAAATTCATGAAAATTTGATAAAATATTTTTGAAAAGATTTTAGAAATAATCGAAAGTTTGGAACTTGTTGATATTTCTAATTTTAGCTTTATTTATATACGAATAAATAATTAATTTACTCATTTATTTGATTTACGTGTTGATTTACGAATAAATGTTTATGCATATTTATTTGATTTATGTTCTAAATATTTAATGTATGCTTTATTTATAAAATTTTAAATTTTGTAATGAAGCATGAGAACTTGATGAGTTGCTCCCCACTTGTATAACTGTTTATGTGAATCAAAATTTACATTATTAGTTATAGTCTGCATTATAATTGTTTGGGTAGGCGGCGCCCAATAATTGTCGGACCATATTAATTGTTTGGGTAGACGGCGCCCATATAAATGTTAGTCCGTATGAAATCATGTTTGGGTAGGCGGCGCTCAATAGTTGCTCAAATGTGATGTAGATTAACATGTTGGATCTCGATTAAGCAATTAATACCCCACCTTTAAAACGTTCCTCACTAAAATATGATTTTCTCATTAATTTGATAAGATGTCTTCCATCAAAATTAAAGTAAACCGGAGATTTCGTTCCAATGAGTACTTAAATACCCTCGTCTTTTGCTCGAATCTACATCTAACGGTACTTTTATAGGGACATGTAATGTCGTCGCTTGATGGTTGTAAACCAACTTAACTTTGTTTATTTAGCCCTCATGAACAAACGGTAGGACATCACGAACTAGGTTCGACAAACTAGGAATTGCAGTTTTGCAATTGGTTTGGAGACCTACCAGTTATGTTATTGTAATGACCAGCCCTCGCTGGGATTATGATGGAAGTAATGTGGATCCTAGTCCATTACAATTTATATTTGATATAAATTCGTACTTTTCCGATGAGGTCGTTAAGTATGTGAAAATAATGAAGACAAAATAAACACTAAAGAAAGGTCATGTTTATTTTGATTGCTGAATATTGATCATATGAATTATGTGTTTTAATTCCCGTTTTATTTTATTTCTCTTGGTTAGTTGAAATGTATAACTCATTATTGAGATGTGTTTTTGAAACAAACAAATCAAGGCTAAAAATTTTTTCGATCGGCACCTCAAACGCGTGCGTTTGGTGCTAAGGCAAGAAAAGATTGAGTATGTGTTGGACACGCCAATCCCGGTTATCCCTAAATCTGGTTCTCTGAGGCAGCCACGTTTGATGTAGTACCTCAGAAGAAGCATCAAAAGGATGCTTCCTGCACTTCGGTTTGTGATGTTGCACCGCATGATGACTCACTTTATCAGATAGCAACATGAGAAAATGGGTCCCTTCTAAATTTCAAAGCATCCGAAGGATCTTTTGATTCTAAATCTCGCTCGAGATTTATGAAGTGATGAGAGATCCGCTCGTGATCTTGGGTTAAAAAAGGAGAGAAGATTTCACCTCATGTTCTTAAGTTGATGGGCCTAATTGATAAACTTGGTAATTTAGGTTTTGAGCTAAAAGACCAACGTTTTCATTTATGCTATCCTCCATTCGCTCTCAGATTCATATTTTAGCTTCATTGTGAACTACAATATGAATAAGACGGATGCGACCATGCCTGAACTTCACAATGTGCTCAAGACTTTTGAGTTCACTATCATTAAGATGGTGTTCAAAAGAAGGAGCGGGTAAACAAGGATGTGTGCATCTACTATAAGTAGAAGAGGGCACTGGAAGAAGGACTATAAGGTGCTGGTTGCTAAAAAGAAGGCATTGGGTGCTTCTAGCACTAGAACATGTATGTTTGTTATTAAGATAAACATGTCCACTAATAGCGCTAACTGCTTGGTATTAGATACCGGATGTGACTCTCACATTTGTGTGAATGTGAAGGGTCTTATGTGGCTTAGGACAGTTAGGGCGGGTGAAGTCGTCTTACACGTGAAAATGAAGCAAGAGTTGCTAACTGAGCGTGTGGGGACTTATCTGTTAGACTTACCCTTTGGTTTTAGATTAGAACTTAATGATTGTCATTTAGTTCTTTCTAGTACTCGCAACATGTATTTATTGCATTATGGATATGATGTTCTTAATATACAAAATAAAAGACTCAAGCTTAGTAATCATGAAAACCCGACTTACTTATGGCATTGTGGAACTTGATCATGTAAACGAGAAAATAATTTCAAGGTTAATAAAGTTAGACTACTTAACCCCATTTGACTTTGAGTCTTATGGAGATTGCGAATCTTGTCTCATGGGCAAGATGATCAATGAACCCTTTATGAGAAAGAGGTGCATGCCAAAAAAGTTCTAGAGTTGATCCACAACGATGTTTGTGGACCATTGCCCACTCTAGCTAGGGGTCACTTCAGATACTTCATCACTTTCACTGATGATTTCTCAAAGATGCGGATACGTGTATCTTATGAAACACAAATTCGAATCTTTTGAGAAATTTAAAGAGTTTAAGGCTGAAGTAGAGAAGCAACTTGGTAAGAGTATCAAGACTCTTCGATCAGATCGAGGAAGTGAATACCTTAGCCATGAATTCATTGATTACTTGAAGTTACATGGAATCCAGTTATAATGGACTCCTGGTGGAACACCTCAGATGAACGGTGTGTCCGAGAGGAGAAATCGAACACTGTTAGACATGGTGAGGTCCATGATGAGCTTTTTCTATCTTCCAACATTCTTATGGGATACGTGTACAAACCTCAATGTACATTCTGAATAGGATTCCATCTAAATCGGTTGAGCATACACCATATGAACAATGGTGTGGCAAGAAGCCAACTTTTACACATATCAAAACGTGGGGTTGCCCCGTGATTGTGAAAAATATGCTTACTGATAAGTTGGAATCCAAAGGTGAAAAGTGTTACTTTGTGGGATATCCTAAGGACACTAAAGGATACTACTTCTATCTACCTGAGAAACAATCAGTGATTGTTTCTAGGCAGACCAAGTTCCTCGAAAAAGACTATGTCTTTAAGGAACAAGGTCGTAAGCTGATAGAACTTGAAGAAATTCAAGAACCACAAATTAAAAAGAGACTGATATCTTGTCAAAGCAACATGACAAGGAATCAGTGGGAGCATTCAACAACTTTCACGGTGGGAGTCTTTCACTAGGTACTCGTCTTTCAGCCAGTGGGAGCGTAATTGGAGTATGCTTGCCAGTGCAAGAACCTCCAAGTGGGCTGCATGAGAACAACATAGTTCAAACTCCCGCCCAAGAGGCATATGAAAGTGTAGCTCTTGAGGACTCTCCGGACATTGATGAAATCGATGCATCACAAAATTTTTATGATCAGAATGTACAACCTGCACAACCACAACTCCGTAAGTCAATTAGGAATTGTAATCCGCCCATTAGATACGGTTTCCTCTTGGAGGAACTCGATAATATGGACATACCGGATAAGGACGATCCTAATACTTATTCTGAAGCAATATCAGATATTGATTCAGGGAAGTGACATGAAGCCATGAAATCCGAGATGGACTCGATGTACACCAATCAAGTCTGGGACTTGGTTGAGTTGCCTAAAGGGGTTAGACCCATATTTTGCAAATGAGTCTTCAAGCGTAAGACCAATGCAAATGGCAAAGTACAAACCTACAAAGCTAGGTTGGTGGTGAAGGGTTAAGTTAACGCGAAGGCATTGACTATAACGAGACCTTCTCACCAGTTGCAAGGATCAAGTCCATTCGAATTTTACTTGCTATAGCAGCACACTATGATTATGAGATTTAGCAGAAGGACGTCAAAACAGCTTCCCTCAATGGCAACATTGATAAAGAAATGTTTATGACTCAAACGGAAGGTTTTATATCTAAGCCAAATTCTAATCTAGTATGCAAGCTAAAGAGATCCATCTATGAATTGAAGCATGCTTCTAGGAGTTGGAATATCTAATCTGATGAAGTTATCAAGTCATTTTGACTTCATCATTAATTCGGAAGATCCTTGCGTTTATCGTAAACGCATCAGGAAGAATATTGTTTTCATAATTGGGTATGTCGATGACATATTGATTTTGGGAAACAATATCCCGTTAATGCAGTCCATTAAAGATTTGTTGTTAAAGACCTTCATGATGAAGAGTCTTTGTGAAGCCTGCTACATCCTAGGGATCATGATCCACAGGGGTAGATCCAAGAGGATATTGGGGCTGTCACAGTCCACCTATGTAGACAAGGTGTTGAAGCGTTTTGCGATAGAGAACTCTAAGAGAGGGTCTCTACTGACAAATCATGGGATAAAGATGTCAAAGAAGGATTGTCCTTCTGCTGAAGCTGATATCAAGCACATGAAGGATGTCCCATATGCAAAGGCAATTGGGTCAATCATGTATGTCATGCCTTGCACTAGGCCAAATGTGGCCTACGCTATCAACATCACTGGTAGATACCAACAGAATCTGGGTGAATCTCACTAGATTGCTGTCAGGATCATTCTGAAGTATCTTAGACAAACTAAAGAATGTTTCCTTGTCTATAGTGAACAGTCAGAACTAGTAGTGACTAGTTAAGCTGACACAAGTTTCCAATCCGACTGTGATGATTACAAATCACACTCAGGTTATGTTTCACTCTCAATAATGAGGCGGTCAGTTGGAATAGTTCCAAGCAAAAGGACCACAGATTCAACAACCGAAGTTGAGTACATTGTTGTGTTAGAACCCTCAAGGAGGTTGTCTGGATTTTATATTTCTTAAGAGAACTAGGGGTAGTTCCGAGTGCCAGTTGTCTAATAAAGTTGTATTAAGACAACGTTGGTGCGAATGCGCAAGCAAAGGAACCGAGATCAGCAAACAGAAACAAGCATGTACCTAGACTTATCATTTGATCCGAGAGATCATAAGGATAGGAGAAATGGAATTAAAATGTATTCCCACATATTTAATTTGGAAGATCATTTCACCAAAACACTGAGTGTTCATGAACACACTAGACATTTGATGGTCTAGGGGTTAAACATGTAGGTGATTGACTCTAATCCAGGTGGGAGATTTTTAGTGTTAGTGTCCTAGAGACAATCTATTGAAAGGACATAATACTCGATGTTATTCAGTTTGATTTAATATTATAGTTCACTTAATATTAATGTATGGCAATACACTTGTTTGAATATTATGTTTGATTGTTTGCATTTATTCATGCAAGTGTTCCCATAAGTCGATGTTGTCATTGAGGTTGTGAGAACTCGGATGACTTAAGCATGATTCTCAAATAGCCCCGATCAAGGATCATCAAGCATGGGATATTGATGATGCAATGGAGATTGGTGTGCAATCTGCATCATACTCTTAGACCAATACGCACGACATGTGTGGAGTGATGAACTTTGACCATGACCAATGCTTGCACCCTTCCATGGGTAGATACGGCTTGGATTGAGTTCATCGTGAAGTGCATGTGCGTGGTAGTTGTGCCAAGAAAAGGATTCATTCCTCAAAGTGGATTTAGAGAGAATACTCATCTTCTCATCATAATTGGATCAAAGTCATTGGTCAATGCACGTCAACTTGGACTTTGTGGCCAAGTGTGACATAAGTGATCAATTAGTCATTAGAGATAAATTGATTAAGTTATTTGAATAGACATTTCATCATGTTCAAGACTTAATCGAGTATTCGCGAATGAAAGGAGCAAATCGTAATAGCCCACGTTTCAGTTACAGGTAGTTGCACATTTCCTCGCAACGTACCTCATATATTGAGAATGTCTGATTTATTACCTATGGGTCACACAACAAGTAACGGTTGTTTACTAATTATAGTTGGTTGATTAAATGTTAAATTAGATTTAATATTTAATTTATGGAGAAGTAATTAATAATAGATTAATTTGGAATTAATTATTATTAATATTTAATTAAATTGGATTTAATTAAATAAGAACTCCCAATAATAATATTTGGAATATTATTAAAGGATTTAATATATATGGAAATAAATCGTAGAGATTTGTCATATATGGAATTTAAATCCGTAGAGATTTTATATGTGGGAATAAATCTAAGAGATTTATTTAAATAAAGATTAGGGATTTTATTTTACAATCAGGTTAGCTTGAGATTTAAGCTAGACCTCTCATATAAATGAGCTCTTGGGAATTCATAATACGTGAGTTCATATTTTCTCCATAAAATCTCTAAGTTAGAATTTTCCTAGCAAATTCATCTCGGGGATTTAACGCTGGCAGATCTTTGTAGATTAGTAAACGACTTTTACGTGGATATCATAGTTGAGGAATCCGTGTACGAATTACTGTAAGAATTATGTTTACGTTTACTCGTATTTAATTATGCAATTAACTGTTCGTTGTTGGTGAACTTTAATTTCGCTGCGCATGTGTTACGTGTTTATGTGCCTCTAAATTCCAACATTGGTATCAGAGCTTCAGGCTCTCGTTTTAATTGCATATTAAAATTGTTTTTGAAATAGAAATTGAAAAATTTTGTTTCAAAACTGGGTGCGGCTGTTTTGTTTGACAAAACCACACCCATATGTGTTGTTTTTTTTTTGTTTCACATGGTTTGTCTCCTTCATCGCTCGCTTAGGGTTTCATGTGAAACCCTTTCGCCTCCTGCGTCGCTCCGCCCATCTCGTAGTCGTCGTCTTCGTCCTTGCAAGCATCTCTGTGACATCGTTAGAAAGTTAGGAAATGGGTAAAGCCCGCCTTTCGCGTTAATCTCGTGATGCCATGTCGGTTCGATTTTGAATAGATTAGATCAGCGGCAGCATAATCCGACTCTCGCTCGCTCGACGGCACTCGTCCTTTGATCGGTGAAATTGGTGGTGGCACTCTCGTTTTCATTCGACGAATTTGATGCAGTATGCTCCGATTTTCGTTGAGGCTCACGGCGTTGTGCCACTGCGAGGCTTTGGCGTTGTATCGCTCGACCTCGACATGCGCGCGTGTTAATCGCGATATTCTTGTCGTTTCGCGTTGCCCTTGCTAGTTTTTTTTATTCTTCGATCTGTAATTCTTCATCTTTGACTAGGTCATCCGATGAAGGGTAACGATCTATAATAGTGTGATAGCGGCGAAGTCACCCGCGGCGCTTGCTTAATGGCCATGACTTCCTTCGCCGTCGCTTGCCGTCTGCTTTTCACTTGCTTCGCTGTTCTTGCCCGTTTTGGTTTTGTTCAGTTGCAAGTTTATGCAGTTTTGCCTTTCTTTTTATTTTGGTTGGACTAATTCGAATTGATTAAGGAAATTAAGTACCAAAATTAACTATTCGTAAGATTGATTGGATTAATTCTGACAAACTAGGGTTGAATTGTTGGTTTCGGTTGTCCCGATTGGAGTGACGATTTCTGGGCTATGATGAGGGAGGGGCTGTTTGGCAGATTGGATTTCGAACAGGCCCCTCCGTGCAAAGTTTTAGAAAATTGCACTTGAGCCCTTGGTGAAAACTTAATCAAAACGTTTTGAAATTAATTGGATTAATAAGAATTAAAGGTTGGACCTTTAATCATAATTAATTGGATTAATTATTAACTTTTAATAATTTAAAATCAAATTTAAATTGGATTTTGAAATTCGGTTTATAAGAAATTATTAAATCCCACTTGTTTAATTGGTTTTTAATTTGATTCGTTAAATTCTTTTATAGTCCGCATTATAACTGTTTGGGTAGGCAGCACCCAATAATTGTCGGACCGTATTAATTGTTTGGATAGACGGCGCCCACATAAATGTTAGTCCGTGTAAAATCATGTTTGGGTAGGCGGTGCCCAATAATTGCTCAAATGTAATATAGATTTACATGTTGGATCTCGATTAAACAATTAATACCCCGCCTTTAAAAATGTTCTTCACTAAAATATGGTTTTATCATTAATTTGATAAGATGTCTTCCATCAAAATTAAAAGTAAACCGAGGATTTCGTTCCAATGGGTATTTAAGACCAAAGTCTTTTGCTCGGATCTACATTCAACGGGACTTTTATAGGGACACGTAGTGTCACCGTTTGATGGTTGTAAACCAACTTAACTTTGTTTCACCAGCCAAGCAGGGAAACGAAAGTTAGGGGACATCCGATTGAACTGGGTTCAATCAACTAGGAGTTGCAATTTTGCAATTGGTTTGGAGACCTACCAGTTATGCTGTTGTGGTATTTAGCCAAAGTAGGGATCATGATAGTAGGAATGTGGATCTAGCAGTGAAAACGAAGACACAAGGTGTCTCAGCCACTGGAACATGTATGTTTGTTATTTAGATAAACATGCCCACAAATGATACTAATTGTTGGGTATTAGTTATTGGTTGTGGCTCACACATTTGTACAAATGTGCAGGGTCTCAAGGATAGCAGGGCAGTTAGGCCGGGTGAAGTCGCCCTACACGTTGGAAATGGAGCAAGAGTTGCTGCTTAATGTGTTGGCGTTTACGTTTTAGATTTACCATCTGGTTTTAGACTTGAACTGAATAATTGTTATTTTGTTCCTTCTATTACCCGCAACATTATTTCTATTCCGATGTTGGATATTGAAGGTTTTTCCTTCCATTTTGCAAACAATAATTGTTATTTTTCGCTTAATGGTGATGTTTATGGAAATGCTCCTTTATCGAATGGTTTATATTTGTTGCATTGTGGACATAATATTCTTAATATACAAAACAAACGACTCAAACTTAGTAATCATGAAAACTCAACTTACTTGTGGCACTGTAGGCTTGGTCATGCAAATGAGAACATGATTGCAAGGTTAAGGAAGTTAGACTACTTAACCCCATTCGACTTTGAGTCTTATGGAAATTGTGAATCCTGTCTCAAGGGCAAGATGACCAACAAACCCTTCTCTGGGAAAGGGGGTTCGTGCTAAAGGAGTTCTAGAATTGATCCACAGTGATGTTTGTGGACCATTGTCCACTCTAGCTAGGGGTCACTTCGCCTACTTCATCACTTTTACTAACAACTTCTCAAGATATGGATATGTGTATCTTATGAAGCACAAATCCGAGTCTTTTGAGAAGTTCAAAGAGTTCAAAGCTGAAGTAGAGAAGCAACTTGGTAAGAGTATCAAGACTCTTCGATCGGATCGAGGAGGTGAATACCTTAGCCATGAATTCACTGATTACTTAAAGTTACATGGAATCCAGTCACAGTGGACTCCTCCCGGAACGCCTCAAATGAACGGTGTGTCCGAAAGGAGAAACCGAACCCTGTTAGACAAGGTGAGGTCCATGATGAGCTTCTTCTCCCTTCTGACATTCTTATGGGGATACGTGTTACAAACCTCAATATACATTCTGAATAGGATTCCATCCAAATCGGTTGAGCATACACCATATGAATTATGTTGTGGCAAGAAGCCAACTTTTACACATATCAGAACATGGGGTTACCCCGTGCTTGTGAAAAAGATGCTTACCGACAAGTTGGAATCCAAAGGTGAATAAGGTTATTTTGTGGGATATCCTAAGGAAACTAAAGGATATTACTTCTATCTACCTGGGAAACAATCAGTGATTGTTTCTAGGCAGACCAAGTTCCTCGAGGGAGACTATGCCTTTAAGGAACAAGGTCATAAGACGATGAAACTTGAAGAAATTCAAGAACCACAAATTATCAAGGAGACTAATGTCTTGTCAAAGCAACATGACAAAGAATCAGTGGGAGCATTCAACAGCTCACATGGTGGAAGTTTATCACTAAGTGATCCTCTTTCAGCTAGTGGGAGTAATTGGAGTTGCATTGCCCGAGCAACAAACTCCAAGTAGGCTGAATGAGAACAACATAGTTCAAACTCCTGCTCAAGAGCATCCGGAAGTGCTCAAGGAGCATCCAAAAATGTCGCTCTTGAGGCCTCCCCGGTCGACGATGAAATCGCTATACCACAAAATTTTCACGATCAGAATGTGCAGCCTGAACAACCACAACCCTGTAAGTCCACTAGAGTTCGTAATCCGATCACCAGATATTATGGTTTCCTCGTGGAGGAACGTGATGGCGTGGAGATTCCGGATAAAGACAAACCTAAAACTTACACTGAGGCAACATTAGATGTTGACTCAAAGAAGTGGCATGAAGCCATGAAATTCGAGATGGACTCGATGTACGTCAATCAAGTTTGGGACTTGGTTGAGTTGCCAAAAGGGGTTAGACCCATAGGTTGCAAATGGGTCTTCAAGCATAAGACTGATGCAAACGACAAGGTACAAACCTACAAGGCTAGGTTGGTGGCAAAAGGTTATAGTCAACGCAAAGACATTGACTATAATGAGACTTTCTCACCTGTTGCAAAGATCAAGTCCATTAGAATTTTACTTGCGGTAGCAGCACATCTAGATTATGAAATTTGGCAGATGGATGTCAAAACAGCCTTCCTAAATGGCAACATTGATAAGGAGGTGTTTATGACTCAACCTGAAGGTTTTTGTATCTAAGCCAAAGTCTAATCTTGTGTGCAAGCTTAAACGGTCCATTTATGGAATAAAGCAAGCTTCTAGGAGTTGGAATATCCGATTTGATGGAGCTGTTAAATCGTTTGACTTCATCAGAAATTCGAAAGATCCATGCGTTTATCGTAAACGCAGTGGGAGAAATATTATTTTCATAGTTGTGTATGTCGATGACATACTGATTATGGGAAACAACATTCCTCTTATGCAGTCGGTTAGAGATTGGCTATCGAGGACCTTCATGATGAAGGATTGTTGGGATATTTTAGTTTTGATGAATTATGCCAAAACATTATCAACTTGTGTTTTTGAAGCTAATCTACAGATAACAAGTTAAGGGGGACCGAGAGAACAAATTGAGGAGGAACTCACGAAATCAGAAGAAGAAGATCGAGATCAGACGAGGCTACAGATGAGAATGATCGAGATCAGATGAGTAAGACGAGTTCCGAAGTTAACTGATGAGCTGTGCAAAATCAGAAGTGAAGAAAAGCTAAAGCCAGCAAATCAGATGAGAAGGTTGCAGATTAGAAGATGAGCAGAAGAGACTGATCAAGATCAGACGTGATCGAGATCAGATATGAAGAGGAGCAGATGAGACTGATCGAGATCAGACGTGATCGAGATCGGATGATAACGATATGATAACCCATGATATGCTAACCCGATGCTATCCCGATATGTTGATCCGAAGAAGGTTGATCCGATCAACCGAGCCTATCGATCAAAAAAAGAAGAAATCGATAGCTCGAAATCAATGTGACCTCGAGGGTCGATGTTTGAATTCAAGAAATAACTCGCAGTTTCGAGTGTCAAGATGCCCGACGTATAAGGTCTCGGCCAAGAAAAGTATCTTTCAATCAAGAAACCCGAGACTCAAGAAGTTAATCAAGAACTCAAGGCTCGATAACTCAAGGCTCGATAACCCGGGCTCGATATAATCAAGGCTCAGGTGCTCGATAACCCGGGCGCTCGATAGAATCAAGATCCCGTGACTCAAGATCCTCAAGAATATAGCCATTAGATTCAAATTTTGGACCAATGAGAGGAAGACGACAAGCCTGAAAAAGCTGCAAAAAGCTACAGAATAGTATGGATTTAATTGTGATTCTCTCCAACGGTAACATTCAAATCCACACTATAAATACAAGTTCTTCCTTCATTATTAAGTGTGGAAAGGTGTGAGAAATGCGTACAGAGCCAAATCATCTAGCATCTCCACCATAGAACACAGAGCAAGAAATATACGCATATATTCAAAGAGTGTTCTACCCTAGAACTAAGCACAAATGTATTATCCTAAGCTTAGAGAGATTTTCTCATCCTTAGTATTGAGGCTAAACAAATGTAAGGGAAAATCTCAACCTAGTTGGAAACCAAACAAATCTTTACCCAAACCCAAAAGTTAGGTTAAGTTTGTTAACGCAAGATTTCAGACTAGGGATTCTAGTTTCTGATTTTTGTGATCGGTTGAGTGTGAACTCGGTAAACATCTAGCAATCTCAAAAGGGAGGGTAGGCAATCCCGTGAGGGTGATAAGTCCCTTTTGAGTGTGAACTCGGTAAACATCTGTTGGTCCCGGTGCAAACGAGTCTTACACGTGTATGGGGGGGAATACACGTGTTCAGTGATTTTAAAACTTTTCTTTACTGAGGTCAGCTTGGGTCAGGTTGTCCTGATGATTTGGTCCTGAGAAGCACAAATCGCTCTGAGTCAAAGTTTACCTGAGACAGTGATCCTGAGCTGCTTTCAGATACCTCAGATAATCCCAACTGATCCTGAGTTTTCAGAGATCCTGAGCTGCTTGGATCAGATAACTAACTTACTGAACCCTCAGAAGAGTAAGTTCAGTTTGGTAACTATCTGTTCTAGCTACTCAGATGTGCGGAATGGTTGGCCCTTAGTTTATACTCATTTTATGCTTTGCTGAAAACCTTCCTTTTTAATGGAATAGTGATTAGGCTGTGATCCAGGTTAGATGCAACTTCAGTGGATTGATTCCAACTGAATATCAGTGAAAATATGCTTTCAGTTTAAAGATATGCAACAGTTAATCAAAGCAAAACAAAAAGCAAAGAACATAGCAAGTTATAGTGGTTCAGAGACTCAAGCTCCTACGTCCAGTCTCTCTGATCTCTTCAGAGAAATTCACTAATCACCTCCTAAGGTTTTCTGACTACCTCTGTAGTTTACTAACCTTTATATTTTGAGCTTTCTGACTACCTCTGTAGTTTACTAACTCAAAACAAACACAAGCTTTCTGACTATCCAAGATAGTTTACTCACTTCTTCTCTAGAGCTTTCTGACTACCTCCTTGTAGTTTACTAACTCTTTACAACTCCAATCTCACCAACAATCACACTCAAACTACCTTACAAAGGGTTTGGGGTTTTTTGGTTGGTTTCCAACTAGGATGAGATATCCTTTACAATTAAGAACAATGCAAAGGCTAGGATATCTCGACTAAGCTTTGGATATATATCTTATCAAGCTAGGCTTAGTGGAATGAGCTCTCTTCGATATAAAGCACTTGGGAAATTCTTGGGTTTTCGAGTGCTTCAACTTGCAATAATAAGTTTGAGCTCTTGAGTTGCTTACAAATTTCCCGTAACCTTCAATGTAGAGGGTCACAAGTATTTATAGGCATACACCAAGGTCACTCTTGAAAAACTATCCGTTGGAAGAGATAGCTTCGTGAGTTTCCTCTTATGGTGTGTGATGAACGGCTATATTTAGGGTTTGAGACTCCCTAGCATGTTTTAGGCAATAACCTTTTATGTAGCCGGTCAACACTTTTTGTAGTCTGGAACATAGTACTACTGACATCTTTTTAGTGACTGTCATTGTCGATTGTCGAGAATGTCTGATCTTGTCATCTTCTTTTTGACTTTTGTCTCCAGTTAAAGGTAGACAATCTCAACGGCTCTTTTTGGTTACATCTCTGAGTTATATAACCTTAACAACACTTTGTCTTAGTTCCTTTTGTCTGCATGAGAATGTCTTGGGCAATATCTATTTTTCTAAGGAATCGCGTTCTTCTCAGTATTGAATCCTTCAGATAGATATTTTCAAATTGCCTCGGAACATTCAGTTTATATTGAGCATTCAAAGACATTCTTGAGTCTTCGCATTATTGTGCCTTTTATCCTTGATCCTTCCGTCTTACATCTTACTTCCGAGTCTTCTGTGTCTTCTGAGTCTTTAGTGTCTTCTGAGTCTTTGCAGATATACTTCTGACCGATGATGTCTTGAGTCTTAATCCGAGCCTTCGAGTTCTCGATTTCTCCTTGAGTCTTGATATCTCGCCATCTCGAAGTCTTGATATCTCTCATTTCTCCATCGAAGTCTTCGCCTCGGTTTCATCGAAACTTGAAACTTCGATTTCATCTTCGAAACTTCTTTCTTAAACTTACCGAGTCTTCAGAATCTAACCTGATCTATATCTGCTGACTATACATTTTACAGATAACATCTTGAACACTCTAAAACTGAATCCTGACTCAACTATCAAGATTATCCTGAACATGTCATACTCAGGGGTTTTGGGATCTAATCAAAATTATTCTTTATTAAATTCATCTCCCAACAACATCTATAGGCGATCCCGTGAGGGTGATAAGTCCCGTTGGTTAAGTTGGTTAAGTCGGTTAAGTTGGTATCCCGAAAGGGAAGAGTGGATGTAGGACAGGTTTCATCCAAACCACTATAAAAATCGTGTGTTCTTTACTGCTTTATGTTTATACTTGTCATATGCATTCGATTATGAGCAAAACAACACACATGAACTTAAAACGCAAAAAATAGGAATCACTCTACCCTCACCCCTGTTTTATATGCATTACACAAGTCTTCCGCACGCGCAAATGGGTTTTCAACACACAAATACTGGGACCAATAATTAGTATCAGAGCGGGAGTTCAAAAAGGTTCACGATTTTCAAAGTGACCACCTGAACTGATCTTTCAAAACAAAAACCCGATCTCTGTATAAATGCACATATTTTAAATGTTTTGGCGTCATTATCAAAAAGGGGGAAATTGTTGGGATATTTTAGTTTTGATGAATTATGCCAAAACATTATCAACTTGTGTTTTTGAAGCTAATCTACATATAACAAGTTAAGGGGGAACGAGAGAACAAATTGAGGAGGAACTCACAAAATCAGAAGAAGATGATCAAGATCAGACGAGGCTGCAAACGAGAATGATCTAGATTAGATGAGTAAGACGAAGTTCGAGTTAACTCGATGAGTCGGCAAAATCGTAAGAAGAAAAGCTAAAGCCAAAGAAATCGTAAGAGAAGGTTGCGATCGTAAGATTTAAAGGTAAGAGATCGATCAAGATCGACGTGATCGAGATCGATATGAAGAGGAAAGCAGATGAGACCGACGAGATCGACGTGATCGAGATCGATATGATAACTGATATGCTAACCTCGATGCGATGACCCGACGCTATCCCGATATGTTGATCCGGGGAAGTGTTGATCCGATAATTCGAAATGGGTCGATCAGCAAAGAAGAAATCGATAGCTCGAAATAATGTGGACCGAGGGTCGATGTCCGATTCGTAAGAGCCGAACTCAAGTTCTCGAAAGTGTCAAGATGCCCGATCGCATAAGGTCACCAAGAAAAGTATGTCAATCAAGAAACCTCGAGACTCAAGAAGTTATCAAGAACCCGGGCCTTGATAACTCAAGGCTCGGATAACCCAAGGCTCGCTAACTCAAGGCTCGCTCGATAACTCAAGGCTCGATGCTCGATAACTCGGGGCTCGATAGAATCAAGATCCCGAGACTCGGAAGATCCTCAAGAATATAATCAAGTAGATTCAAATTTCGACGTGGACCAATGAGAGGAAGACGACAAGCCCGAAAAAGCCGCAAAAAAGTTATTAGAATAGTATGGATTTGAATGTGATTCTCTCCAACGGTAATATTCAAATCCACACTATAAATACAAGTTCTTCCTTCATTATTAAGTGTGGAAAGGTGTGAGAAATGCGTACAGAGCCAAATCATCTAGCATCTCCACCATAGAACACAGAGCAAGAAATATACGCATATATTCAAAGAGTGTTCTACCCTAGAACTAAGCACAAATGTATTATCCTAAGCTTAGAGATATTTTTTCATCCTTAGCATTGAGGCTAAACAAATGTAAGGGAAAATCTCAACCTAGTTGGAAACCAAACAAATCTTTACCCAAACCCAAAAGTTAGGTTAAGTTTGTTACCGCAAGATTTCAGACTAGGGATTCTAGTTTTTGATTTCTGGGATCGGTTGAGTGTGAACTCGGTAAACATCTAGCAATCCCGAAAGGGAGGGTAGGCAATCCCGTGAGGGTGATAAGTCCCGTTTGAGTGTGAACTCGGTAAACATCTATAGGCGATCCTGTGAGGGTGATAAGTCCCGTTGGTTAAGTTGGTTAAGTCGGTTAAGTTGGTGCCCCGAAAGGGAAGAGTGGATGTAGGACGGGTTTCGTCCGAACCACTATAAAAATCATGTGTTCTTTACTGCTTTATGTTTATACTTGTCATATGCATTCGATTATGAGCAAAACAACACACATGAACTTAAAACGCGAAAAATTGGAATCACTCTACCCTCACCCCTGTTTTATATGGATTACACAAGTCTTCCGCAAGCGCAAATGGGTTTTCGACACACAAATACTGGGACCAACAAGGATCTTGGTGAGGCCTGCTACATCTTAGGGATCAAGATCCATAGGGATAGATCCAAAAGGATGTTGGGGTTATCACAGTCAACCTATGTAGATAAGGTGTTAAAGCGATTTGCGATGGAGAACTCTAAGAGAGGTTCTCTACCGGCATGTCATGGGATAAGTTGTCTAAGAAGGATTGTCCTTCTACGGAAGCTGATATCCGGCGCATGAAGGATATACCATATGCATCTGCAATTGGCTCCATCATGTATGCCATGACTTGCACAAGGTGGCCTTAGTTGTTAGCACCACTGGTAGACACCAACAGAATCCGGGTGAACCTCACTGGATTGCTGACAAGAACATTCTTAAGTATCTCAGGCGTACTAAAGATTGCTTTCTGGTCTACGGAGGATAGTCAGAGCTGGTTGCCACTGGCTATGCTGACGTAAGTTTCCAATCTGACTGTGATGATTACAAATCTCAGTCAGGCTATATGTTCACTCTCAATGGAGGGACGGTTAGTTGGAATAGTTCCAAACAAGAGACTACCGCGGATTCAACAACCGAAGCTGAGTACATTGCTGCGGCAGAAGCTACCAAAGAAGTTGTCTGGATAAAACAATTCTTGAATGAACTATGGGTAGTTCCAAGGGCCAGCCGTCCAATAAAGTTGTATTATGACAATACTGGTGCGGTTGTGCAAACTAAGGAACCGAGATCCAATAACAGAAACAAGCATGTACCGAGGCGTTATCACTTGATAAGAGAGATAATCGCTAGAGGAGGGATAGAGTTAGAACGTGTCCCCACCGAGGATAACCTGGCTGATCCTTTCACCAAGGCTTTGAGTGTTCATGTACACACTAGACATTTTGATGGTCTAGGGGTCAGACATGTAGGTGATTGGCTCTAGTTCAAGTGGGAGATTGTTAGTGTTAGTGTCCTAGAGACAATCTATTGTAAGGACATAATACTCAGATAATATTCAGTGTTGGTTTAATATTATTGGTTATTTAATATTAAATGTATGGCATTACACTTATTAGAATATCATGTTTGATTGTTTGCATTTGTTCTTATCTGTGTTCCCCTGGATCACTGTTGTCATTGAGTATGTGAGAACTCAGATGACTTAAGCATGATTCTCAAATGGCCCCAATCAAGTATTATCAATAATGGCATATTGATGATGCAATTGAGATTGGTGTGCGATCTGCATCATACTCTTAGAGAGTGTAGTAAGATTTCACTTACTACGAGATACTAGGTATCACATGATGGATACACAAATACCTTAGAGGGTATTGGTATACCCATCCGAGAAACCGTTTGATGTAGTTTCACTATATGTGTCTACGGGTGTCTCGGTTAGTGGGAGCGATGCGATACTCTTTTGACTTGAGGTCAATACGCACGACATGTGTGGAGTGATGAACTTTGACCATGACCAACGCTTGCACCCTTCCATGGGTAGATACATCTTGGATTGGGTTCATCGCGAAGTGCATGTACGTGGTAGTTGAGCCAAGAAAATGATTCATTCCTCAAAGTGGATTTAGAGAGAATACTCATCTTCTCATCATAATTAGATCAAAGTCATTGACCAATGCACGTCAACTTGGACTTTGTGGCCAAGTGAGACATAAATGATCAATTAGTGATTAGAGATAAATTGATTAAGTTATTTGAATAGACACTTCATCATGTTCAAGACTTAATCGAGTATTCGTGAATAAAATGAGAAAATCGTAATAGCCCATGTTTCAGTTACAGGTAGTTGCACATTTCCTCGCAACGTAGCTCATATATTGAGAATGTCTGATTTATTGTCTAAGGTTCAATTAAGACCGTTAGTTTGACTAATCGCTTGATATATGAGGGCCTATGGGTCACACAACAAGTAACGATTGTTTACTAATTATAGTTGGTTGATTAAATGTTAAATTAGATTTAATATTTAATTTATGGAGAAGTAATTAATAATAGATTAATTTGGAATTAAATATTATTATTATTTAATTAAATTAGATTTAATTAAATAAGAATTCCCAATAATAATATTTAGAATATTATTGAAGGATTTAATATATATGGAAATAAATCGTAGAAATTTGTCATATATGAAATTTAAATCCGTAGAGATTTTATATGTGGGAATAAATCTAAGAGATTTATTTAAATAAAGATTAGAAATTTTATTTCCCAATCAGGTTAGCTTGAGATTTAAGCTAGACCTCTCCTATATATATGAGCTCTTGGGAATTCATAATACGTGAGTTCATATTTTCTCCATAAAATCTCTAAGTTAGAATTTTCCTAGCAAATTCATCTCGGGGATTCAAAGCTGGCAGATTTGTGCAGATTAGTAAACGACTGTTATGTGGATACCATAGTTGAGGAATCCGTGTACGAATTGCTGTAAGAATTATGTTTACGTTTACTCGTATTTAATTATGTAATTAACTATTCATTGTTGGTGAACTTTAATTTTCGTTGTGCATGTATTACGTGTTTATGTGCCTCTAAATTCTAATAGTTCTCTCGTTCCCCCTCAACTTGTTATCTGTAGATTAGCTTAAATAACACAAGTTGATAATGTTTTGGTATAATTCATCAAAACTAAAATATCCCAACACCATTAATTAATTTAAGTCACTGAATAGCTTCATATTAATTAATATATTTTTCCTTGGAGTAAGGACAACTCAACATTATTATCCATACCGGAAACAAATTCCACTTGCAAGATTTGGTATGATAAAACTTTTGAGCCCACCAAGGGGACAAATCAAGCAAGACGTACTTGCACAAGATTCTCCGTATTAAATCTTAGCAATCGTCATGTAAATAATAATATTGCCCAAAACACAAAGTATTGAATCACATTGATTCTCTACCCAACACGAATCAAAACAATAATTATTAATTCCACACGATCCTATTTAAGGGACGGGGATTAAGAAATAACGAAGCACTGAGGTCTAATTCTTCTATATTCAGTATTGAAGAATTTATCCTCTTGTAGGTCTTATTCAGTGCATCATAATGCACTAGTGCAATCTCTTGGTCAAGACAAGTCAATCTGAGCCTTACACTTCAACCTTTCACGATGGATTGTTCATTTCCATCTGGGTTGTGAATTTTGTACTTTGGTTACAAGGGACTGTTAATTTAATCTTCTGTGATCTGGTATCACTAAATTAACTACAATGTAACACATACTATTTATTGAACATGTATACAGTAAATATATGTAACATTCAATCATATTTAAAGCATCAGTGATAAATAATTTATTTCAGCAAATAAGATAGAAATTCAGTTTGGTTATACAAAGTAAAAACATACTTTCCAGTATAACCCCAACAACATTATCAATATCTCATTCTTGATGATCCTTGATCGGGACTATTTGAGAATCATGCTTAAGTCATTTGAGTTCTCACAACCTCAATGACAGCAATGACTCATGGGAACACTTGCATGAATAAATGCAAACAATCAAACATAATATTCAAACAAGTGTATTGCCATACATTAATATTAAATGAACTATAATATTAACTCAAATTGAATATCATCGAGTATTATGTCCTTACAATAGATTGTCTTTAGGACACTAACTCTAACATATAATTGCATTTAATTGGGATGATGTGTCATATTCTAACGGAAAATATTAAAACAATTTAAATTCATGAATTTCAGTTACAAGTGACTTCATAAAAAAATGATACTATAATTTAAAGACTTTTTAAAAATAATAATTTAGAGACCTTTTGAAATAAAAGTTGATAATTTAGGTCTTTTAATGCATTATGTCTAAACAATCGGTACTTTGAAGCAGTGATGTCATAACCGGACCGGACCGGCTGGTTCGACCAGGTTGAACCGGGAACCGGTCCAGAACCCCCCTAAAAACCATTTCATCGGTCGAACTGGTCAAACCCGGTAAAAATCAATTAAAACCGCTAAAATGGTTCGACCGGTTCTTTCTTTTTTTCTGTAAAAAATGGGGGGGGATTTTAGCTAGGGTTCATCTCTGCGTCTCAGTGTACGTGCATGCGTAGGTGGCGGAATCCGCGCCGATGAGTGAAACGACGTGGATCATGCCGTTGGCGTCAAAGATGTGGTGACCGGCTACCAGTCGTAGCAAGTTCCAGTGGGGGTTTGGAGGGGATGTTGCCGCCGTCCCCCCGGGACTTGGGCATTTTCTGGGCTGGTGGTTTCCACAAACTACTGAGCCGTGAACCTCGCTTCTCAAAATGCTAAACGTTGTGTGTGGGGCGTGCTTTGGGCGTTACCCGCACCCCCCGATACGGACGGTCATGGGATGTTGCCGCCGTCCCCGGGGACTTGGGCATTTTCTGGTCGCTTGGTTTCCCACAACTACCGAACCATGAACCTCGTTTTTGAAATTGTAAAAGTTTTTTTGGTGTGAGGTTTTGGGGAGGAGGATCAATCGGCCGACGGCGGTCAATTCACGGATCGCGGCGTTAGCGCTACTCGCTTACAATACCGTGATCGTGATGGTCGTCGCCCGCAGCGATTCTACCCGCCGATGGAAATTGTACTTCATAGTGACGCCGACGCCTGCCGGGGCGAGGGCTTGGACACCATTATCGGTTCTTGGCCCCACGGCCCCATCGGGTCGGCAAGCAGACGGGCGCATCGCTACGCTCTAGCTCTGGATTCGACTCTTGGAGGAAGTTCAAATATAATCCAACAAGACGGTGAAGCCACTACCACTGCTTTTCAACCAAGCGCGATGACCAATTGTGCGAATCAACGACGTGAGTGAAACGACGTGGATCATGCCTTCGCCGTCAAAGATGTGGTGACCGGCTACCAGTCGTAGCAAGTTCCAGTGGGGGTTTGGAGGGGTATTTTTTCGGGAAACAACAATGGAAGGAGATTAAAGGGAGCATTGAAATTTACCTCTTCTATTTGGTTTATTCTGTGTTTTGGTATTGTTTGTAACGCATGTAGAAGAGACCATTTTCTCTTTGTGTGTAAATTTGAAATCTTGTGTCTTTTTGGGGGAAAATAGAAGCGTTGAGAGAGAGAAGAGTGAGTGAGTTTTGGTGGAAGAGGGAGTGAAAATGTGGCTGTAAAGAAGACAACGTGGGGGTGATGTGCTGGATTTGTGGATAGGCAACTTTTGGGGGTGGACATTACTAACAATTAATAAATTAAATAAAAATTTAAAATAAAATGGCCTCTTCTTTGTTAGCATTATTCGCATTTCACATTTAAAGTAAAACTATATTATATATTCATGATGACATGTGACATTATGATTCATGTAGCATTTGTTGGTTATTGGATATCAGTTTAAATTTTTATAGATGTATATTTATTTTATTTTTTAACTAAATATAGAAAATATTGAAAAAAAAAGGGTAAATATAATTTTATGGTTCAACCGTCGGTTGAACGGTTCGATCGGTTGAACCGCTGACCGGTGGTCTGTCCGGTTCGATCACCGATTCGGTTATGAAAACACTGCTTTAAAATAAATTTTATATTTAGATATTATATAATTCATTTAATCGAGTATAAAGGTTTTTTTTTTTAAGTGTTCAAATCAACATTAATTGAAAATTTAAAATATAGAGTGTGTATATAGAAATTTAATTGCATTTGTAAAAGAAAATATAATGTTATAGTATCCTAAATGAGTTAAATTTTTTGGATAACTGGGTCTCTTGAAATAATGGGCTTGCTGTTAAGGACTTGAAATAATATAAGGAAGTTGTGTAAACAATAATTTATGGCCCATGGTAATATATCGTTAGAAAGCCCAAAGATATCCACGGACATTTTGAAATTCGAATTTGCTCCTCCAAATATAAACAATCGAATCAAACAAAACTAAATATCAAAGGTCTTAAATTTCTCTGTTGGTTCATGTAACGTATAAAATATTATTTTAAAAACAAAATATACTGTGAAACTGCGAATTTTTTTAACCATATGATTTGTTTCATTAAATCGTATTAATTATTTTTATATTTCAATTTTGTCACTTATTTCATATTATGAAAATTAATACAATTTGGTGGAATATGCGACACTTTTAAGGGAAAACAAGTAATATAGTTTAGTTAAACAAGTGATAAAATTAAGAACTGTCGACAGTTTCACAAGATACCTACTTACTAGGCTCTTTTAGAAAAACAAATTAATTATTTTATTTATTATTTATTTTTTTTGGAGAAAAAACAAAAGTGACTAAGATTTAGAACTTGTTTGACATTTATATACATATGCTTCAACTATTACAACAGGAAACTGGTAAATTACTGCCCACTTCATACATACCATACGAGATAAAAAATAAAAGCGAAAAAAGAGTTTGTTCCTAATCATAAGATTTAAAAGCGTTTCTCAAAAAATGAGATTTAAAAGGCGCGCGATACTTATTATCAAACTGAGAATCGCATTTCACTTGGCAATGGTTTCATTTTGTTGATCACGCTTTTCATAGTAATGGTAGGCAGCCGCACCCGAAAGCACCGCAAGTGTCAAGGCTTGTGCATGCATCCTGTTGTTAACATATATAGATATTATTACTCACACTCTAATTAATTAACTGAATTTAATTAAATGAATAAATAAAGACATTTAGAATTAAAGACCTGGCATGAATAAGCCTAAGGCTGGGCTTAAGAGGGGTTCTCGCACGTGAGTAAGTCAGTGACGCACCCATTGCTGTTGCCCACAACGTGCCTGCCAAAAAAAATCAATATTCTTATTATTACTCTATTTAATTTTAATGCTATTTGACTTCAGGGTGTTGTAACTTTATTCAATTAAATATATATACGTAATTTAATATGGGTGGATTCTTGTGTAAACTAATATTACGATGCAACTGATTTGCATTTTATGTGTTATTTTGAACAACAATAGTGTTTGTTTTATGATACTCACTCTGTATCATAGTTAATTAAACATTTATTATACACACGAGTTTAAAAAATATTAATTATTTATTATTATTAAAAGGGATAAAGTTGGAGGTTAAATAGTAAAGTAGTAATATTTGTGTAAATTGATAGAGATAAAATTGACTTTAATGTTAAAAAAAATAGGCTAGGTTTGTATGATCGAATAAGATCAAGACTTATTTCAAATAAGATTTTAAAAAAACAGTAACTTGTTATATTGAAAAATGCTACTTATTTACATAGAAAAATGCAACTGCTAATATGGGAACAAAGTTGCATACTTCTGTTTGAAATAGTTGCATGTTTCTGTTTTGTATAGTTGCACGCTTCTAAAATGCACTATGAGCGCACGGTGCATCCGGATGCACATGAGATTCACTCAAAAAAAATAATGACATTTAGTGTAATATTGAGGTGTTTGAAAGATATAAATAAAAAAGAAAAAAATATTTTATTACCATTTATAGATATATTTAATTGAATTTTTTTGGGACGGACTATTTTGACAAATGTTCAATTGAGTTGGGGATGAATGTGATATTAATTATTTCATTAAAAGGTATTAATTGTTTTAGTATAAAGTAATACTAATAAATTAGTTAACATTGTCACTAGATAAAAAGGATTAATAAATGCAGTTTCGTTATTAATGTAACAAAATATTAATTAAAAAAAAAAAACTCAATTGTTCTATAAGGTGAATTAAAAAATTACTAACCAATTGTTGCTAGCTTGTGTTGAGAAATCCATGATTGCACGAACTCCATGCCGTTGTTACAAAGAGAGCAGATGTGATATGAATTGGGAGCAAGTTTAGTGATTGTATGTTGGGAAAAGGATTAAGGTATTTATAGATGAAAAAGGGGGGTGTAAACGTAATAACCGGCCCCCAGGTTAGTGAAAAACCAGTGGCACTAATCTTGGGTTAAACATTTCACTTTTCAGTCTCAGATTCATGTTTAATTACTGTACTTGCATCCTTTGTCGATTTGACATTTTTAACCTTTATAAGTGCAGTGGGTAGCCATTTGTTTTTTCCATAAACCCACGGCATGTTGTCAATTTATTTTGGTATTTGCACCTGAAAAATAGAAATCCTGGCAGCTCTTCTTGTTTGGATATGCGAGTTTCTCTCTTATATATTACTATTATTTTTATTTCCAGCGTCTTCAAATATAATTAATTTCGTTTCCGAAATTTGATACACAGTTTTCGTTTCTTTTTTTACAAATAATATACTTGGAAAAGATAATATCTTCTACTATTAAGTTATTTTGAGAGCTTATAAGATATAATTTTTAAGTAGCTTATAAATTGTTAAAGTATTTGACTAATAAAATTTATAAGTTCTTTAATAATTTTTAATTTAAAAATTAATATAATTTTTTTGATTTTTTTAATTAATTTTTTTTCGAATTTTTTTTTAAAGAAAATAAATTTTTTTTCCAGTTTTTTTTTTCAAAAAATATATTTTTTCAGAAAATAATTTTTTCCAAATCTTTTTTCCAGAAAAAAAAAATTTCGAATATTTTTCCAGAAAATAATTTTTTTTTCAAAATTATTTTTCCGGAATTTTTTTCCAGAAAATAATTTTTTTTTCAAAGGTAAATATATATATATATATTTTTATTTTGCAAAAACAAAAAAAATGGGCCGGGTTGGATTGAATTCGGACCGGGTTTGGGCCGGGATGGGTTGAAATAGGATATAACTTATATAATTTTTGTAATATAATTTGGGATATCCCAACTTATTTTTTTTGAGCTTATAAGCTCTAAAGAGCTTATTTTTAGATCTTATAAGATGTTAGACATCTTATTTTACCAAACAAAATTAATGAACTTATAAGCTCCTAAACAACTTCTAAGCTGTTTTAAAGAGCTTATAAGTTGTACCAAACACCCCCTAATAGATGTCATTCTGAGTTTTATTCACATAAATTAAAGATATTTTTTATACCAAAATTATTATTAAGTAATACTTCATTCGTCCCGAATTTGAAGTCACGTTTACTATTTGCATGGAGTTTAATGAAAGAATTATTTATTAGTATTAGTTGTTTTTTGTTGAGGATTAAATGATAAAGTAATGACATGTAATGTAAATAAAAGGAAATAAAGTTGATTTTTGTGTGAGAAAAATAATGACATTGTGTGTAATTTTTTAGATGTTTAGGAGTAAAGTTTAAAGTAGTGAAGTTGCTTTATTTCCATTTTAAGAAATGTGATTTCGAATTCGGGATGAACCTTTTAGGATATGTGACTTCGAATTCGGGATGGAGGGAGTAATAATTAAATATTTTTAATAATAATTACTGTTGATTAAAAAATTATTCACACATTGTACATTTATAGGAAATTTAAAATTTAAAATAATCATATTTGGAATATATGTGAGATAATGATGGTAGAATTTGACAGAATGACATTTATTATGAAAATATTTTAAAAGGTTAAAACTATATTTAAAAAGAATTGAAGAGAGTATTTTATAAGAGAAATATAATTCCAAAATGATAAAATATATTATTGATTAAATTTAAACAAAATCTATTTATGCATTGTATAATAATTAACCGAGAGACACTCCTGTAAAAAAATTTACATGAAATATATTAGTGTAAATTGAGAATATGTTGAAAACTCGTGGATCTTCAAATCAAATCGAGAAAACGTAATTTTCAAAAAATTTTGAGCAAATGCAAAATTGGAAAACTCACTCTCAAATTTGTGTTATCATAAGGAGAAATATGTGTTACTGTAAGGACAATAATTATATACTTGCCCTTTTTAATATACATATTTATCTTTATTGTAATACATGTATGTGATGTTTGTTTTGAGTTTTAGAAATCAAGATTTGAATTTTCAAATTGAAAAGTCATTTTTAAAAATCGAAACAAAAACCACCATAAGGTATTAAAAATTGTATTATTATCTTAACACAATGTGTTATTGTATGAATAAAATAACACTCCTCTATTTCATCATCCATGTCCCCTTCAATTTTTATCTACTTTTCTTTTTGATTGGGTCATATTTCGCGCGGATTCTGAATTTATAAAATACTTTATACAAGTGCTTTTTAATTTTATTGTGTAAAATTTGCTGAAATGATAGTTGTTCTTAAGAAGGAAGGAGTAAGTCAGTATGTTAAAAGAATTATGTAAACAATATAATATAACAGGTTATGCACTATCTAAAATATTATGTTTAATGGAAAAATATTAATTTATTTGTATTTTTATAGGCAAAAATTTGTATGTTATGATTTTATACATCGAGACAGAAGTTCAATTTACTAATATTATATTATGAGTCTCAATTCAATTATATTTTTAATAATGTCTCTTCTTGTGTGTGAGAATCTAATACAACACTCCTAAATTTTCCAAAAAAATATATTTTATTATATGTAGCGTTATATTTTATTATTGGTGGAGAAATGAAGATGTTTCTTGCGAAACGTCTAAAGCCCACTGCCGCGGCCCAACAGTTAATTATTGTTGGGCCAATATTGATTAACATGGAACTTTTATTAGCCCAACCAGCAAGGTCGAATATTATGTATACCAACAGATCATAGATCATTATTTTTAGGAGGAATAATTGCATAAACGCGACATCTCATATATGATATGCGGTATGTTTATATATTTTTGCGGATCGATTTTCCTGTTACACCTTTTGTATTTTATTTGTTATTTTATTTAACACATGAATTAAAAATATAATGGTTCATTCCTTTCAAAAAAAAAAAAGTTTATTAAATATTTTTTATTAGTCTACATGTGTCATCCATAGAATACAAAATGAAATAACAATTATATAATGGATGATTTCATTCAATATTTTTGCAGTACTTTTAACATTTGAGAATAAAAAAAAATAGACAGGAGTATCATGATTTATGCAATATTTAATATGATTCCAAACGTTAAAAAGAAAGGATGAAAAAATAAATAAACCGAATAGATCAAGATCAAGCAGTGTTGTGTTGGTCTTCATAGATTGGAGGATTAGGCAACAAAATATGACACCTCTTCAAATGAAAACAATGTATGTATAGACGAACTTGCTTCAATTAATTAAATACTACAAGAAAATAGGAGACCGCCTACGAAATTTTGTAATATTTTTTTAATATGTTTACAAAATTTTTAACGAAATTTTTTTTGTTCTTAAATAATAAGGTTTACCTAAGATTTACCTATATATATTTTTTAATTATATAGTCTATTTCTAAACTACATATATAATTGCTTACAGAAAATGTAAATTCCCTAGAAAATTATTTGTGTAGGTAAATTTGTTTATAGAAATTACAAATGTGTAGATAGATTGTTCGTAGGTAATTTGTTTACCTAGTGAATTATTTGTGTAGGTATTTTTTTCAATGATTATTCTAAAAATTGGTAAGCAAATCGTAGGCAATCCTCACTTTTTAAGGACCAAATTATTTTTGAAGAAATATTTCGTAGCCATTTAAAAAATTTGTTGGCAATACTTCATTTTATTGTAGTGAAACTTAAGGGTGTAGGTCCCGAACGGGTTTTAAATGAAGTAAGTCTAGAGGAGGGGGTGAATAGACTTAAAAACTTTTTTGAGATCGGTGTGTATAGAAATATGCCCGATCGAGTGCTTTGAATCCATATTTCTTGACGCTGAAGGGTCGATCAATTGATGTCTATCGGTTTAACCGATGTCTGAAGAGTTCTAACCCGTGTGAAAAACCGGTTTATCAAATCGAATTAGATCTGCTTTGAATCGGGATGACAAAGTGTCGAGCATAGATCGGTTGTTGATGCAAATATGATCCGGACTCGTTATGCATGTAATATTAAAAATTAGTGTGTGCAAAGTGTGAAGCGTAAAAAGCGTAAAATGCACAATGATTTTTATAGTGGTTCGCATTGTTCTCGTCCACTCTTCCCTTATCGGCGTGAGGGGCACCAACTTAACCAATAAACTAGTTTAATGTGTTAGTCCAACACAACACAACAGATGTTTCAAGAGTTCTCACTCAACCGATCCCAAAAATCAGATCTAGAAACCCTAGTCTGAAATCTTGCTAAACAAACTTAACCTAACTTTGTGAGTTTGGGTATAAGATTTGTTTTGTTCCAACTGGAATTCTATCCTAGTATTTGGGTTGCCTAAAGCTAAAGGATAAGAATTCTATGCTAAGAACTTTATGGGATGAACACTTAGAATAAATCTTGAGTTGTGTTCTTCGTGCGGAAATCTTGCTTGAGCTTGAGCTTGATAATAATTTCCGTAACCTTACTATGAAGGTTGATCCCATATTTAAAGACCTTGAAATCAAAGAGCCATTGGAGAGCGATTTGAATTTCAGGCTATTTTAGGTAGCTTGCAGACTTGATGTGATGTGCTTCAGGAACGGCATGGCCGAAAGTATGTAAGTTAGTCCTTTCTAAATTGTTTGATTGTTCAAATCCCGCGTTATCGGTAGTCATCGAGCATCGTGTTTGCATTCTCATTGGTTAACAAGTACACTAATTCAGTGTTTGTTCTACCAACTAAGGTTGACATTCTTCTTGTTAGATTAACCTCGTATGATCTGGTGAACCTCCAGTTGTCACCTGATGTGAGCTGATCTGATCAGATAAAACTAATCAGTCTACCTTAGTGAGTCATCTGGTGCAAGTTGTCTTAGCTCAACTAGCTGACTCTCCTTCATTCTTCTAATGTAGGTCCTCTGGTCTTGTTCTTCTGGTAGTCATCTGATTTTCAGGTCATCTGAGACTTCAGCTTCATGTCTTCACCTGATTATCTGACTATCTGACTTGTCTGGTCTTCTGACTCGTCTGATCTTCTGATCTTCTTCAAGACTTAATCTACTCATATTGAGTTCCCCCTCAATATGTGACCTATCTACTACATCAGTTGTTCTATATAGTTAATTTCAACTGGTCACCTTAAACTGGTATCTAGATCATCAGTCAGCTAACATGCCTGACTGGTCCTATTACAAGTGTTTTGGAACTTACATCAAAACTCTAAATTTCCCAACAATTTCCCCCTTTTTGATGAAACTAAAACATTTGAGAAACCAACAACAGTTGATAAAAATTTAAAGAAGTAAAGAACAAATAATCAGAAGACAATGAGAGTTTGTCTTAGGATTAGTAAAATAAACTTTTCATTCATCAGATTTGTCATTACAAGGTACATCTGAAAAGTTTTAACATAAAATACAACTGATCCTAAAACTATCTTCTGATCTTCAAACTTTTGGAATGTAGCCCTCCAACATCTCTCGCAGATCCAGTGGAATGTTGAAGATTCGATATAGTTTCCATTTGACATCATTGATCTGCTGTGGATCGGTTATGCGCGATTTGCTCAAGATGTCAAAATAGAATCTTTGAAAGGCCAATCTGTCGAATGAGCCATCCACGTTTCTAGTGTAGTCCATCACTTCATAATCTTGATGGAAGATTCTTACATTAATCTTTCTGGCCTCATTCTCCAGATACTTCAAAAATTCTGGGTGATTGTTCTCCAACCAGTTCAGAAATTCTTCATCTGGTGATTCTTCCTTTGGCACCAGGTCCAGAACAAAAGCATCCAAGAGCCATTCGCCTCTGATTTTGTTCCATTCTTCGAATCTGTCAGCATGTGTAGCAGTTTTCAGAATGATATCATCAACTTTTGCTGACAGCTGAGGTTCCACGACTGGTTTCCCAGCTTGACCTTTCCTGACTCTCGAAGCATATCTCTTCTTCAACCCTTCTGCATCAACCATTTTCTCTGCTTTTCTTTCTTCTTCACTCAGTCGAGCTTCTTCTGCAATCTGTTCTTTAGATAGTTTTACAGTAAGTTCCTTATCAACTTGTATCTGACTTGCTGTGCTCCTTGTGATTCTTTTTACTTGAGTAATTTTGGGAACAGATTCAGCTTTGGAAGGTCCAGCTCCTCCTGCCATCTTTCTTGCCCTTGATTTCTCCATCTTATCAGAAACTTCATTTGCAAACAAATCAGATGATCTAGTCTTTGGTCATATGCTTCAACAGTTTGAATAAGCTCTTCTGTAGTCTTAATAAAGTCAGTTGGTTTCTCAACCTGTCCTTCCCCCTTTTTGGTTTGATCAAAAAGAGAGTTGAGGTGGGAAGTCAGGGAGCCAAAACTGACAACAATGACTTTATTGAGATCTGATGCAGTAAGCCCTTGTATCTGAGCAGTTTATTCTTGAGTTTTGGATACCAGCTCAGATTTTACGGCTTCGATGGCATTTGAGAAGGTGAGAATCAGCTTATCAATCTTCTCCTCCGTCTTTTTCAGCTTTTCTGTGGCCATGAGAAGAGATACCTGAAGTTGGACTCTGGCCATCTTCTCACCATAGGACTTTTTGAATTCATCATTCAGCCCAGTCATCGTTTGTTGAAACTGATCTTTCAAGGCTTCAATCTGGGAGATGGCAAACTCCCGTTGATCTTTCAGTTCACGCATACAAGCTTGTCGTTGATCAGTTATGGTATTGCTAACCGAGTTAGCCAATACACTCCTTCAACTTCTTCTTTCAACAGATCCTTGAAACACGATCTGATTTCTCGCAACTGATCGGTAGAAATGTGTGTAGCAGATATACTCTGTATAACCTGATCTGTTGGAAGTTGAGTGGCGGTGGTAGGTTCAACAGTTGCACCAGTTGTTTTTGCCTCCAGTGGCTGGTCTTGAACTGCATCATCAAGACCACCTTCATCGGCGACTCCCGCATTTCTCAAAACATCATCTTTCATGAGAGTTTCTTTATCAGAAGCCAAGATAGTCTCTTCTAATGGCTTGTTCAGCTTCCTGTATACCAAGGCCTTAACTGCCTCATCTGAAATTAATTCAGCTGGTGAACCAACTCGAGCAGATTTCTACATATCAAAATCATAATCTGCAAACTCATCCGCACCTCCCATCTGTTCAATGATAATCATGAAATCTGAAAAGTTCTTTAGTCTGAGGTCCCTCCACGTCAGAATCTCCAGTACATCTTCCTTGACAGTCGGATGGGCTTCCAATTATGGATACAGATCATCGATCTCTCTTTCAATTCGCATCCGCGCCATCTTCCCAGTAATTGTTTTGGATGATCTGGATTCGGGAATCGAATGCTCAGATTGAACAGGTGGGTGAGTTGAAGAAGTTTCTGGTGGAGGCAGATTAGCGGGCTGTTGACTGATTTTCTGAGTCCGTTCTGGTTCTACAACAGGTGATCTGGCATGCTCGCTTGTTGGAGAAGGAGATGGGGTCATGCGCTCAGCAGATAGAGTCCTGATTGGTGATTGAGCACGAGATTGGGGTGATGGAGATCTGGTCTTCCCCTTGTCTTTTTCTTTCTCTCCTTCAGATTATTTCGGTGAACTCTCTACCTGTGAAGCATGCCTCTCAGATTTATTAGCTGATTTCTTCTGTTCTTCAGGCTGGACTGCTTATTCTTCTTCTTCTTCTTCTTCTTCTGACTTGTTTTCCAAGAAAATAGTCATCGGTGCCTGTTCCACTTTCTTTGGCTTCTTCGCTAGTTCTTTCGTCAGGGTCCTCTTTCTCTTAGGTGGTTGAGCTGATGCAGGTGAGGCAGTTTCTTTTCCCTTGCCTTTCCTAACAGTCTTTCTCAAGTCATCATCAGGAGGACCAAAAATGGCAGTAGTGCTGGTTAAAAATGCCTTGTAGTTCTTCAACCCATTCTGGTCCCATTGAGCAGTCGAAAACTTGTCCCTCAGAATATTTGCCACTTTATTCAAGTTGCTAATCCTTTTGCGCAAAAATACTTCTCTTTGTTCGTTTACCCCGAACTTTGCTTGTTCTTGCAACAGAATCGCCTTCAAAAATCCTGCCCAGTTGATGTTTGTGGCTCCATCCACAATTGCTGCCATACAATGCATTTTGACAGCAGTCAGTCCATCAGGGCTGAAGGAGATTCCAATAGTTGTCTTTGAGAGAATATCAAACAACAGACGATACTTCCTTTTCAACATTGGTCTGATAAAATTTATAGTGTGTTGTTTGTCAGCTTCTCCGAACAGTTGATCTCTGATCTGCTCATCTTCATTTTCTCCGTAGTGAGCAGGTGAAATTTTCCCTTTGGGCAAGTTAAACAGTCTTGTGATGTCTGCATTGGTGACTCTAAACTCTTCACCATTGATAGATGATGACAGTTCGTCGCCAGGTGTCACTACTTCCAAATTTCGCAAAAAATCCAATGCTTCATATTGCATAACCGGATTGGAGTGGGCTGCACAATATTGTTCAAGACCACATCCCTTCAGTAGTTGCTCCACCTCCATTGATTTTGGATCTCGAGTAATTCCAAAAACCACATATTTATCCTCGACAATTTGATTGGATAGATTAGCATAGTTACACATAATTTTTCCCATTCCGTGTTTTGCCATCTAAAATAAAGAAATCTGTGTGATAATTGTGCATATAAAACAAATCACATATGGACTTCTCAGACACATAATCGATGGTTGATTCCTCATAATAAACACACAGACACCAAAATAGATACATCATAGCACATATGGTAGATTTGTATCTCACAAAAACACCAAAATATATAAAGCTAAATAGACATATAAACGATAATTACCAGATTCTTGCTTCTTGATTTTCGAAAAGATGAATTGCAAGAAATATAGTTTTTGAAATTGCAGAGTATAGGTGATTTTAGGAATTTAGGGTAAGGAAGTTTTGAAGGGTTTTGACGAAAGCTATATATAATGAAAATGAGGGAAAATTAATTTGGAAACCCGAGATTGGAAAGCCAAACGTTTTTTAAAAAATGAACGATTGAGATTAAGCGGTTTGAGAAAGAAAAGATTGTGCGGTTAGGGGATTCAAACACGATTGCCTTTTTGGATTTAAAAACGCAATTAATACATATTCCCAACGTCCGCATTAAATGCTCTACAGGGCGTGCGTCATAAAAATATGTGCACAGTAAAAGCAAATAATATCAGATACACGCATATGAATAAACAGAAAGACAAAGTAACAGAAATGTGTATCTGATTGACTGATGTTGTAATCAGTCAATACCACATGAAATCCATTCAGGTCTGATTGCTTTCTGTTGATCTTAATTTCTGCCTAATCCTTTGTTTTTCCCAATACTCTCACTCTTCTGATCAGATTTCTTCTGATTATATCTGATCAGTTGAAGTTCCCCCTTCAATTGTTATCATTTTTCTGATCAGTCCCTGACTGATCCTCCCTGATCAGTTGAAATTCCATTTTTCAACTGATCCTTCTTTTCTGGTCAGTCTCTTAACCAGCTGGTCTTGGAGACCAGTCCACCAAAAATTCTGGTTCACTTTCTCCTAAGTCCAGAAGTCCTAGCTCATTACATAATTCTCTGAATCTGACTTCAGCTAGTGGCTTGGTTAAGATATCAGCTCTTTGCTTATCAGTATGGATCTTTTCCATTATGATATTCTTATTTTCCACATGATCTCTTATGAAGTGATGTCTGACGTCCACATGCTTGCATCTTGTATGTAAACAGGATTCTGAGTAATTGCAATAACACTATTACTGTCACAGAATATGGGCATGTTTGTAGCTACAATGTTATAATCCCTCAGCTGCTGACTAAGCCAAAGCAGTTGGGAACAACAGCTTCCTGCTGCCATATATTCTGCTTCAGTAGTAGATGTGGCAACAGATGTCTGTTTCTTTGAGAACCAAGAGATCAGTTTGCTTCCTAAGAACTGACATGTACCTGAGGTTGATTTTCTGTCTATTCTGCAACCTCCATAATCAGAATCAGAATACCCACTAAGCTCTAGATTATCATCTGATGGGTAGAATAAACCAAAGTTTACTGTCCCCTTTAGATACTTAAGAATCCGCTTAGCTGCTTCCAGGTGGCTTTGCATCGGATTTGCCTGAAATCTGGCACATACACCTATTGCAAATGTTATATCTGGTCTGTTTGCAGTTAGGTATAGTAAAGATCCAATGAGAGCCCTATATTCTTTCTGATTAGTTTTTTTGACCATTCTCATCTGGATCCATCTTGAATCCAGTCATCATAGGAATTTTGGCTTCCTTAATGTTCTGAATTCCAAACTTAGCCAATAGATTCCTAGTATACTTTGCCTGATAAATGAATATACCTTATGTGCTTTGTTTAACGTGAAGACCCAGAAAGTAATTCATCTGACCCATCATGGACATCTTGAACTTCCCTTTGTTGTGGCCTCTCCACGATGAGGCGATCACCCCAGGGTGACCATCGAGTCGGCGACCAAGTTATAGCGAGTACCTCGGGAACGACCATCCATGTCTGGTCGCCCTAGTCCAATAACTTTCCCGTAAAGAATGGGATGAATTATGGGATAAGATCGCGTTATATTTATGGAGGCAGATATTCCGGGCATAACAAGGGAAAGTCCAGCTATGGACAAGATTGGTGCCGAAAAGGAAGGAGTTTGTTATCCAGTGAGCGGGAAACCCTAAAAGGCCGAGATCACTCGGCCCATGAAGAAAGCTAACCTACTTCATAGTCTATAAATACACATTGTAATGCGTATTAGAAAGGGGGAGAAAACTTAGAACTTAGGATGATACATATTATTCCCGGACGTAGTTAGATTTGACGAACCGGGTCACCAAATCTATCTCTTTTTCCTGTTTGTGTTTATTGTTTTCCGTTGTGAGTGATTGTTCATAAGTTCGGACGATTCCAGCTATAACAATTTGGTGCCGTCTGTGGGAACCTCATTAACGCAACCGGATCCGCAGAGAAATAAAGAACTCACAAGGAATAATGGCGCAAAACGATATTCCAATGACCGGCCTTGAAACTGATCCGTTCGACGGGGTGGAGGCATCCCTATCCTCATAATTGAGGCCCCTGTAGAAGCAGGCCATTGATGAGCAAAATTGGGCTCAAATCTTCAAGACTCCCGAAGAGATGAAGAACGCTTGGGTATATTTACGCAAGCGGAACCTGGATTTCGTCGAGGATGATGGCCAGCAACCTGTCGTCAAGGCCTCCCGCCCCGGAGGGAATACCAGAGGAAAAACCCAATTAGAGGGCAGATCGGTCTCAACCAGGCCATCTCGGCCGCTAAGGCCAACCCTCCCTCAAAAGGAGCGGCAAACAGAGCCTGCCGCACATATGGGCAAGAGGTCTCACTTTTTCACCGACTAGGAGATAACCGGGCACCCAACTCGGTCTTCGATCACTTGGGCGGACACCTGGCACAGAAAAAATGCATCCCTGCAGAAGATGAGGTCGATTCCCATTAGATGGTCGTGTTCGAAGCGGGCGACCATTAAAAGAAATACAGGAATGAACCACGTATCTCAGCTTTGAATCGACTCAGCTCCAGTGACCATCGTGCGGAGCGTGCCTGGGCAAACCAACGAGAAGCTGAGCTCGTCACCCTAAGGCAGATAGTCAAGACCCTTCAGGAAAGGATGGACAGTCAACCAGTCCACGCCGGACAGGCGGCCAATCTGGCGCTCCCTTTATCGCCGCTCAGTGCAACCATTGTGGCCGCCCTCACCCAGGCTAAAATCAACACCGCCTCAATCGATCGATACGGTGGAGACTCTGATCCAAGGATGCACCTCACTAAATATAACTCGTACATGACATCCTTAGGAGCGTCTGTGCTGACTCTTTCCCCTCACGTTGAACGAGCAGGCACACAAGTGGTACACGTCCATTGCCCCCCAGTCTATCAACTCCTTGGAACAGCTAGGCTGGCTATTCATGGGACATTTCGCGGCCATGGCGCCCAGACCTGTAGGGAAACAGCGGCTGGCGAACATCGAGCAAGGCGATGACGAGATAGACAGGGCCTATCTCAAAAGGTTCGATCGGCTCATCTTGGACGGAGAATTAGTGGGCGACGAAGCCAAGCTACTAGGTGCAATTGCCTGGCTGAAGAAGGGAACTAAGCTCTGGCAAAACGTCATCGCTAACTATCTGGTAACTTACGCGGAGTTTAGAACCCGCGCAAGCGACATCATCAACACCATGGAACTCTTGGGGGCCAGAATGGGAGAGGAAAAGAAATCTGCACCCCCAAAGGCGAGCAAGAAACCAGGGTAATACAAGAGGCAATTTCAAGCCGTTTGAAGATCCAATGGCGGTCAAACTGATAGAGGCCTTCGGTGTATCCCCCGGATACATCTTTACGATCAAGGATAAATGACTGCTCGGCGACCCCCGACCCATCAAAAAGAGCGACGACAGGCAGATCCCGGGAAAGTATTGCCACTATCACGAAATGGTCGGTCACAACACCAGCGAATGTTGCGATCTCCTAAAACAACTCTGGAAGCTCTATGAGGACGGAATACTGCATGAACACATCAGCGGCCTCAACACAAAGACAACCGTACTCGCGATAATGCACAGTCTCAGCAACATGAGGTCGCCAAGAAACAGGGAGAGCAGAAGACTGGTCGACAAGCACCCCCCATGCAAGAACATAGCAGCTAGAGGGTAATCCATACCTTGTCGCCACTCGGGGCAGTAGGTGGTCTCTCCGCGTTCGCCTGGCTATCAAAGAGACGCCAAAAGGTCGAACTGAGGGAAATGACCAACACGGTGCGGTTGTGCCTACCAGTCAATGCCACCGCACAAGAAAGCAATCGGATCTAATTCGGCGAACAGAACAAGACGGGCATCGTATACCCAAATGCCGACCCCCTGGTCATATCGGCCAAAATCATTGGGGTGACTGTCAAATGACTACTGGTCGACAGCGGAGCCTTCTGCAACATACTGTTCAAGAAAACTTTCGACGAGCTCGGCGACTATCATGGTTATCTCGAGCCAAGCGAACATCTGGTAAGGGGTTTTGGCGACGCCACCGTGAAGCCCCACGGGGGATCATACGGCTGGCGGTAGAGCTAGTCTCCACTATAGATAGGGCCATTAGGGCCACAAAACTTTGTGATTTCCTTGTAATCGACTTGCCATCGACCTTTAATGGTTTCCTCAGCAGACCTTTCGAGCATGAATTCGAGGCTGCGTCCTCCACTTACTATTTCTATGTAAAATTCCCCACTTTAGATGGGGTGGTCGACACCGTTAAGGGCGATCAGCTTGATGCGAGAGGATGTTCAATTTATATCTGGTCTCATTTAAATTATAGCATACAAGAAATAGCAAATAATCAAAGAATCCCAATGGAAATCGACCAGAATGAACAAATAGGCGAGGATCTGGAACCAAGACTTGGACCCAAACCACATAATTTTATCGTCCAAGGAACAATCGATGATCCGAGGAGAGACCAACATCGAGCAACACCGGACGAGGAGCTCGAAAAAGTCAACATGGATCCAACCCGACAGGATTTGGAAGTCATAATCGGCTCTAGAATCTCGCCGGAGTTAAGAGAACAGCTGGTCGACTTCCTCAAAGGTAATCTAGACGTATTCGCTTGGTCCCACAAGGATATGGTAGGAATCGACCCCGAGGTCGCCTGCCATCAACTCAACATCGACCCCGGGAAAAAACCGATCGCGCAAAAAATGTGGAAATTTGGGCCCGAAAAATATGCCGCGTTTGCCGAGGAAGTGAAGAAACTGCTCGACAACGAGTTAATCACCCAAGATGACCAACCCCAATGGGTGTCCAACGCCATCCTGGTCAAGAAAAATAATGGGATGTGGAGACTATGCATCGACTTCACCGATTTGAACGAAGTATGTCCCAAAGACTTCTTCCCCATGCCACATATCGACCATCTGATCGATAACACAGCCGGGCACAAAATGATGTCCTTCATGGATGCATTCGCAGGTTACCATCAAATATCCATGCTCAAAGACGACCAACAACATACCTCCTTCCTCACCGATAAGAATATGTATTGTTGGAAAAGAATGACATTCGGCCTCAAAAATGCTGGGGCTACGTACCAGCGATTAGTAAACCAAATGTTCACCGAGGAAATAAGGAAATCCATGGAGGTATACGTAGACGATATAGTGGTCAAGAGTCTGAAAAAATAAGATCATCTTACCGACCTCGCTCGTGCATTCAGCATCTTGAGGAAGTTCAACATGAAGCTCAACCCGAAGAAATGCAACTTCGGCGTGGAGTCAGGCAAATTCCTTGGCCACCTGGCCAGCAAGCGAGGAATAGAGGCCAATCCAACAAAAATTAAGGCGATACTAGATATGGGCAGCCTACGAAACCCAAAGGAAGTCTAGAAGCTCGCTGGAAGCCTGGCAGCCCTCAGCAGCTTCATATCTCGCATGGGAGACAGGTGCAAACCCTTCTTCTACACACTAAAGAAGGCAAAAACGATTTCCAGTGGACAGAGGAGGCCCAGGCAGCCCTAGACGGTATCAAGAAGTACATGGCAAACCCAAAAATACTGGCCAAACCCGTCCCCGGGGAGAAGCTCTTCCTTTACCTGGCCGCCTCCAAAACAGCCTTAAGTTCGGTCCTAGTACGAGACGAAGGGCGAGACTACCTGCCAATCTACTATGTAAGCCAGGCACTCAACGAGGCAGAATGGAGGTATCCTCCCCTCGAGAAGCTCGCTTACGCCCTCGTAATGAGTGTAAAAAAGCTACGGCCGTACTTTTTCGACCACCAGGTGGAAGTATTGACCTCATTTCCTAAGGAACGCTCACATCGCCCCGACATAGCGGGCACCGCATGAAGTGGGCGATCGGTTGGCGATTCGTGTCATATACGCCCAATTTAACGGCCATCAAGGCACAAGCCTTGGCCGATTTCATGGTGGAACTCACTTTTCCAATGGCCGCGCAGGAAGCTCCAGCAGGGCCCCCATGGGAGCTCTACGTAGGCGGAACCGCCACTCAAACCTGAGCCGGGGCGGGAATAATCCTGACTATCCTGGGACGGTCATTCCTTCCAGATGGCCATCATGTTCGACTTTCAGGCCACCAACAATGAAGCAAAATACGAGGCCCTAATTGGAGGGCTGGAAATGGCAATAGCTATGGAAGTAAGAAGGTAGAAAATACATACCAACTTGCAACTGGTCGCATGTCAAGTGTCGGGGGAGTATGAGGTTTGATGCGAGCGAATGTCCGCATACCAAGAAGTCATCCGCAGCATACTCGAAAGGTTCGACCAAGTTTACGTGGAATTGATACCCAGGAACACGAATTCCCAGGCGGATGCTTTAGCCAGGCTAGCAACATCAGAAGGGCCAGCGGATATGAGAGATATCACCATCACAAAATTAACCTCCCCATCCACAACACACTCCCTGGTCACCCTCACCGACCCGATGGACGTCGACCACGAGGATTGGAGGACACCAATACTCGAGTATCTAAAGACAGGACACCTATCCCGACAATAGGGTCGACGCCCGGCGGTTGCAAATGGGAGCAGGAAGGTATGTGATGGTCGACGATAACTTGTACAAGCGAGGTTTCAGCATCCCGCTACTCAAATGCGTGACAAGGGCCAAGGGGCAAACCATCCTGAGAGAAATCCACGAGGGCATCTGCAGAAACCACACGAGAGGCCAATCTCTAGCCCACAAAACCATCCGACAAGGATATTTCTGGCCAACTCTAAAGAGGGACGCTCTTGAATACGCAAAGACATGCCACAGATGTCAAATATTTGCCCCCTCGATCAAGATGTCCCCAGAAGAGTTAACCATCATCCTAAGTCCATGGCCTTTCGCAAAATGGGGGATCGACATCATCGGGCCCCTGCCTACTGCCCCAGGTACCGTGCGGTTTGCCCTCATCGCAGTCGATTACTTCACAAAGTGGGCAAAAGCCGAGGCCCTCGCAAAGATCGACTAGGACATCGTGATAAAATTCATATGGAAAAATATCATTTGTCGCTTCGATCTCCCACAAGCAATCATGTCTGATAACGGAAAGCAATTCGATGGACTCAAGATCGACGCTTTCTTCAGTAAATGGAAGATAACAAAGCTTTTCTCCACCCCTTACCATCCTCAATCCAACGGGCAAGTCGAGGCAATCAACAAAATTATCAAACATACACTTGTTGTACCCGTTTAATTACCGACGAACAAACAAGTACTTTGATAAGTTCCGATCAATATGATAGCGAAAGCAATAAATGGCACACGATTTGATTACCCAGTTCATCCTTGAAATAAACTACATCTGGGGGCACCAAACCAGGATTATTTACTGTATTATTTCTACCTAGGATACTAAGGTTTCGATCCTTTACAAAGTACATTACAGGTTATATTTATAGACATAGATCCAGGGTTACAATCTTCGTGGGTTTCTTCTTTTGGACCAACCTAGGGTTTCCTTTCTTGTTCCGCAAGTCGCGCTTACAAATACACATTCCCTGGTTATATCCCAAGAAATCCGTCTCCTTAACTACCCGAATCTTTTCCATATTTATCTTCAACTAAGCTCGGGACTCAGTCGATCCCGAGCTTCGGAGTTCTACCAAGTCACCTCGCGACCTATTTGCCATCCCAAGTCGCCCCGCGACCTTCGTGGCTTCCCACACTTCTAGCGACTTAACAATCTTCCGAAGTCCTTCAAGTCTTGCTCTAGCTGGATAAAGTCGGATAATGTGCTAACCATAAGATGGTCTAATTTCCGGCTTCTACCAAGTCCGGTTATTTCTCCCTACAATAATTGCCCCTCAAGATGAGGTCGCAAGCTTGCTCTGGGATCTTGTCTTGAACCGTTGACGTTTGTCGACCTATGGCAAGTCGATCTCGGGACCTGTGCCTGAGTCAAACCCTCATCCTTGGGGAGTTGTATGGTCACCTCGGTTTCCCAACTCAGCGCGACAAGTGACAGGATTGTAATGATGGCATGGTAGGCGGGTGACGTTTCAAGCCGCGAGTCCACCCAACTAGCGACTGCGTGCTTCCTACGCAGCCTTAATTTCCGTGGGGGACCTCGAAAGTTCGAATTTATACTTTCGTCCCCCCTCCCTTCTCTATAAATAGGCCTAGGGTTCCACCTTTTACGCCCTTCCTCTTTCTTGCTTCCGAAACTCATAGACTCAAGATTCGTCTTCATTCCAGCTATCCTTCAGAGACCCAGTTGCTTTACAGGTAAAAGTCTTTTCTCTGCTTCACATCAATGGCATTTGGTTCTAAATCTACTCCTACGCCCCCTCCGTTCATGGTTTCATCGTCATCCGACGATGACAACACGACGATCGCGAATTGTACCACCGCAGCCAAAGTGAGACCGCCGCTCCTAACCCCACAATGCCTCCGACCGATGGTGCCTTCGACGCCGGCTGGGATGACCATGGAGATGATGATGACCAGTTCCTGAGGGAGTTGGAAGAAATAACACACATTCCTCGCTTGAGCCGAAGTTCCTTCAGATGGCCGCCGCCGGGAGGAGAGGTCTGGGTCTTCTAACGTGGCCCAGAAATATGGGGCCTACGAGCGGGCTTTTGACTATCACTTTTATGTGGCCCAGGCCCCATACAAGAGACCGCCCGTGACTTCCGAAGTCGGTCAAGTCGGACTTCGTGGCAATTGCATGATAAAAATAGGTTGATTCTCACCAATGGCTACGTGTAATCCCTTCTCCGCCTTTACAAAGTCCCCCGGGACATGCATTTTTATGGGGAGACCCCTGACGAAAGCGCCGACCAGCCGACACCCAGAATGATTGCGGTCAACGAGCAAACCATGGAGGCTGGGATCCGGTTTCCGCTTCATCCGGCCATCTCCCACCTGCTATCGGCATGGAACCCGAGCTTAACCCAGATCACTCCTAATGGGTGGAGTTACATTTTTTCTACTATGACCATCCTCGGGCACTGCCGGGCTTATATCATCGACCCTACGCCGAAATGGGCTTTTGTGATGACGCCCATCCATCAAGCCGACGACTATAATGCCGTGCGGCTTCGTAAAAGTTAGGAGCTCGTGAGCGGGATCCCAAGTAAGATTGAGGGGTGGCATTATAAATGGTGGTTCGTCGGGGGGGCGTGGGAGTCTGTGGACCCTTTGAGCACACTGCCCATCATTGTCCCAACCGATTATGCCAATCGGGTCGAGCATGGTAAGTTGCGCCCTAATTCCGATATAGATGCTTATACTGATCTAATTCTCTTATTCTTTTAAAGTTTTCACACCCACTACTGCCGACCTTTACTGGGACTTCAAAGAGGCGTTTGACATCGTTCGTGACACTGCACCGAGCTGGCGGGACGTGAACGCTTTGAACACCGAGCTTAACCGACTCAACGCCGGCCTGTATACTTACCCGCGTCACTTGAACATCCCTTGTAAGTACCCTTACTCCATGCTTATTACACTTTTTGGTGTCGACCTGACTGATTGGCTTTTCTTCCCACATTTCTATAGTTCCCAAAATCCCCTTTTGTAGTTCTCCTCCTCAAGGACGCCATGGCCTCCCAAAAGTCCTGTTTCGGGAAAAATGAGGCGACTGGTGGCCTCCGAGGCCGCCCCTCCGAGGCCACCTCCTGTCGAGGCCACCCCTCCAAGCTCGGTCCCTACTGGTCCCTCTGCTGTCGACAAAGGCAAGAGGAAGGCCACAGGGTCGACTCCACTGACTTCCGGGCATGCTCGGAAGAAAGTGAGGGAGGAGATTTTGATATACAAGTCTGAAATCAATAGGGGCCTGGGGAAGAAAGATCGAGTCCACCCCGATCCACGATCGGCTTCACTTCACCCCGACCTCATACCCGGCCAATTCGCGGCTGCCTCCAAAAATTCGGAGGAGAGGTTTACATGACGATGATGACTCATTCTTAGGCTGGGAGGAGGAGCGGGTGAACGAGTAAGTTCTCACTACGATTTGCGTGACCTTTTTCATATTATTTTCATAGCTCTAACGACTTGGCTCTCTTTTACAGTCCTAAACTCGGCCCCCCGACTTTTTCCCGGAGGTGGTTAGCTTCCTTAGGAGTCCTCCACTTCAATCAGCCGACCTCCCCAGTAAGTGGCCAGGTTACATCTCCCGCAGCGTGCATAACTCCGCCCGGGCATGGACGCCACCGTCCACGAACGCCCCGTCGCCAGAAGATGACGGGCAACATGTACTCGGCCATGGTCCACACTCTAAAGACGGCCTTTTATTTGGAGAGGACCAGTGCCCAAGCTGAAACTGAGCTCCAACATCTCCGTGAGTCGCAGGCTCGTGTATCTGATCAGGCCAAGACGATCTTGGCGGCGGCCGAGACCCAGAAGAGGCTGGAGAAAATCAAAGCGGAGCATCTTCTGCAGATCTCGACCCTCGAGGGTCGCCTGGCTGAGCTGGAGGGCGTGCTGGCTGAGGAGAGACTAAAGTTGGCCCGGGAGAAGACCGCGCTGGCGGCCGAGAAGCTAAAGACGATCCAAAGGGAGAGAGAGCGGCCGGGTGGAGGCCGGCCCGAGGGAGGAGCCGGGCGAGCGAAAGGGAGCCGGACACCAAAGGAGGCCCACCCAAGGTCCAATCGAACGCTAATTTTGCATACGTGATGGCCTTTGTGGGTGCCATCCAAATTGATATACGCCCAAACCCTTCTATGCCCCCTTTATCTTTGGTCGATATCCAAGACTTCAAGGATATGGGCTATCGTCCCGACAACCCCTATGGCCCCCGATGTTTTGCTGGATATCCAAGACTTTGAGGATATGGGCGTTGATCTCTCATTCTTTCCCGCACCCCGCCGGTAGATCGTGCAAGGTCCCCGAGGTCATTCCCCCGATAGATACACCTTCCGAGCCCATTGGTGGAGGAATTGGTGATCAAGGTCGCTCTGCCCCCCGATCCGATCATCGGCGGTTACCAGCAAGCCTCCTCCTTTTTGGGACGGTTAGCACCCTGCCCTCAACTGCCCCGGCCGAGAAAGATTGAAGTTGTAACCTTACTACTCACTTTTTACTTTTCTTTTATAATTGTACCAGCCTTCGGGCTTTGATTTGTGATGTACTACCTCCCGACCTTTGGGTCTTTTATCAATAAGTCATCATTTCATTTTTCGTCTCGTCTGGTGTTTGGTGTTTATCTTATTATAAAATAAAACTCCCATATTTCATTCTCCCCAAGTCGAGGTCGCAAGCTAGTCTTGGGGCCTTGACTTGAACTCTTATTTCTTATCAACTTCTGACAGGTCGGACTAGGGAAGTGTGCCTACGCCGCAATCTCATCCTCGGGGAGGCGAACCATTGCCTCAATTCTCTGAATCAGCTTGACGTGTGACAAATCTGCAATGATGGCCTGGGTATTTGGTGGCACCGGGCGCCGTAAGTTAGACCAACCAGAAGTCGCGTACTGCCCACACGCTGCTCATGTGGCATCGGTTTCTTTCGAAATTTGCAACTTGACCCCCGTCTTTCATCTATAAATAGGGCGGGATTTTAATATGTATAACACGCATTATCTCCTCTGATCTCCCCACTTATCATCCCCAAGCTTTGGTTAGGGGCGATTCCGGCGAACCCTCTATTTCAGGGCACCCTCCGGCAACCAGCTTCTCCCGCTGTGTGAACATGGCCTCCGATATTCGGTCTGTCCCTGGCTTCTGGTCTTGCCTTCCTCGGAGGATGACCATATGGCTATCGCCAAGTTTTTCTACCACCCGGGCGGCGGATCTGCCGCCACCATGACAGAGGTGCCCCGGGCCCTCTGTGCCTTGGGCGCCGATCATGATGACGGGATTAGTGGTGATGGGCATTTTCTGACATGCATGGATTTAATATTGTATATGCGAATCCGATCAAGCCAAAATGCCCTTCACAATCTCTTGATTTTTTTGCACGACATGTATGACACTCGTGTTCATTTAACGCGAGAGGTCTCATTGCAGCATCTGACACTTCTCGGATGTTAAAACATTCTTTTCTGATAGTTTTGTAGCATCTTCCTCAGCGACCTCCTTCGTATCAGAGGGTCGTTAGCTCGAGTAGCTCCATAGTATAGACCAAGTCACTAGCTCGAGTAGCTCCGTAGTATAGACCAAGTCGCTTGTATTGTATTGGAATGCTTCCTTTTGCCGACCTCGCGGGTCTATTGTAATGGGGTTCTCCCCGACCTCCGGGTTTTTATTAATGAAATTCTCCTTTTTAATTTCTTTTTGTGTTGACTTGATTTCCTTATGCGATTTTTGCTTAGTCTTTGTCATCTTATTTTCTATGCGACTTGTTTCTTGGACATTTGCGTAGTCGTCTTATAAAGTCGGGGGATGACCGCACCGCTAGGGTGGCGATCTCGCCTCCAGTATTTCTAAAGTCACACCTCGATTCGGACGTTATCAGTCATGTCTTTCATGCAACCTGCATGTTATCGATCATATCTTTCATGCGACCTGCATGTTATCGATCATGTCTTTCATGTGGCATGCATTTCATCGATCATATGTTTTTCGTGCGACCCGCTTGGTTTCTACACATAGGAATTTTTTCTTTTAAACAGAATAGAGAATTAATGTTACCAACAATATTTGTTTACAATGATGTGTTCAATACAAAGGTGTAAATATATTGATAGTCCTTCTTCAGATGAGTTGCATTCCATGGGTATTGGGCCTTGGTCCCATCCGCTTTCTCAAGCTCGTATGCCCCATTTGGTAGGACTTTCGATATCTGGAATGGGCACTCTCAGTTTGGACCGAGGGCACCTTTTGAGTCTCTGAGTATCTTTTTCAGCACTAGATCTCCGACCTTGAAGCGTTGAAGTCGCACCTTAGAGTTGTAATATCTCTCCGACCTCTGCTTGTATCTGGAATTTCTCATGTTAGCCTCCAATCGCTTTTCTTCGAGTAGGTCGAGGTTCCTTTCCAGGGCCTCATCCTTATGATCAAAAGCGACCTGGCTGGTTCGGAAGGTCGGGACATCGACCTCCGCGGGCACCACCGCCTCAGTTCCGAAGGCTAGTGAATAAGGGGTTTCGCTTGAAAATTTTGGGCAGTCGTTTCTCAGATGCCCACAAAGACATCCGGAGCTCGCTAGCCCATTTCCCTTTTCCCCCTTGATCTTGGCCTTGAGCGTGTGCTTTATGATCTTGTTCATATGGCGGAACATTATCTGCAGGTATGGGGTAGAGAACAACTTTGTGATCTTTCATTTTCTAAAGAAGGCGTCGACCTTCGTACCGTCGAACTGCTTTCCATTGTCTGATATGATCGCCTGAGGTAGCCCAAACCTGCAGATAATGTTCCGCCATATGAACCTGATGACATGATCCTGGTCAATGGTTGCCAACGCCTCAGCCTCGACCCATTTTGTGAAGTAATCCACCACTACTAGGGCATACTTGACCGATCCTGGGGCCGTTTGGAGTGGCCTAATGATGTCTATCCCCCACTTTGCAAAAGGCTAAGGACTGAGGATTCTTGTGAGCTCTTCTGGTGCGACCTTGATGGAGGAAGCATATATATGACATTTGTGGCATTTGTTGGAGAAGACGATAACATCGCCCTTAAGGTTGGCCAAAAATATCCCTGCCTTGTGGTCTTGTGGGCCAGCGACTCCCCCCAGTGTGGTTTCCGCATGCCCCTTCGTGTATTTCTCGAAGAATGATTTGACATTGTTCAGGTGTAATACATCGAAGTAGGGGCATGCCAAAGCCTCGCTTGTATAACTCCTCGCTAATCATTTTGTATCGTGCGGCCTGTAATAATTGTCGAGCCTGGATGCGATCGGGTGGCAGGAGGCCGCTTATCAAATACTCCATGATGGGTGTCATCCAGTTCGGCACCGGGGTCTCCAATGTTGTTACAATCGTTTATGCGGTGGAGGGTGGGAAAGTGTCGTGATGGTGATATCCCTCATATCCGGTGATCCTCGAGGTCGCCAAAGGGCTAGAAGCATCACCGCGAAGTTCTCGCTTCTCTCGGTATTAGCTTGACATGGATCTGTGCAAACTTCAGGCACAGTGTTTTTACAATTTCCTGATAAGCTGTCATCCTATCATCCCTAGCCTCGTACTCCCCCGAAACTTGGTAGGCCATGAGCTAGGAGTCGGTATGGACCTGCAATCTCTTGACGCCCATGGCAGTTGCCATTTCTAAGCCGCTGATGAGCGCCTCATATTCGGCCTCATTATTCGTTGCGGGAAAATCAAAGGTAATGGCATTCTGGAATGAGATACCCTCAGGACTCATTAAGACAAGACCGGCTCTCGACTTGTGAGAGGTCGCCAACCCATCTACGAACAGTTCCCATGGCAAACTGCTTGAACTCTCTGCTTCATAAGGGAATGTAAGCTCCACTAAGAAATCGGCCAGTGTCTAGGCCTTAACTACAGGTCGTGGCGCGTAGGTCACATCTTATTACCCGACCTCAATGGCCCATTTGAGACATCAGCCTGAAGTGTCTGGTCGGTGGAGCACATTCCGCAGTGGCAGGGAAGTGAGAACCTCGACCTGGTGATCGAAAAAGTACGGCCTCAGTTTTCTCACACTCATGACTAATGTGTATGCCAGCTTCTCTAACGATGGGTAACATTGTTTTATCTCGTTTAAAGTCTGGCTCACAAAATAAATGGGCCGGATCCGCCCTCCGGGACCAAAGATCAAGCTCAAAGCGGTCTCCGAGGCCATGAGGTACAAGAACAACTTCTCCCGGACAACAGTTTGGACAAGATGCTCACGCCCCGCCAGTAGGTTTTGATTTTTTCAAAAGCATCCCGGCTCTCGGTCCATTCAAACTTTGCTTTCTTCACGGATCATGTCGAACATCGGCTTGCATTTGTCCCCATTCGAGATGAACTCGCTTAGTGCGGCCAGCATCCCATGAGTCTCGAACCTCTTTCACATTTCGGGTGCCCCATATCCAATCTGACCTTGACCTTCCTGGATTTGCCTTGATCCCCCCATCATCGACTAGATGTCCCAAGAACTTCCCCGACTCCACTCCAAAGTTACACTTCTTGGGGTTGAGTCTCATATTGAACTTCCTGAGGATATCGAAGGTTTGTGCAAGGTGAGATGGATGATCCTCCATTTTTAAGCTCTTGACGACAATATCATCGACATACACTTCTACCGACTTCCCGATCTGACCGGAAAACATATGATTGACAAGCCTTTGGTAGGTTGCCCCTACAATCTTTAGGCCGAACGACATTCTCTTCCAGCAATATAGGTTTTTCTCTGTCAGAAAAGAGGTGTGTTGTCGATCTGGTTCGTGCATGGCTATTTGGTGATAACCCGCGAAAGTGTCCATGAACGACATCATCTCATGCCCGGCCGTGTTATCTATCAGGTGGTCGATGTGCGGCATGGGAAAGAAATCTTTTGGGCAGGCCTCATTGAGGTCGGTAAAGTCGATACACAACCGCCAGGTTCCGTTGGAATTTTTCACCAAGATCAAGATTGCCACCCATCGCAATTTGGGTCGGCCCGCATGATCGTCGTTATCCAAATAGCCTTCTTTACCTCTTCGGCTAAAGCGACATATTTCTCGGGTCTGAATTTCTACCTTTTCTGGGCAACCGACCTTCGAGATGGGTCAATGTGAAGTCGGTGACACGTGACTTCCAGATCTATTCCCACCATGTCCTTGTGAAACCAGGTAAAGACATCCAAGTTCTTTTTGAGAAAGTTGATCACTTCCCCCTTCAGGTCGTTTGGTATCTTGGAGCCAATAATGACTTATAGATCCGGGCGAGTTGGATCTAATTTGACTTTCTCGAGTTCTTCCCCCGGGATGGCCCTTGGGCCATCTTGTCGGGGGTCGTCGATTTCGGCCTCGACTAGGAACTCATCGAGTTTGTGCCCTATTCTCGGGTCGAGGTCGTTGTAGGTTCTTTTTATGTTTGCCCTTTTCTCACTTAACTCTTCATCTTGTTCATTGCTATCTATTACAAATGCTTGTTTGATAGGTACTTGTGCATAATTGAAAGGAGACGAAGAGTAAATCAAACAACCTCTTGCATCGACTTGGTCGCCCTTAGCGGTGCCGACCACCCCACCCTTGGTGGAGAATTTTACACAGAAATAGAAAGTAGAGGACGCAGCCTCGAATTCATGTTCAAAAGGCCTCTCCAGGAAACCATTATAGGAGCTGGGGAGGTCGACTACTAGAAAATCTAACAGCCTAGTTGCCCTAACTCCACTATTTAGTGTGGAGATCATCTCGATGGCCAGACGGATCATCCCGGTGGGCCTCACAGTAGTGTCGCCAAAACCCTTCACGAGGTGGTCGCACGGGGTGATGTAGGCATCGTAGTCCCCAAGTTGGGCCAGGGTTTTCTTGAAAAGAATGTTGCAGAAGGCCTCCCCGTAGACCAAAAGTCGGCACACCGTAGTCCCCATGATGTTGGCCCGGATCACCAAGGGATCGACATTGGGATAAACCACCCCAGCCTTGTCCTTTTCTCCTCCTAACTTCGATAATCTTGGACTCTTTTCCCCACGGGGGAGGATAGAAACACCATCTTCCTGTCGTTCTCTATCTCCCTTATTTCGGCTTTCATCTTCCGCTTGGAGGAGGAGCTGGAGGCTAGTCCCCCGACCGTCCCTAGAGGAGAGAGAGTGTGTATCACCCGATCTCCCGCATTTTCAGGCATGGGCGGGATAGGTCGCTCCCCTTGCCCCGCTCCCTGGTTGTTGTTCCTATGGGCGCACTCTCCTTGGGCGACCTCTCGGGGCTTGGTCGCCATTCTTCTGAGGTCGCTTGACGAACTCGTCAAGTAGGCTGTCTTCATATAATCACCAGAGCTGGGGCATTAGATCTTTGCACTCACTGGTATAGTGTCCTGCCTGCTCGTGAAAGTGGCAATACTTGTTGGGGTTTAACTTGCCTTTACTCTTCACTGGTCGGGGCGGGAGAAGCAGTTCCCGTTCCCGGATCTGGGTGAAAATGTGCCCGGGGATCATGCCCAGAGCGTCCATCAGCTTCACCGGAATGCTTTCTTCAAAAGGCTTGAAACTTCCGTGGGCTTCAGACTTGTGGAGGCGGCCTTCTTGAACTTTTCTTGGGCTCATGACCTCCTTAGGCTCGGAGAGTCGGATCCAGAGCTCATTGTGTGTATCGGGGTCGCTTAACCCATCTCCGAAAGTCGGCGTAGCTAGTCGGGTATTCGGCCGTCATGCATTGCCAGAGTTTGGTCCCCTTCTTGAGGCCGGAGATAGCCCCCAGCAGTTTTGCTTCATCTCCAATGGGATCTCCTTCCAAGATCAGCTTGTTGATCCTCTCAATATAGGACCGATCAAATTATGTATCCCCTCATTGGGTGTTAATCGTGCATCTTGCGCAGTGCCGGGCCCCTAGGCAAGAAAGTGCTTCTTCAGAAATAGGTGAGCGAGTCAGCCGAAAGTGTCCAATCGACAAGGCGTATGGAGAGGTGAACCATTGGTGAGCCTTCGTCTCTCCCAGTATTAGAGAAAAAGCCGACATTTGGTCACATCAACGGGCGCCATAGAGGTCATGTACGAGTTATACTTACTACATGGACCTCGGGTCCGTGTTCCCAACTCAGAATGATCCAAGGTCGCAACATTAATCTTCCTTTGGGTAGCCGCCAAGGTGACCAGAGTTCCGAGTGGGGAGTCCAGGACAGCGAGGAATGGGTCCGACCCCACTGGCCCTCTTCGATTCTCCATGCGCTCCATTAGTTACTTGATCGTCCGGGTCAGTGCTGCGACCTGAGCATCGCGATGGTCAGTGGTCGCCTTTGCCGCCGGGGGTCACCACAATGCATGGTCAATCCCCTCGGCAGGTCGTTGTGGTGGAGGTTCAAGGTCAAAGCAAGGTCGCTCCCACCACTGATCGGTATTTCGATGAGGCTCGATTGTGCCTCATCTTTCACGATCCCCGAGGCTTTCTGAACCCCAAGGTCGCCTAGTCGTTCAAACACATTGTTCAAACCTGCCGGCCTCCTGAGGAGTTGGAGATTGTGGACCAAGGCGTGTCTGGCCAGATCATAGGCCAGTTGACCCACCGAATGCCGCTTTTGGGCCCGTGGTTCCTTGTTTTTTGAGGGTCCGACCTCCTGGGTGGTTTTCTTGGGGGGAGGCTGCACGTCCTCGTCATCAAACGTGAGGTGGGTTTTGTTGAGAATGGCCATTATGGCCTTTGCGTCCTCTGGCATCTGCACTAGGTTCCACCAATCAGGAGTCATCACCGGGTTTAGCTGGCGATCACGATGTGAGCCGGTATGCTGAGAGCTCATGGAGGCTTCATGCCCATCACGGGTGTCCAGATCTTGCCCATTCAGATTGACTTGATTGCTCGCCATCGGTATTGATTAGAGATGAGATTGGTTTTCCTTCGAACAGAGTGATTTTGTAGGAATTGTAGTTTCCACAGACGGCCAATTGTTGTACCCGGTTTGATTACCGATGAACAAACAAGTACTTTGATAAGTTCCGATCAATATGATAGCGAAAGTAATAAATGACACATGATTTGATTACCCAGTTCATCCTTGAAATAGACTACATCTGGGGGCACCAAGCCAGGATTATTTACTGTATCATTTCTGCCTAGGATACTAAGGTTTTGATCATTTACAAAGTACATTACATGTTATATTTATAGACATAGATCTAGGGTTACAATCTTCATGGGCTTCTTCTCGTGGACCAACCTAGGGTTTTCTTTCTTGTTCCGCAAGTCGCACTTACAGATACACATTCCTTGGTTATATCCCGAGAAATTTGCCTCCTTAACTATCCAAATCTTTTCCATGTTTATCTTCAACTAAGCTCGGGACTCAGTCGATCCCGACTTCCGGGTTCTACCAAGTCGCCTCGCGACCTATTTGCCATCCCAAGTCCCCCCGCAACCTTCGTGGCTTCCCACACTTCTAGTGACTTACCAATCTTCCGAAGTCCTTCAAGTCTTGCTCCAGCTGGATAAAGTCGGATAATGTGCTAACCATAAGACGGTCCAATTCCTGGCTTCTACCAAGTCGGGTTATTTCTCCCTACAACAACACTGAAAGCACGACATTGAAGGAGGAAAGGGCAGGTGGGCAAGCGAACTGCCCGAGGTATTGTTGTCATACAGGACAACCTGCAGAACTTGTTGGAGTTATACTGGAAAGTATGTTTTTACTTTGTATAACCAAACTGAATTTCTGTCTTATTTACTGAAATAAATTATTTATCACTGATGCTTTAAATATCATTGAATGTTACATATTTTTTTGATAATTGTTCAATAAACAATGCGTGTTACATTGTAGTTAATTTAGTGATACCGCATCACGTAAAGATTAAATTAACAGTCCCTTGTAACTAAAAGTACGTTGTTCACGACCTAGATGGAAATGAACAATCCATCGTGAAAGGTTGAAGTTTAAGACTCAAATTGGCTTGTCTTGACCAAGAGATTACACTAGTGCATGCCTGATGCACTGAATAGGACCTACAAGAGGATAAATTCTTAAAGATCAATCGGGAAGAATTAGACCTCAGTGGTTCGTTATTTCTTAATCTTCGTCCCTTAAATAGGATCGTGTATGGTTAGTAATTATTGCTTTGACTTATGACGGGTAGAGAATCAATGAGATTCAATACTTTATATCTTGGGCAATATTACTGGTCACATGCGATTGCTAAGATTTAATACGAAGAATCGTGTGCAAGTACACTTGTTTGATTTGCCCCCTTGAGAGGTTCATAAGATTTATCATACCAAATCTTGCAAGTGGAATTAGTTTCCGGTATGGATAATAATGTTGAACCATTCCTTGACCAAGGACAAAAGATATTAATTAATGGAAAGCTATTTAAATGGCTTGAATTAATTAATGGGTCGGATAATCTTAAACACGGAAATAATAACCGGAGCCATATTAATAAAGTATGGTTAAGATGGATAAGATGGATATTAGTTATGTAGTGGGATTAATTAATATTTATGGGCTTGAATAATATTGTGGCTCAATATTAGATATTCAAAGTCCATTAGAAGGTCCAATCTTAATTCTCCTAAAGGCCCCTCAAGTAGCCCAAAGATAAAGTCCAATAACTGAAAAAAGTGTTTAAAATAAAATAAATTATTGTTTTTATTTTTTTCCTATTTTTTTTAAAATAATAAATAAAAGAGGGAGAAATATTTTCTTTGAATTTTGTTATGGAATGAGAATAAGTATTCTTGGAATACAAGTTTATCTCATTAAATTCAAGAAATCTCCCACTTGGTTATTTATCTTGAAATTTTTGAAAATAATGAAGAAAATAAGGAAGGAAAGATTTTCTTAATTTTCTTGAAAAGATATTATGGATTATATGTATTCATGGAATACAAGAATATCTTATAAATTCAAGAAGATCCAAATCTTGAACTTTTACTCCTTATTTTTTTCTAAAATACCATAACAAGAGGAGCTGCGATTTTTGTGGAATATTTTAAATATGGATAAAAGAATATATTGGATATATTCAAGATTTCTTGGAGACCAAGAAAAAGATTTTTCCATCTTATTCACACACAAAGTTTTCGACCAACACCCTCTCTATAAATAGGGGATGAATGTTTTATCCCCAATGCAATTCCATGTGTTGGAAAAATTAGAAATCCACAAAGGTGGTGCAACATAATTTTATTTTTTCCTTTTGTTAAATTATTCGCGAGTTCCTACCACCGGATTGTTGAACAAGGATAAGGGAATACTTGAGAAGGTCTTTTGGTGTGTTCGTGTGAACGGGATCCATCTTCTCAACGGTTGTCACTCCGTGAGATCACTTCACGTAAACCTATAGTAATTCCGCATGCGTAGGATTTATGTGAACTGTTTATATGCATGATTTGTTGTTGAATTATTATTTGAATTAATATAGGATTAATTCATGCTAGTAATAATTGTTAGAATTAAATTTGTATTTAAATATTCATCCCGAATAGATCCGGACAATTAATTCCCCAACAACTGGTATCAGAGCCATGGTTTCGGGCTCTGAATTTTAAATTGTAATTTAATTCGTTTTCATTAAATTTAAAATTGGATAGTAGAATTGCTAGATCTTTTTTTGCAGGTATCCAATTGTCATGATATTTGATGAATGTTTATATTTATGCATGCATATAAATTGTGGTTTTAATTCGATTCGTTTGAATTCGTTTTGCCTCTTGAGAAAATCCACGAATAGATTAGAATTTGTTTGATTTGATCAATGTAATAGACTAGTCTAGATCTAGATTTATTTATTTTTTTGTAAATAAATTGTAACCGGATCGAGAACGAAGAAGAATTAAAACCAGGCGACCAAGTGCCCGGACGTACGCGGGCCAAGGCACTAAGTGCTAGGTGGACGCGAACGGGGCTTCCCGAGAGGCACTTGGCGCACGCGGGCATAATCCCGGGCGTGACGAAAGACCAGGCGAGATTGGCGTACGGGAGGCGGACGCAGGCGCCATGATTATTATCGGACGGGCGCGGGCGAGCGAAAGGTGCTCGCACCTCGGGCGCAAACCCAGGCGTAACCGAGCACCGGGCGATCGAGGGCAAGGGGGCGCGCACAGGGACGCGCGGATGGGGCCAAGATGCCGAAGCAGCTCGCGGGCGATGGACGGGCGTGCGCGTAAGCGCGCGCGGATCCGTGTCGTTTGCCAAGTGCTGCCGAGCGACAGGCGGGGATGGTCGGACCGAACAAAGGGCGTGAGCACGGGTGCACGCGGATACATGTTTCGGGTTGCGAGCTACCCCAATGCAGGACGTCATCTCGAACCTAGACGGAGGACGTTTTAAAGAATATGTTGAAGTCAAGTGGGAGCTCTTCGAGACGAACGATGAGGGTTAAGAAGACGATTTCTCGAGATCAAGACATGATAAAAATTAACCGTGACAATTGGATATATGTGCCCAATGTGTTTAATTTTTTTGTTTTGATGTTTTGCATTTTTTTTTGCTTATTTAAATTGTGTTTAAATATGCGATGCATGAGAATATGTCTTGAAAAATCTCACCTTCGAAAATTACTAAGTATGTTTAATCAATTAATTGACAATTTTATTCCGGATAATAAAATTGAATTAATTTTGACCTCCATGATTTATTTATTTGTGGATTCTTTTGGAGAAATTCCCCCACTGACGCCAAAAAAGATAGTTTTCACATGAATAAATTCAAAGGATGATTGTGGGTTATTATTAGTGGCGACGATGACCCTTCCCACGAGGCTCGTTCAAAGCAAAGTGATAATTCTGTATTTAATCATGGTTATTACTTAGGTATAAAATTGATATGCATATACTTCCCCGAAGTCCCTGTCAATTTTATATTGGTCAAGTGAGAGCCAGCTATTAATCTGGATATTAAAGGTTTGAAATTGTTTTGTTTGTAACCTGCTTGAATGTGTTTAAATAATGACCCACCCCACGTGGCTTATTTAAACTGTTTTGAGATGTTGGCTGATGCATGTTCATATTTTTTTTTAGATTTTAATATGATACATGTGATCGAACCTTGTGATATATTTGTGCTTATACAAATTTTTATTTATTTCAGTTCAGCATGTCGCAACCTTTTAATCCGCTATATTCTATACTTAAAGACCATAAATTAACTGGTGAAAACTACTTCGTTTGTAAACGAAAAATTATGATTGTTCTAACTGCACAAAAATCCAAATGGGTGCTTGACACACCAAAACCCGAAAAACCTGCTAAAGATACTGGCATATGGGACGAGATGGAACGTAGTGAATGGGAGTTGACTAATCAATTGGTGAAGGAAACAAATGTTGACAAATATGTCTGATTTGTTGAAACACCTTCATCAAGGATTTGAATCAGCTGCAGACATTATGCGGAATCTCGAAGAGATGTTTTCACATTCTGCCCATATAGCTATCCAAAGCATAAGGTTTGAAATGGCCAAGATAAAAATGAAAGAAGGAACGACCGCAAGGGAGCACGTTCTTAGGGTTATGGTTCTCTTTGAGGAACTTGAGATTCTTGGCGAAAAATGCAATTTCAAAACAAAGGTTGATTTCATTCTCCTTACTCTGTCAAAGAGCTATGATCATCCCTATCTAGAGTACCTATTGGAAGATCTAGATTTCACTGTGGATGATCTGGTAAATGCTCTTACATTGGTCGAAGAGGAAGAGGAGCGCAAGAAAAGGCACTTGGTCACAAAAGGGTCTTCTTTTCCTTCTAGGCCAATTGTTGGTAAGAACGGTGAGAAAGAAAGGTTAAACCAAGTAGGCTCAATGTCCCTCAAGAGTGAAGGTTCAAACAAGAGGAAACATTTGGAGAGCGGAAGTTCGGGACAATGGAGGTCAGCCTGTTCCAATCCTAATGGAAATGGAAAGAAAGGTAATTCTCACGCACTAGTTGTTGAAACTTGTTTAGCGGCGTATGCCTCCAATTTATGGGTGGTGGATACGGGATCCACTGATCATGTTTGTTTCACTTTACAGGGGTTCAAGCGGACCAGGCAACTTAGTGGAAGTGAGATCCTCATCACACTGGGCGATGCTATGAGAGTGGCAGCTGAAGCAGTGGGAGAAGTGCACCTGTCTTTTGAAGACAGAGTTTTAATTTTAAGAGATGTTCTTTACGTTCCTAGTTTTAGAAAGAATTTAATTTCGGTTTCTAAACTCTACCTTGATGGATATTCGGTTACTTTTGATAAAGTTGTTACCATTTCTCTTTATGATAAATTTATCTGTCATGGAACGTTGTTGAATAATCTCTATACAATTAACTGTGCACACCACTCACGAAATGCATCCTATAATACATCAACTGTTTCCGATAAAAGAAAACGTTCATCAGACATGAACGAGACACTTCTATGGCATCTCAGATTGGGACATATTAATCCAAAAAGGATTTAAAGGTTGGTAGAAGATGGTTCATTGGAGTCTCTCCGGATTGAATCAATCCCAACTTGCGAATCATGCTTGGAGGGTAAAATGACCAAGAGGGCATTCGGAGCCAAGGGGAATAGAGCCAAAGAAGTGTTAGAAATCGTTCACACAGACGTATGTGGTCCAATGTCAAACAAAGAAAGAGGAGGTTATGAGTATTTTGTCACCTTTATTGATGATTACTCAATGTACGACTACATTTTCCTTATGAAGCATAAATCTGAGACCTTTGACAAATTCAAAGAATTTAAGGCTCAAGCAGAGAATCATAGGGAAAAACGTATCATGTCTCTACGATCTGATCGTGGGGGCGAGTACCTCAGCGATGAGTTTTTGAACTACTTGTCAGATGAAGGGATTGTATCCCAGCTAACTGCACCCGGAACCCCTCAACAAAATGGGGTTGCAGAGCGAAGAAACAGAACTCTTTTAGAAATGGTTAGATCAATGATGAGTTATGCAGATCTACCCAAGTCATTCTAGGGTCATGCCTTGGAAACAACGTCTTATATTCTGAACTTGGTGCCATCCAAATCAGTTCCCAAAACTCCCAAAGAATTGTGGACCGGGCGCAAGCCCAGTTTGAGACACATGAGAATTTGGGGGTGTCCGGCCTACGTGTTGGATGTTGGGAAATTTAGAGTTTTGATGAAAGTTCCGAAACACATGTAATAGGACCAGTCAGACCTGTTAGCTGACTGATATTTTTAAAATAACTGTTATAAGATGACCAGTTGATAATTATTGTATAGAACAACTGATGTATAAGATAGGTCACATATTGAGGGGAACTCAATATGTATAGGTCAGGTCCAGAAATCAGAAGACAAGATAAGGTCAAAAGATCAGACTAGCAGATAGTCAGATGATCAGTGAAGACAATGAAGATCAAGTTCTGAAGATCAGATGACTACCTAAAGATCAGAAGAACTTAGGACCAAAAGACCTACATCAGCCGAGTCTGCTAGTTGAGCTAAGACAACTGGCACCAGAAGACTCAATCAGGTAGACTGATTGGTTTTATCTGATCAGGTCAGCTTGCATCAAGTATCAACTGATGTTTCACAAGTCATACATTTGTTAATCTGGACAAGAAGAATGTCAATTTTAGTTGGTGAACAAACACTGAAATGTTGTACTTATTAACCAATGAGAAAAAGGCACGTATGAATGTTGACGGCCAAATAATTTACGAATTCTGATGTGGCTTGTTGAATTTGACCACCAAACATATAAGAAATCGAACAAGAACACTGCGGGAAGAACCGTAGTTCTTCCCTAAAATGTGGGTGTAGGTATATAAGTGGAATGAGGGAAACAATCCAGAGTCCTCCTTTTACAATGAAAGGTGAGGTCCTTTATATAAAGAGGAACAACAAAACAAATCATAAGCACGACAAATCGTTAAGCACGACAAATCGTTAAGCAAGAAAAATCAATAAGCACAACAAGTCATGTTCATAAAGCATGACAAAACATATGCGTAAGCACGATAAATCACGTGGTCTCGGTGGGACCTACTGACGTGTGATAATTCGTCCTGTTGACATGTGATAAATCTGGTGATGCTGACGTGTGATATATCCGAAAGACAAAGAATAAATTTCAAGATCGGGCCGCGGACGTTGTTCGTGAGCTTGATCTTGTTTCATGTCTTGACCGATTTTATCTTTTGTTGTATCTGCAATCATTGTTTGCCTCAAGCTTGCTTTCGGTGCCGTATAAGATCTTGATCGTTCAGAATGAGCCCTTGCATAGAGGATCTTACCTTCGTTGTTGATCTAGTATGTGCTCGTACTTCGAGGCGAGCCCGTCGTCTGAAGTCTTTTTCGTTCGTTCATTCCTTGAGCCCCATCATCTACGAAGTCTATTCTCAGGCTCGTAGACATCGGGGAGCCCCATCATCATTTGAAGTCTTTTTCAGCTCGCACGGGAGAGCCCCTTCAGACGAAGTTTTTCTCGGCTTCGTGACGGGGAGCCCTCGGGCCGACGAAAGATTTTTTCTATGCTCGCATCGGGGAGCCCCATCAGACGAAATTTTTATGTGCTCTCAGATCTGGGAGCCCCACATACGAAGTCCTTTTTCAGGCTTGTACTGGGGAGAGCCCTTCAGACGAAGTCTTTTATGCTCCGATTTCGAGGGAGCCCCATCAGATGAGTCTTTTTTTGCTCAGATTGGGGGAGCCCCATCAGATGAGTCTTTTTTCTCAGGCTCTCAGATTGAGAGCCCCACAGACGAAGTCTTTTTCAGGTTCTCAGATTGGGAGCCCCACAGAATGGTCTTTTTCTATGCTCATACTTCCCGGAGCCCCGGCCGCATGAATCTTTTCTCGTGCTCAGACTGGGGCCCCATCTGTATGAGTCTTTTTCTGTGCCTCAGATTGCAGAACCCCATCGTGATGAAGTTTTTTTTTTGTTTCATACTGGGGAGAGCCCCGTCAGATGAAGTCTTTTTGTGCCAGGTGTCAGACTTTGGGGGAGCCCCATTGTACGAGTCTTTTTTCTGTGCTCATACTTTGGGGGAAGCCCCTTCGCAGACGAAGTCTTTTCTCACAGACTTGGGGAGCCCCGAGTCTTTTCTGTCTTTCGTGCCGGGGAGCCCCATCCTATGAGTCTTTTTCTGCTCAGATTGCCGGAGCCCCGGCTGACGAATCTTTTTTCTTTCCGATTGGGAGAGCCCCCCGTCTGAGAGTCTTTTTTCAGGTTTCGTTTCCGAGGAGCCCCCATCGTATGAGTCTTTTTTCGGCTCAGACTTTCGTGGGGAGCCCCGCATACATTTAGTCTTTTTCTCAGGCTCGCCAGAGGAGCCAGGTTATACGAGTCCTTTCCGGCGCTTTCGTGCTTTGGGGAAGCCCCATTGTATGAATCTTTTTTATGCCCGTGGGAAAATGGTCTTCGGGGTTGGCTCATCAGAGAGAGCCAGATGGGATCCTGCTCGAGACGAGCAGGTCTTCAGAGATGGCTCGTCAGAGAGAGCCAAATGGGATCCTGTTCGAGATGAGTAGGTCTTCTGAGATGGCTCGTCAGAGAGAGTCGAATGGGATCCTGCTCGAGATGAGCAGGTCTTCTGAGATGGCTCGTGAGAGAGAGCTAGATGGGATCCTACTCGAGATGATCAGGTCTTCAGAGTTGGCACGTCAGAGAGAGCCGAATGGGATCCTGCTCGAGATGAGCAGGTCTTCTGAGATGACTCGTGAGAGAGAGCCGGAGATACTTGAGGGATCTTGGAGAGATTGTGCTCGTCGTCGACCACTTACGGCCGAGCAGTTTGTGACTTTCCTCTGTCCAAATCGTCTTACTAGCTGTGCGATTTATAGGAGTAAATTTTGCGCTCATCATCGACCACTTACGGCCGAGCAGTTTGCGACCTTTACCCCGTATAAATTGTCTGATTGACTATGTGGTCTTACAAGAGAGCCAAAGTGGATGAAGGCAAGCAGGTTAATGCTGATAGAGGCGGACCGGTCATGCCAAAATAAGGAGCCAACATCTCATCACCGAAAAGGCGGAGAATACTTCGCTAAAATGGCGGACTGGACATTGCCGAGTTAGCGGAAAGCTGACGCCAAGGAGGTGGGCTGGTCGTCGCTGTAAAAGTCGACGATCTCATCGCCGAGAAGGCGGAGAATACTTTGCTAAAATGGTGGGCTGGATATCACCGAGTTAGCGAAAAGCCGATGCCGAGGAGGCGGGCTAGTCGTCGCTGAGAAAGCCGACGATCTCATCGCCGAGAAGGTGGAGAATACTTTGCTAAAACGGCAGACTGGACATCGCCGAGTTAGCAGAAAGTCAATGCCGGTGAGGCGGGGGTTGGTCGCCTCGCGGTGTTCGACGATCTCATCGCCGCCTAGGCGGAGAATACTTCAATAAAATGGCTTAACCGACATCATCGAGATACGGAAGCCGATAATCGAGGAGGCGGGCCGGTCAGTCCGCGGAAAACCGACGATCTCATCGCAGTAGAAGGCAGCAGAATACTTCGCTTAAAACGGCGGACGCATATCGCCAAGTTAGCGGAAAGCCGACGCCGAGTGAGGGGCGTGTCGTCAGCCAGAAAGCCGACGATCTCATTGCCGTAGAAGGCAGAGAATACTTTCGCCAAATGGCGGACCGGGACATTGCCGGTGATAAAGGAAAGCCGACGCCGGTGAGGCTGGGCTAGTCGCTGCGGAAGCCGACGATCTCAACCGAGAAGGCGGAGAATACTTTGCTAAAATGGCGACTGACATCGCCGAAGATAGCGGAAAAGGCGTCGCCGGAGAGGTGGGCTGGTCAGTCGCCGCCGTGAAAGTCGACGCATCTCATTGCAGAATCGGTAGGAGAATAGCTTCGCTAAAACGCATGGACCGACGTCGGCCGGAAGTTAGTGGAAAGCCGATGTCGGCGAGGCCGGTCAGCCGCGAAAGCCAACGATCTCATCGCCGAGAAGACGGAGAATACTACTAAAATGGCGGGACCGATATCGCTGAAAGTTAGCGAAAAGCAGACGAGGTGGTCGGGCCGGTCCTCGCCGTGAAAGCCGACGATCTCATCGCCGCATGAGAATACTTCGCCAAAATGGCGGATCGACATCGCCGAGATAATGGAAAGTTCGATGTCGGCGAGTGCCAGGGCGTCGCCGTGGAAAGCCGACGATCTCAACGCCGATAAGACGGAGAATACTTTGCTAAAATGGAAGACCGATATCGCCGAAGAAGGAAAACCGACGCCGGTGAGGCAAAATGGGTAGTCACCGCGGAAAGTTCGACGATCTCATCGCCGGTGAAGCCGCGGAGAATACTTTGCTAAAACTGGACTGGATGTCGCTGAAGTTAGCGGAAAAGCCGACGCCGGTGTTGGGCGGGTTGGTCATCGCCGTAGTGTTCGACGATCTCATTGCTAAGAAGGCGGAGAATACTTCGCTAAAATGGCAGATCGACATCGCCGATATAGCGAAAGTCGACGCCGAGGAGGGCGTGGGCTGGTCGCCGCTATGAAGTTCGACGATCTTCATCGCCGAGAAGGCAGAATACTTCGCTAAAATGATGGATCGACATCGCCGAGATAGCGGAAAGCCGACGCCGGTGAGGCTGGGTCGGGTCGTCAGCCGGTGGAAAGCCGACGATCGACGCCGGTAAGGCGGAATACTTTCGCTAAAACGGGACTGACGCCAGATAGCGGAAAGCCGGATGGCGAGGAGGCGGCCGGTCATCGCCGCGAAAGCCTAACGATCTCTACGCTTGTGAAGCGGAGAATACTTACTAAAAAACGGCATCGACATCACCGAGATAGCGAAAGTCGGCCTGCGGGCGGGCCGTCGTCCGCCGCGGGAAAGTTCGATGATCTCATCACCGAGTAGGCGGAGAATACTTCGCTAAAAACGGCAAACCGATATCGCCGGTGATCGGAAAAACCGGTGAAGGCGTCTGGTCGCCGCCAGAAAGTCGATAATCTCATTAATGGTAGCCAGAGAATACTTCGCTAAAACGGGGACCGGACATCGCCGAGATAGTGGGAAAGCCGACGCCGGGAGGCCGGATGGTCGTCATCGGTGGAAAGCCGATTGATCTCATCAATGGTAGAAGGCGGAAGAATACTTTGCTAAAACAATGGGATCGACATCACGAGATAGCGGAAAATGACGCCGAGAGGGCCGGCCGCCGCCGCCGTGAAAGTCGACGATCTCATCTCCGGTAGCCGGAGAATACTTCGCTAAAAACAAATGACCGGACATCGCCGAAGTTAGCGGAAAGTCGACGCCGAGGTGGTGGGCCGATCGTTGTTGAAAAGCCGAATTTATCTTATCGCCAAGAAGCGGAGAATGCTTTGCTAAAATGGCGGATCGACGCCACCGAAGTTAGCAAAAACCAATGCCGAGGGAGCGGCAAAGTTGGTCGTCCGCCGTGGAAAGCCAACGATCTCATCACCGGTAAGCCGGAGAATACTTCACTAAACGGGTGGATCGACATCGCCGAGATAATGAAAAGCCGACGCCTGGGAGGCGGCTCGTCGTCAGCCGGAAAGCCGACGATCTCATCACCGAAAGCGCTGGAGAATACTTTGCTAAAACGGACCGATATCGCCGGTGATAAATAGAAGTTCGGCCGGCGCTGGGCTGGTCGTCAAGCCGCGGAAAGCCGAAATTTCATCACCGGTAAGGCGAAAATACTTTGCTAAAACGCGGATCGACATCGCCGATAGTAAGGAAAGTCGACGCCGGCGAGGCGGACTAGTCGTCACCGTGAAAGCCGACGCATCTCATCGCCGGTAAGCTGAGCAAGAATACTTCGCTTAAAACAGCCGATCGACACCGCAGAGATAGCGAAAGCCGATGCCGAGGAGGCGGGTCGGTCACCGCTGGAAAGCCGACATCTCATCGCCGAGAAGGCAGAGAATACTTTGCTAAAACGGCGATCGCACTCGCCGAAGTTAGCGAAAGCCGACGCTGGTGGCGAGTCGTGTCGCCGCCGTAGTTCTAATGATCTCATTGCCGGTAGCGCGCAGAATACTTCGCTAAAATGGCGGACCGACATCGCCGAAGATAGCGAAAAGCCGACGCCGGCGAGGCCGGGCTAGTCGCTGTCGGGAAAGCCGACATCTCAACGCCGATAAGGCGGAGAATACTTTGCTAAATGGCGACCGACATCGCCGAAGTTAGCGGAAAGCCGATGCCGAGGGTGGGCTGGTCGCCGCCGCTAAAGCCGACGATCTCATCGCAGAAGCGCGGAGAATACTTCGCTAAAACGGGCGGACCGGACGACGCCGCCAAGTTAGTGGAAAGCCGACATCGGCGGATACGGGCCTGCCGCCGCGGAAAGCCAACGATCTCATCGCCGGTAGAAGACGGAGAATACTTCGCTAAATGGCGGACCGGACATCGCCGAAGTTAGCCGAAGCAGACGCCGAGGTGGTCGGCCGGTCCTCACCAGAAAGCCGACATCCTATCGCCGAAAATGGAGAATACATCGCCAAAATGGCGGATGGACATCGCCGGTGATAGCGAAAGCCGATGCCGGGCGGGCTAGTCGTCGCTGTGAAAGCCGACGATCTCAACGCCGATAAGACGAGAATACTTTTGCTAAAATTAAGATCGACATCACCGAAGAAGGAAAACCGACGCCGGCGAGCAGTAGCGGGTAGTCACCGCGGAAAGCCGACGATCTCATCGCCGAGAAGGCGGAGAATACTTTGCTAAAACGGACTCGATGTCGCCGAAGAAGGAAACCGACGCCGAGGTTGTCGGGGTTGGTCATCGCCGTAAAAGCCGACGATCTCATCGCCGCTAAGAAGCGCGAGAATACTTCAAAAACGGCATCGACATCGCCGAGATAATGAAAGCCGACGCCGGGCTGAGGCGGGCCGGTCGCCGCTATGAAAGCCGACGATCTCTATCGCCGAAAGGCGTAGAATACGCTAAAATGATGGACCGACATCGCCGAGATAGCGAAAGCCGACGTGGGTGAGTAAGCGGGCGGGTCATCGCCGCTGTGGAAAGCCGATTTCATCGTGACGCCGGGTAAGGTGAGAATATACTAAAATGGCGGACTAGATATCGCCGAGATACCGGAAAGTTTCGTATCGGTGAGCTGGGCCGGCCGTCACGCCAGAAAGCCAACGCATCTCATCACGGTAAGCGCGAGAATACTTCACTAAAACGCAGAATCGACATCGCCAGATAGCCGAAAGCCAACGCCGAGGGAGCGCGGGCCGGGTCATCGCTGTGGGAAAGCCGGCGATCTCATCACCGTAGGCGGAGAATACTGGGCTAAAAAATGGTGGCGACCGATATCGCCGAAGATGGAGGAAAATCGAATACCGGTAGCCACAGCCGGCCGCCGGAAAAGCCGACGCATCTCACAATGGGTAGCGCGAGAATACTTCGAAAACGGGACCGGACATCGCCGAGATAGGGAAAGCCGACGCCGGTGAGGCGGACCGTCGCCATTTTCGGAAAGCCGATGATCTCATCATCGGTAGCGAAGAATACTTTGCTAAAAACAAATGGACCGCATATCACGCAGATAGCTGAAAGCCGACGCCGGCGAGGCGGGCTGGTCGTCGCCGGTGAAAGCCGACGATCTCATCATCGGTAGAAGCGGAGAATACTGCTAAAACAAATGGATCGACATCGCCGAAGCAATGGAAACGTCGACAGGTGGTGGGCCGATCGTTGTTGTAAAGCCGACGATCTTATCGCCAAGAAGGTGGAGAATGCTTTGCTAAAATGGGCGGATCGGACGCCACCGAAGTTAGCAAAAAAACCAATGCCGAGGCGCGGTTGGTCGTCATCGCCAGAAAGCTAACGATCTCATCATCAATCGAGAAGGCGGAGAATACTTCACTAAAACGTGGATCGGACATCGCCGAGATAGCGAAAGCCGATGCCTGGGAGAGGCGGGCTAGTCGTCATTTGGAAAGCCGACGCATCTCATCACCGGTGAGGCGCTGGAGAATACTTCACTAAAACTGGACCGATATCGCCGAGATGTTGGAAAGCCGTTTGAAGGCGGGCTGGTCGCCGCCGGAAAGCCTAACGATCTCATCACCGGTAGAAGGCGGAAAATACTACGAAACGGGCGACCGACATCGCCGGTGATAGTGGAAAGCCGACGGTGATGATACCGATCTGTCGTCGCTGTGAAAGCCGACGCATCTCATCGCCGGGTGAAGCGCGAAGAATACTTCTCGCTAAAAATGGACCGACACCGCAGAGATAGCGGAAAGTCGATGCCGGCGAGCGGGCCGGTCGTCGCCGCGGAAAGCCGACATCTCATCGCCGGTAGCTGAGAATACTTCGCTAAAATAGCGGATCGACGCCGCCGAAGTTACGGAAAGCCGACGCCGATGGCGGGCCGTCGTCGCCATGGAAAAGCCAACGATCTCATCGCCGAAAGGCGGAGAATACTTCGCTAAAATGGCGCGATCGATGTCGCCGAAGATAGCTTTAAAAGTCAAGTCGAGGTGGCGGGCCGGGTCATCACAGAAAAGCCGACGCATCTCATCGCCGGTGAAGGCAGAGAATACTTCGCTAAAACGGGGACCGATATCACCGAAGATACCGGTGCCGACGCCGAGGAGGTAGCCGGACAAGCCGCCGTAAAAGTCGACGCATCTCATCGCCGAAGTGGAGAATTCGGGCTAAAATGGCGACCGACGCCACCGAAGCAGAAAGCCGACGCCGATGGGAGGGGCTATTATCGTCCGCGGAGTTCTGACGCATCTCATCACCGGTGAAGGCAGAGAATACTTTGCTAAAACGGGTAACCGAACATGACTGAGTTAGCGAAAGCCGATGTCGAGGAGGCGGGCTGGTCGCCGCCGAAAGGCCGACGATCTCATCGCCGGTGAAGCGGAGAATAATTTCTCGCTAAACGGGCGGACTAGACATCGCCGAAGAGAAGCGAAAGCCGACGCAGGGAGGAGGGCCGTCATCGCTATAAAAGCTACACCCCATCACGGTGAAGGCAGATTGCCGCTTAATTTGTGCAGGCGGCATAATTGCCGCCAAAAGGCGTGTAGTGCCCGCACTTGTGCAGGCGGCATAATCATCGCTAAAAGGCGGGGAGTGCCCGCTACCCGAGTAAGCGGGCATAATCGTCGGTTGAAGCGCAGATCTTACGAAGTAGGCGGGCATAATCGTCGCCAAAGGCGGTAGTGCCTTGTGGGAAGTGGGTGGGCATAATCGTCCCCGAAAGGCGGTGTGTGCTTGCATACGAGTAGGTGGAGCATAATCGCCGAATCTTGGTATCAAGCAAATACCGAAGAAAGGCAAGATAATCGTCGCCGAAAAAGGTGAGTGCCCGCTACCGCCGAGTAGGTTGGCATAATCGTCGCCAAAAAATGTGTGCCAGTAGCCAGGTAAGTAGACATAATCGATACAAATTGGCTTTTTGTAATTTGGCGGTAGTGCCCATTTTCTCAGTGAATGAATTCAACATTGTGTTTGTCTATGTCCCTCCCCGACTTCTTTTCGTTTTTATTGTCTTATTGAGGTGCAATCGGTTGATCGTCTTATTTAGGTGCGACCAGATGGGTTAACTTTATGCAACCCTCCATTTCTTGGTTCACGATCGTCTTATTTAGGTGCGATCACTTCGTACTCGGGCCGTCTTATTTAGGTGCGACCCCGTACTCATCACTCGCTTTTGCTACGTATCCGTAAATACGAAGTCGCCTTTTTTGAATCGCATACCCATTACTCGCTTTTTCTTCTGAGTATCGAGTCTGTTCGGTTAAATCGTGAACATAGACTTCGCACGCGTTCGTCTTTGTTCGGTTAAATCGACTTAGGTGCGACCTCTAATAGGCACGGCCAAATTAAATGAAAATAAACGAATGAATGAAAAGCCACGAGGACATAAATATAATAAACCTGGTGGGGTGGGTAAAAGGACTACCGTAGATTCTTTGAGTAGCTCGTGAGACTCCGGGTGCTCGTCGAATTTTCTTTTCTCGAATATTTGGCTGTTTTTTTTTACTTGGGCGAAAAGTCGGACCCAAAATTAAATGACCCAATGGCCCGAGCCCATACATTAATCGATCAACTACCTGTGCCCACGAATTAATTAGTCAATCTGCGCCCACGAATTAAATAAGCTTGAGCCCAATAATTAAAAGTAGAAAAATGGGGCCCAAAACTTTAATTAAACTCGCCCCAATCAATTTGCTCGGCCCAAATTCAGATAAAAAAATCGCCCAAACCGGTGTTTGCTCACCCACCTTATAATCAGTCCCATAGATTAGGATTAGATCAATCCCCTCGAAACGTGTTACTCGCCGGAGAAAATCACTCAAGCTCCTATCGTCAACACTGGATTCTACTTCTGGCGCCCGGCGTGTTGGCCTTGGTAAAAATGACATTTGGTTGAGGGCTTAGGTCGATCGTCGATGACGCCCGGCGCCAGTTTAATGGGCGAGAGCCTATTTGATTGACAAGGATGGTGATGGAGGTATTGGCCCTCGGCGTTGATTTTTGAGGCGGCGGTGTATTTGTCGATTTTGGGCGGCGGTGGCGGCTCGGCTTTCTCCTGAGGGTCTTTGATGTGGCGGTGCGACATCGATTTAGGCGGAAGTGAGTGGCGGCTCGGCGGCTCATGCCTTTTAAGCAGCGAGCTCTGGTTTCTTTGTGGGTCGCAATGGGGGCGAGGCAATTTGGAAGACGAAAAGGCGGCGATGGCGATTGGATGTTTGAGCGAAGTGTGTCGTGGCGATGGCATTAGTTCGGTTGATCGTGGGGATGGGATGGCGCTGGCCCGATGGAATTATGGGGATGTGGTCATGGTGGTTTAATTTGATGATTTGGAGGAATTACTGCGATGGCGGTGGCGGCCAGCCGGATGTCGTGACTTCCGCGGCCCATGTTCTTCATCCTCCTCACTTTCTTCTTTTTCTGTATGTATTTGTATGTATATGTATACACAGATTTGAGAATTTTCATTTGCAGAAGCTTTTTGGTGTATGTGTATGTGTATGTATTTTACGGGTTTTGTATATGGGGGTTTTGATTTTTGGATTTTGGGGGTTTTACGGTGATCGGCCCCAATGAGCCAAGGGCGATGGAGGTGAGGCGGTGCAGCGTGTGCTGCGGCTTGCGGGAACCTCCTCCTCTCCTTCTGTTCGCCTCTGTCTGTGTATACAGGGGTGTTTTTCCTGGGTTTGTGTGTTGAGGAAGACGATGAATATAGGGATGAAATTGAATTTTTTTGGGTTGTGTTCTTGTGATTTTTTGGATTTGGATTCGAAACTTCGATGTTGTTCTTGACGAATTTTTTCAATGACCCTCCTTCTAGCGCCAATTGTTGACGGCCAAATAATTTACGAATTCTGATGTGGCTTGTTGAATTTGACCACCAAACAAATAAGAAATCGAACAAGAACACTGCGGGAAGAACCGTAGTTCTTCCCTGAAATGTGGGTGTAGGTATATAAGTGGAATGAGAGAAACATTCCAGAGTCCTCCTTTTACAATGAAAGGTGAGGTCCTTTATATAAAGAGGACCAGCACGACAAATCATAAGCACGACAAATCGTTAAGCACGACAAATCGTTAAGCACGACAAATCAATAAGCACGACAAGTCATGTGCATAAAGGATGACAAAACATATGCGTAAGCACGACAAATCACGTGGTCTCGGTGGGACCTGCTAACGTGTGATAATTCGTCCTGCTGACATGTGATAAATCTGGTGATGCTGACGTGTAATATATCTGAGTACAACAATGAACAAGCTACTAATGCGGGATTCAGTGCTGCTTAGTCAAACGGCTAGAAGGGACAACTATTCAAGCTTTCGGCCATGCCGTCCCTGAAGCACGTCACATCAAATCCTGCATATCTACCAAATATAGCCGGAAATTCAAATTGCTCTCCAACGGCTCTTTGATTTCGGGGTCTATAAATATGGGATTACTCTTCAGAGTGAAGACACGGAAATTATCAAGAAGCTCATACTATAGTAAAATTTCCGCACAAAGATCACAAACTTGAAGATTATTTCTAAGTGTTCATCCCATTGTTCTTAGCATAGAAATCTCATCCTTTAGCTTTTAGGCTACACAAATACTAGGATAGATTTCCAGTTGGAACAACAACAAACCTTATCCAAACCCAAAGCTAAACTTAGCAAGATTTCAGACTAGGGTTTCTAGTTCTGATTTCTGGGATCGGTTAAGTGAGTACTCTATAAATATTTATTGGTTGTAATGTGTTGGACTAACACAATAAACTAAGTCCAAGTCGGTTAAGTTGGTGCCCCTTGTGATAGGGAAGAGTGGACGTAGGACTAGTTGTCCGAACCACTATAAATCTTGTGTACATTTATCTGTTCTTATTTGCTTTACACTATCGCACACGACTTTGCTTAAAATCTCATACATATTCTGAGTTAGGATCAGTTCGCATCAAGCAATTGATCTGATCAGTTTGACTCCTTGGTCAGCTGATTGAAAACAGACTCGAGAATCTGATTTGTTAAAACTGGTTTTTCACACGGGTATAAACTTGCTTCCGCACAATCAGTTAAACTGATAGACACCGAACTGATCAGTCATCAAGCGATCAATAAGTTGGATATCAGTCCATACTGACTCACTCACACTTTGATCAGGAAACCTGCTCTCACACCTGATCCGCACGAAAAGTTTTTCAGAAGTCTATTCACCCCTCCCCTCTAGACTTCTGCCCTCACAAAACCCGTTCGGGACCTACAAGTGGTATCAGAGCAGTGGTTCTATGGACCACTGGCTTTGAATAGCATTTGTTCTTGAGGAAGAACCTTTGTGGTCACTTGAACAGATCTTGAAAAACCATTTTTAAAACTTCATCTGTTTTCTAAAACTCACTCAGCATGGATAACATATCCTGCATGTATCATGATCTTCCAAAGTTTACCATTGATGATTATGCAGATTGGGCCATAATCATGAGCAACCATTTGGGAGCCATCAACAACAGGATGATGGAAGTTCTAGAACAAGGACCAATCCTCATCTACCACAACAATCCAGCTGAAGGTGGTGACCCAGATTTTCCAATTGGCGCTCGGATCAGAAAGAGTCCAGTTCTGATGGACGCTGAAGAAAGGAAGCTGTCAACCCTGGATACGGTTGCGAGACACATAATCATGAAAACAATGGATAAGATCACACGTGAAAAGATCATGTATCTCAAAACAACCAAACAGATGTGGGATACACTTGCTGAAATATGTGAAGCAAATGATCTAATTAAAGACAACAGACTGCAAGTCGAGCTGGTGAAGTTTGAGAAACTTAAGATGCTGCCAAATGAAACCATCAATCAGCTCGATGGGAGAATCACTATGTCTGTCAACAAGCTATGGGAACTTGGACGAGAAATGTCAGACAAAGATGTTAACTACAAGATCTTGAGATCTCTGACAAAGAAGTAGGATATGAAAGCCACAGTGATAAAGGATTGTCAAGATATTGCTAAGATGAAGCCAAGCAACCTGTTTCTGAGTCTGAAAGCCCATGAGTTCGATCTGATTAAAAGAGGTCAAGAAGAAGAAGACGAGTCGCCTGTCGAAGCCACACCTGCCACATAAAAATCAGTTACATTCAAAGCAGCCGGCAGCAACTCAAAGTCTACTGAACCTGTTGGAAATATTATAAGCCAAACTGAACAGATTGCTTTGCTAACCAGAAAACTTGAAAAAACTAACATTCAACTTGGTAAGTATCGTAGGTTTTACAGGGATTATCAGAACAACAGAGGAAGAGATAGGAGACCAGCTGACAAATCTCTAGAAAGGACCAGATCTGATGACCGAAGAAATGATCATAGAGAAGATCGCAGTGAAGCTAAGAAAAGAGATGATCGATCTGATGAAAGGAGAGACAACAGATCAGAAAGGAGAAACTCAGACTACAGTCAAACAGGTAAGTCACCTGACAGATTCTACAGACGGAATGACTCACCTGGCAGAAGAAGTTCCGTGGATCGTGGAGCGTGTTTCAACTGTGAGAAACCAGGTCATTACAGCGCAGATTGCCCAGACCTGACACCGAAAGAAAGAGAAGAGAAGCGGAACAGAAGAGAGCAACATTATAGAGACAGGAAAGTCATGGTTGTTGATACATCAGGGATTGATGATTCTTATCTTCCTTCTGAGGATTCAGGATACTCATCTGTAGAAGATTTCTGCCTGATGAGTAATGCTGATGATTTCTACCACTACGATGATCTGATATTCTCTTCTGATGATGAAATCTGTCTGATGGCAAAGGAAGAAGACCAAACTGAGGTAACTTCTAAACCTTCTATGTTTTCTGATTCCACACCAGCTATGATGAGCACACCTGCTGGAGAAATTGACCTGCAGCTCTATAGTGAGCAATTGCTTGATGATCTCTCTAACACAGTAGACACTTATACAATAGTGAAAGCTGAAAACGATAAGCTAAGGATTAAGAATACTCAGCTTGTTAAGGAAAATGATATCAGGAAAGCTGCTGAACTGAAATCATCTAAACCTGTCCAGAAGATGACTGAAGAACTGGATGTTCTGAAAGTCAGTTCTTCTAATCAGGATAAACTAATCAAGGATCAGCTAGCTATTAACAAATAGCAAGCTGATGATCTTAAAATCCTTCAGGCTAAGTTTGATGAACTCTTCCGACTGCATGAGAGTCTGAAAATAACTGAGGATAGTTTGCGTAAGAAAATACAGGTTTTCACGAAATCTTCTAAAACCGTTCAGGATATGAACAACTATTTTCGTAAGATAACTAATAAGAAGAGAATTGGGTATGAAAACCCTTCTACATCCTCAAAAGTCCCGTCTGATTCACTTCAGAAAAGTGTAATCAAACGAGTTTCTGATATAGATACATATAAAGCAAAATATGTATCTGATAAGGGAAAGAGACCTGTTGAACAAGTAAGGCAAGTGCCCAATCAGAAAGGGAACAGAAATGGACCCCAACTGACCAAGCATCAGCCAAGGAATCAACAGAAGAACCCAGTTCTTCTGAAGAGACCTCAACCTGATCAGCAGATTAGGTATCAGAAAAGACAACCTCTCAAAGGGAAATCTAATCTGAAACCTAATCAGGGTCATATGCCTAACAAGCAAGCTAAAGGTAAACTGCTAAGACCATCTATGCCAAAAAGATATGAATCTTTTAATGGTAGCAGTCGTACCTACCCTTACAATCAGAAACCTAGGGCTGCTGCACCTAAGCCCCACTGGATAAAAAGAAGACAGATATCAATGAAAAGACCCAAGTCTTCTTAGTCATCCAAGGCTCACACTCATAATCATACTAATCAGGCCTTCTGATCTATCTGATTACAATAGAAGTGCCCTGTTTGTATGGATCCCTAAAACCAACTCTAACCCCTCAGGACCCAATCCAAAAGGGGTACCTAAAGCCTGATTTGATTGCAGGTTCGCTTGGGTTTGACCAACAAGGGAGGTGTACAAGCAACTATCTGATACATCGATAGTGGATGTTCAAGGCACATGGCTGGAAGCAAACATCTCCTTAGCTCTTACACAGAACAAGAAGGCCCACGTGTACTCTTTGGTGATGATAATTTTGGTTTTACCAGAGGATTCAGAATCTTAGAGAATGATGATGTACAGGTTACTGGAGTCTCGTATGTCGAAGGTTTAAAGCATAATCTGTTATCAGTTTCACAATTCTGCGACAACAGATTCAGTGTTGAGTTCTCGACTGATCAGTGTACTATCAAGAATCGAGCCACTCAACAGATTTTGTTAACTGGTTCAAGGAAAGGAACGATATATACAGCAGATTGGAACAGTTGTCCAAGAAATGCATGCCTGATTGTTAAGAGTTCCAAAAGCAGCAGTTGGCACTGGCATAAGAGAATGAGCCATTTGAACTTTAAGACTCTTAACAAGATAGCAAGGATGTCTTTGGTTGAGGGTCTTCCGAATGAGGTATTCTCTAAGGATCAGACATGTGTCGCATGTCAGAAAGGAAAACAGGTTAAAGCCTCATTCAAGGGAATCCCTGGACCAGCATCCAACAGAGTATTACAACTGCTCCATATGGACTTATTTGGACCAGTTACAACAGTTAGTCTCAGCGGATACAAATATACTCTGGTAATCGTGGATGATTATTCCAAGTTTACCTAGTTTGTATTCTTGTATAAGAAGAATGAGACTACAAAAAAGATACCCGAGCTGCTCAAGAAACTACAGAATGAGAAGGGTGTCAGTATAGTGAAAATCAGATCAGATAAAGGTGTAAAATTTACAATTCTTTTATTCTTGATTTTTTTGCACTAAGTTTGGTATCTGACATGAGACATCACCGCAAGAACCACCTACAAAAATGGAGAAGCGAACGGAAAAATAGAACACTCAAAGAAGTTGCTTTCGCACTATGTTAGTTTAACATGCAACACCAAGTCGCCGTTTAAGGCGTAATCAATATCATGCATGCCACACTCGTAATGGATGTTCTCGACTAAGGCTCACTACAAAACACCCTATGAACCGTGGAAGGGCGAAAAAACCTCTTGTTTCTTACTTCCATATTTTTTGGTGCAAGTGTTTCATACACAACAATGGGAAGAGCCCGGTTTGAAAACTTTTGAGGCCAAGTCGATGAGGGTATATTCTTAGGATATTCCTCATCCAAAGAAGGCTTTTCGGGGGTTTACAACAAAGCGAACCCTAGTTGTGGAAGAAACACCTTATGTGGTCTTTGATGAGACATCTTCTGAACAAGAGAAATTTGCCTCAGAACAAAGCGAAAGACAGATCAACCGGCACCGATGCACAAAAAAAATGGATCGCCTAAGTATTAAGGAAAAAGGATCGATCACGAATAAATGTATGTTCTAGAACTTGATCTTACCGATTCACCAGTCAATCGGACCTTAAGGTACATACAACTGTCAATGAAGAAGTTCGCATGCAATTTGATAAAGAAACAACCGAACCATCCGTTCGGGGGAACTCTGGTTTCTAGCGACGGACATCGACACATGATGAGTCCAACATCAGCTGAGACTTGTCCATGTCAAGTGGATCATAATTCTACACCACTCTCAATCTCTAGTGATGAACTACTATCAGAAGAGGATGATGTTCTCCAAACTGATGAAAATCAGAAAAGAAGGACCTGGATAACCAGTCATCCAACTGATCTGATCATCGGAGACCCATCTGATAGAGTTAAAACTAGACATCGACAGGTGAAAGTGCCATGTATTGTTGTTAGTCATTGTCATTGAAGGAACCAACTGAAGTAGAAGAAGCTCTACAAGATGCAAACTGGATTCTAGCCATGCAAGAGGAACTGGAACAGTTTGAAAGAAATCAGGTTTGAAAACTGGTGGACAGACCAACCCATCAAGATGTGATTGGCACAAAGTGGGTATTCAAGAACAAGAGAGATGAAAATAATGTCATAACCAGAAATAAGGCAAGACTTGTTGCTAAGGGGTATTCACAATCAGAAGGAATTGATTATGATGAGACCTTTGCACCGGCCGCTTCGTCTGAAGCCATACTGTTTGTTTACGGCATATGCAGCCCACAGAGGGTTTATTGTGTATCAGATGGATGTAAATAGTGCATTCTTAAATGGGGTACTAGCTGAGGAATTTTATGTTGAACAACCTCCTGGCTTTGAAAAAGGCGACCAGGTGTACCGTTTAAGAAAAGCTCTTTATGGCCTGAAACAAGCTCCTCAAGCTTAGTATGATACACTCTCTCAGTTCTTGATAGACAGTGGTTTCACTAAAGGAATAGTGGACAAAACCTTATTCAGAATAGAAGATGGAGAAGATATTATGTTGGTTCAGATTTATGTGGACGACATCATCTTCGGATCTCCCAACAAGAGTTTATGTGATAAATTCAGCAAGCTGATGCAAGGGAAGTTCAAGATGTTCATGATGGGTCAGATGAGTTACTTTCTGGGTTTACAAGTTAAGCAAAGTACATAAGGGATATTCATCTGCCAGGCGAAGTACACTAGGAGTTTGTTGGCTAAGTTTGGAGTTCAAAACTGTAAGGAAGCCAGAATTCCTATGATGACTGGATTCAAGATGGACCCAGATGAGAATGGTCAGAAAACTAATCAGAAAGAATATAGGGCTCTCATTGGATCTCTACTATACCCGATCGCAAGCGCACAGGATATCACTTTTGTAGTAGGTGTATGTGCGGATTTCGAAAAATCCAATGCAAAGCCACCGGAAGCGAATAAGCGGATTCTTAAAGTATCTAAAGGACAAGAAACTTTGGTTTATTTTACCCATCGGATGATAATCTAGAGCTTAGTGGGTATTCTCGATTACGATTATGGAGGTTGCGAAATTGACAGAAATCAACCTCGGTACATGTCGGTTTTTAGGTAATAAAAAAAGCGATCTCATGGTTTTCAAAAAAGCGAGACATCGATTCATGACATCTCTACTAAGCGAGAATATATGGTCGCGGGGAAAATTTGTTTCCCAATCGCTTTCGCTAAGTCGGCGGTGAGGAATTACAACATTGTAGCTAAGAATGTACCTATATTCTCGTGACGATAATAGTGTTATTGCAATCACTCAGAATCCTGTTCTACATACAAGATGCAAGCATGTGGATGTCAGACACCATTTTATAAGAGATCATGTTGAAAAGAAGAATATCAGAATGGAAAAGATCCATACTGATAAGCAGAAAGCTGATATTTTAACCAAGCCACTAGTTGAGATCAGATTCAGAGATATATGCAATTAGCTAGGGCTTCTGGATTTCGGAGAAAGTGCACCAGAAATGTTTGGTGGACTGGTCTCCAGAACCAGTTGGTTAAGAGACTAACTAGGTTAAGAGGGATCAGTTGAGTTAGGTATCTCAATCGATCGGAAGATCATCGATCGAGAATCGATAAGAAAAGGCTTTATCAGATCAGTCAAGGAACTGATCAGAAAAAGACATATCAGATTAAAAGGAACTGATCAGTTTGGTTGTTTCATACATTGTAAGTCGATTAAGCTAATGTTCAACAAGCAAGTTACATAAGATTAAAGCTTCAATCGCATAAGGAAACAGAAACCACACAACAATGAAATAAAGAACTTTTCATTAATAAAGACCCGGAGGTCGAATTTTCATTACAAGTTACAAGTACAAAAGACCCGGAGGTCAGTACATAAACCCTAAACCATAAACCCTAACCCTAGAGGGGGTGAGAGGCTCTAAAGATTTTGGAGCCAGATGCCCCTAAAAACCCCAACCCTAAAAGGGGTGAGAGAGGCTTTGAAATAATCCTAAGCCACCCCTCGAGCTTGAGTCGGGAGGCGAGAGAGCGGCATTGAAGGATTTCTAAGCGAAGCCCCAAGTCCTAAGATCAATGGGTTCTCCAAATTATTAAATGGACACAAGTGCCGACATATGGTGTGCAAAACCACATGGACACAAGTGTCACAAAATATTGGGTTTTGTCCGATCAAGATCATATAAACAAAACCCATGTTACATATCGGGTTTTGATGCTAATCCCGATCTCGATAGTACACAAGGCGATACGGTCAAGAAGTGTCTTCTCATTTCGCGATAAACAAAACCCATGTTGGTAGAGAAGCTTGGCAATAATCTCGATAACCACAAGTCCTAAGATCAATGGGTTCTCCAATTTGTTAAATGGACATCTCGATATGTGGTGCAAAAACCACATGGACACAAGTGTCACATGCAAATATTGGGTTTTGTCTGATCAAGATCGTATAAACAAAACCCATGTTACATATCAGACTGAGTCTGTTGATGCTAATCCCGTCATCTCGATAGGCACACAAGGCAATAATCGGGAGAAGTGTATTCTCATTTGATAGACGATCCGCCGCCTTGGTGGTAAAGAAGGCAATAATCGTATGAGTATTCCACGGGCAGATTTAAAGGACGGGTTGCTTTGAAATCAAAAATTTGAAAAGGGTTGAAGGTTTTTGCCGGAAGTTTCAATTTTAAATAAGGGTTCACCAGAATACATGGTTTACAAAGCATAAAGAAGATAAGTATGGTGAATGGGTTATGTTGTGCATAAATCATTGGTCGAGGACAAGCAGGGATTTCTCAAAGCCTTTTAGAGAAATTGGCACCGCTAGGACATCGCGTAGGAGACACGCGACTGATGATTGGATGAGTTTACAGCGTATAATATCACAAAGTATTCAAATCATCATTGCAAATGTCAAATCATGCCAACTTATGGAATCGAGATGACTCTTCGATTTCTCAAGACTAAGTTTTGGCGGTAGCACTCATCCCAAGACTTGACTTGATCAAAGTAGATCATATTGGATCAACATAAAACTGATCAGATAAGAGAATGATCAGACACGGAGGATCAGTTGAGTATGGTATCTCAACTAATCATAAATGTCTGTCAAGGATTGATCAGATAACCAGTGACTGTGGAACGTCAACTGGTCAGAAAGGATCAGAAGGAGACTTATCAGAAGGAGACTTATCAGATATGTGGAACATTGTTGGGAAATGCAAGGGTCAAACAGAAACAAAGATTTACAGAATTCAGTCAGACATTCTGCTACATGTGGTATTGATTGACATAACATCGATCCAACCGATCACGATTTCTATTCTTTGCTTTTATCGATTACATATCTAAAATTAACTGATAATATTTGCCTTTACTGTACACATACTTTTGTGACGCATACCCTGCAAATCATTTAATACGGACGTAGGGTATATCTATTAAATGCTACTAAATGTGTTTTTAAAATCCAAAAGGTAATCGCGAGTGCATACCCTGACCACACGATCAAAACCGCTCAAATTTGAGTCATTTCTTTTAAAAAATGTTTGATCTTCTAGTCTTGATTTTCCCTCCTTCCTTATATAGAGGATCCATCAAACCCTTCCAAAGTACTCTTCTAAAAAATTCTTGCCATTTACACTCAGAAAATTTACATTTACCTTTCTGAAATCCAAAACGTTTCTTACGATTCAACGTATTTCAAAATTGGAAAGCAAAATCTGGTAAATCCTGGTTATTTGTTGAGTTAGGTTCCTAAATTCATTGATCATATAGATTACGTCTATTTATGTTATCCTGTGTTATGCCTTATCATTTCTTGATATTTGTATGTATCCATCGATTAATAGGTCTGATAATCAATATGTGATATGTTTATGATTATGCAAAATTCTTAAATCGATTCCATTATGTTGTAGATGGCTACTCATGGATTGGGCAAAATTATGTGTAACTATGCGGATTTGGCAACCAAAATTGTTGAAGACAAATATGTAATGTTTGGTGTTACACGGGATCCGGAATCAATGGAGGTGGAACAAATTCTTAGGAGGTGCGGTCTTGAAAAATCTCTTGTCTTTGCTCATGCAAATCCGAAGATCTAGATAGGCACTAGAGTTCTTAAGGAAGATGAAGGTGGAATCTCCTGGAGATGAACTGGTCTCATTGGTAAATGGACAGGAGATCAGAGTCACTAATGCAGATATCTCTCGTTTGTTCAACTTACCCAAAGGGAAGATCTCTCCTGCTCACTACAGAGAGAATGAAGATGAACTGATTAAGAATGAACTCTTTCGAGAGGCTGACAAACACCAGATCGTAGGTTTTTGTCGGTAGATGTTGAAAAAGGAAATACCGTCGTTGTTTGACATTCCACAAAAATAATTATGGGTATCTCTTTCAGCCCAAATGGATTAACAACTATAAAAATGCATAGTATGGCTGCTATTATCGATGGAGCCAAAAATATTAATTGGGCTGGTTTTTCTGAAAGCTATTCTGATCCAAGAACATGACAAATTTGGAGTTAGTGAACAGAGACAAGTTTTTCTGAAGAAGAGAATCAGCAATCTCAACAAAGTTGCAGTCATTCTGGCGACAAGATGCCTAATGCAGAATGGAATCAGAATGGACTAAAGTCTTACAAAGCCTTCCTATCAGCCATAATCGCCATCTATGGGCCTCGAGATGATGATATCGCCCCACTCCCTAAAAAAAAAAAAAAAAAAGGAGGTTGTTATTTCAAAATCGATAATCCTCAAAAGAAGAAGAGAAAACTTGTAAAGGCTCAGAAAGAGGCCAAAGAAAGTAAAACAAACCGCCATGACTCTTTTTCTGGATGAAGAGTTAGATGAAGATGAAGCGCCAGATCAGCCTGATGCGCAGCAGAGGTCATCTGAAAAATCAGATAGACGGGCTTCCCAAGTTGAGAGCTCACCAGAGCAATCAGAGGGAGGAGCAAGGGACGAAAGATCTTCATCACCTCAATCTCGCGCTAATTCACCACTCAGACTTGTAGGCTGAAAGCATATCTCTCTTCTCCTTCACCGCGCGAACACCGAAACTTCACCGCTCGTGAACTTGAAAGTTCACATGTTGCGGAAACCCGGTTACGAAGAGCTCTGAGAATCACGATACCAACCCTACTGCAGAACCTTTACAGATTCAGCCAATCAGCCAACATCCAACTACTCAGACGCCACCAGAACCCTCTACATCTCATCAACCTGAACCTGATCGATCTGAACAGTTGATTCCTAAGTCAAGATCGTCCAAGACCATCACCGGAAAAATGGCCATAATGAGAATCGAACGCGAAATTGATGAGTTGTACCCAGAGTTGGAAGCCCATCCCGTTATTCGGGAAGAAGTGATGGAGATCCTGACCTGGAAAGATCTCCGTTTAAAGAACTTATCAGATTTTATGATCATTATTGAACAAATGGGGGTCTTGATGCGTTTGCATTTTTGATTTCGACATGAAGAAATCTGCTTTCGTAGATCACCAAATGAACTTATAATCACCGGCGATCAAAGCTTTGATCCACAGAAAGCTGGGAATAATTGAACAAGTTGAACTGGAGGTTGTTGCAGAAACTCCTAAGGAAGATGATCCAATGAAGGATGTGGGAGCTGCCGATGATAGTTGGCCTAGTGCTGCAGTTCATGACCAGCCACTGGAGGCGCTAACAACTGGAACTGATCAGGTGATACAAAATATTCCTGCAACACACATCACCACTGATCAACTTAGGGAAATCAGATCTTGTTTTAAAGATCTTCTGAAAGAAGAAGTTGAGGGAGTGTTGGCTAATGAAGTTAGCAACACAATAGCTAATCAGATGCAGGTTGGCCTCAAAGAAATAACGGATCAACGGGAATTTTCTATTTCTCAGATTGAAGCAATCAAAGATCAGTTCTCTCAAACTGTGACCAACCCGACCTCTTGAATTTAAGAAAGATCATTGACGAGAAGTTAGTCCAGGTTGATCAAAAACAAGTTTCTCTTCTGATGGTCACTGAAAAGCTTGAAATGATTGAAGAAAAACTTGACAAACTCATTCTTACCCTCTCCACTGCCGTTGAATCTGTCAAGTCTGAGCTGATCTCAAAGATTCAAAATCTATCTACTCAAGCTCAAGGTTTATCTGTTGCTAATCTTAACAAGGCCATATCAGTCAGCTTTTGATCTTTGACTTCCCTCCTCAATACTCTCTTTGATCAAACCAAAAAGGGGGAAGGACAGGTTGAGAAACCAACTGACTTCATCAGAACAACAGAAGAACTGATTCAGACAGTTGAATCCTATGGCTAGAGACTAGACCATCTAAATCTATTTGCAAATGAAGTTTCTGATAAGATGGAAAAGTCTAAGGCAAGGAAGATAGCTGCAGGAGCAAGAGCTGGTACTTCAAGATCTGAACCTGCCACTCAGGCTAATAGAGTCACGAGAAACACAGCAAGCCAAATACAGGCTGATAAAGAACTAGCGGAGAGACTCTCCAAGGAACAGATAGCTGAAGAAGCTCAGATAAGTGAAGAAGAGAGGAGGGCAGAAAAAATTGCAGAGGCAGAAGGCCTGAAAAAGAAATACAGATCGAGGGTGAAGAAGGGCCAAGCCAAAAAATCTGGAGCAGAACCTCAGTTGCCAGCAAGAGTTGATGAAATCATTCCTAAAACTGCTGCTCATGCTGATAAATTCGAGGAATGGAACAAGATCAGAGGTGAGTGGCTCCTGGATGCATTTGTTCTGGATCTAGTGCCAAAAGAAGAATCACCAGATGAGGAATTTCTCAACTGGTTGGAGAACAAGCATCCAGATTTTTTGAAGTATCTGGAGAATGAAGCCAAAAAGATAAACGTGAGGATAGCCCATCAAGATTATGATGTGATGGACTATACTAAGAAGGCGGATAGATCATTCGACAGATTGGCATTTGAAAGATTCTACTTTGACATCTTGAGAAAATCACACATAACTGATCCACAGCAGATCAATGATGTCAAATGGAAATTATATCGGATCTTCAATATTCCTCAAGATCAGTGGGAAATGCCATTGGGATATGTTCCAAGAGTTTGAAGAATCAGAAGACTTCTTAGGATCAGCTGAATGTTTTTTTCTAAACTGCAAACTTTTCAGATGTAACTTGTAAACGATAAAACAGATAAATGAAAAGTTTATTTTTACTGATCCTAAGACAAACTCTCATTGTCTTCTGATTATTTGCTCTTTACTGTTTTATATTTATCAACTGTTGTTGGTTTCTCAAAGTGTTTTGGTTTCATCAAAAAGGGGGAAATTGTTGGGAAATTTAGAGTTTTGATGAAACTTCTGAAACACATGTAATAGGACCAGTCAGACCTGTTAGCTATGATGTTTTTAAAATAATTGTTATAAGATGACCAGTTGATAATTATTGTATAGAACAACTGATGTATAAGATAGGTCACATATTGAGGGGAAACTCAATATGTATAGGTCAGGTCCAGAAATCAGAAGACAAGATAAGGTCAGAAGATCAGACGAGCAGATAGTCAGATGATCAAGTGAAGACAATGAAGATCAAGTTTTGAAGATCAAATGACTACCTAAAGATTAGAAGAACTGAGGACCAAAAGACCTACATCACCGAGTCTGCTAGTTGAGCTAAGACAATTGGCATCAGAAGACTCAATCAGTTAGACTGATTGGTTTTATTTGATCAGGTCAGCTTGCATCAGGTATCAACTGATGTTTCACAAGTCATACGTTGTTAATCTGGACAAGAAGAATATCAACTTTAGTTGGTGAACAAACACTGAAATGTTGTACTTATTAACCAATGAGAAAAAGGCACGTATGAACAAGCTAACAATGCGGGATTCGGCGCTGCTTAGTCAAACGGCTAGAAGGGACAACTATTCACGCTTTTTTCGCCATGCCGCCCCTCAAGACGCCACATCAAATCAGATATATCTACCAAATATAGCCAGAAATTCAAATTGCTCTCCAACGACTCTTTGATTTCGAGGTCTATAAATATGGGATTACTCTTCAGAGTGAAGAAACGGTGTTGTAACATAGATTTCAAGTCTATGCCACAAGCAAATAATTTATGAATTATGAACGAATAATGAATGAAAAATAAAAAGCATGAACGAATTTGTTTACCCAGTTCGTCCGGAAGGACTACGTCTGGGGGCATACCAAGCCAGGATCATTTTACTATGATTTTTCGTGTATCTTTCGTCCTCCTTTTTGTGTGGACTTCTTCCTCTTTATATAGAGTTTACAATATACAAATGATCATTAATGGGCCTCTTAATGGGCCTTTGAACATGGGCTTGTGAAGCCAATCTAGTCTAAGAACATGAAAGTAATGTCGGATTATCTTTTTGTACCGGGCTTATCGACTTTGCTTGTGGAGCGACCTCAGGGGAGGTCTCCCGCTCAAGCAGCCTTCATTCTTCTCTCTCCGACCTTGCCTATGGGTCAACAAATTCTTTCGAGCTTTGTATTTTTCATTCATTATTCTTTCATAATTCATTAAATTGCTTGTTTGTGGCATAGATGTGAAATATATGTTACAACAATTGGCGCCATCTGTGGGAAACATCTATCGAATTTTCACGGAATATTCGTTAAGACCAAAAAACAAGAAATCGGGATGACACACTCACTGTTCATCCCAAAAAAAAACCACTCTGTTCATCGAAAATCCAGAAAAAACCATCCCTAAGCCTCCCTATAATTGAAACACCACGATTTATCGAATAAAACATTCGCCAACATCTTACACTTTACAATGATTCACCAGCAGAAAATCTCCTAATCTAGACAACATTCGTTCGTCAACGATCCTAGACATTTATGTGCAATCAGAAAAAAAAAATCCCCAATTGATTCATCTTCGCCAAAATCGATGGATCATCAAACCTCGAGCACGGTTTCGCCAGAAATTGCATCGCCTCCAACACCCAAGAAGCCAAATCAAACCGCTGATGCATCCTTCCCGTCGAACTGCGGTCCCTTACAAGATCGAAAAAACCATGGGCCACACGTTGCCTCGTCTGACATCAGGAGCGCCATGCGTCTCCTCTGTAAACACAGAATCGCGATGATCCAGTCGTGGCCGACGCACAGAGTCGTGAGGCCAACGCCTCAGCAAAAGTCCAGCGCCGCCACCAACTCATTGCTTCACCGCCGTCACGCGACACCATCTGCAACCTAACCAGGATGACGACACGGATTCCTCAACAAACGCGGTCTTGCGGCATAAAACGTGGAAGAGATGCAGACGGAGAGATTTGCGGCGTGAATTGAGGAAGAGATAACCCTTGAACAAGATTCGCAGCGTGAATTTCTCGGCCATGAGCAGATTTGCAGCGTGATTTTGGGGAAATGGAACCGGACTCCACAGCGTGATTTGTTCTTATAACAAGCTGACCTTTTGGGCTGCATAAATCTTGACCCATTTTTAACTATTGGGCCCAAGTTTCAGCTAATTAAAAGTTTTGAGGCCAGGCTGATGGTGAATTGATTTGGAAGAAATACTCACCACTCGCAGCGAAAAAATCAATTACGAGCGAAGCCTCGCAAGAACTTCAAAAGAATCTACTGAGGCGATCGCTTTTAGCCCATACATCGTGTTCTATTTCATTTAAATTCCTTTTAATATATATAACAAAGATTCATACTTTCATATATATTAAAAGGTGAAAAAGATATATGCTCATATCTCTCAAGCTATTCGAGTTAATTTCAGAACACTAGTTAACGTTAGAAACTCAAACTAGCATGTCTAAATTTGGAGGGTTATTTAAAACAAACTCCAAATTCTTACTTTTCACTAATAGCATAAACCCTAGGAAGGGACTATCACAAAATTCATCTACGAGCACTCGAAAGTCTCACACAGATGAAACAAACTTATAATCCGACTTCAAACTTACATCGAGTCAAACGATTAAGGAAAATACTCAAATTCATAAAGTCGCGGTCTCAAACCGAAGAAGACCCGATAACGTCAAAAATCACGAAATCTTAAACAAACAAGACCCGATTTAACCTCAAATTAACAAGGTCACACTTCCAAAAAATGACCCTGTCGACCTCGACAGGTGCAATGGTCAAACCAGAAGGCAATCAAGTCGCAATTTATGTAAGACGACAAATAAGCCATTCAAATCACAAGTCAAAGAGAGTTGTAACCTCAATAAAATGACTTCAAAAGATGACCTTTTCATATCAAACGAATATCTCAATCCAAGCTGACACCGAGTTAAAACACTTATTTAAAGTCACATTTCGGAATATCCTCCAGCTCACATTGTAGCCATGACTTTCGAATCCCAAGGTCGATGAGGTTGCAGCCTAAACGGCTCAATTTTTGTCACGACTTGATAAGATGATAATAACATAGCTCAATTCAGAGTCGCAGAAGTTATTCAAGTCACTGGCAAACAGTCCGAAACGATTATAAACCTATACAGTCCGAAACGACTATAAACCTATACAGTCCGGAATGACTATAAACCTATACAGTCTGAAACGACTATAAACATATACAGTCCGAAATGACTATAAACCTATGTGCCAATCTTCTTTCACATTCTTGAAACAACAAATCGCTCTGATACAGACGATCTATACAAACGAGAATCAAATCTCCATCCGGGGGGCAAAACCCTAAGGATCCCAAACCTTTGCATACCCACGAAAGGTGTTTTTAACAGACATCAAAGCCCAATCCTAGGGGCAAAACCTTAAAAATCTCAAAGGTTATTTCTATTCCACAAGAATCAAAAATGATCTTGTTAATAATTTCAAAATGCAAGTCTCTTTTTCAAACACCGATAAAAGTCAATTTTACCAAAAAATATCAAAAACATTTTCTGACATACTAATAATTTCTTTGCAAAATTTCCAAAAGGTTTAAACTTAAAATCTCTCTCACAAAGAATTTCCTCAAATGGTCGAACAAACCATGGCACTTCCGCCTTCTCGGTGATGAGATCGTCCGCCATTATTGGCGTCGACCCGCCTTCCTATTTGGCATCGGCTTTCCGCTATCTCGGCGAGGTGTATTCCACCGATTTAGCGAAGTATCTTCCGCCTTCTTGGCGATGAGATCGTCCGCCATTATTGGCGTCGACCACCGCTTTTTTGCCTTTTAGAACTTTCGCTATCTCGGCGAGGTGTATTCCACCGATTTAGCAAAGTATTCTCCATCTTCTCGTGATGAGATCATCCTCCATTATTGGCGTCCATTACTTCGCCTTTCATTATCTCGGCTAGGTGATACCTTGGGTTTAGCGGATATTCTCGCGGCCTCTCGATGAGATATATTCATCGACCCACCAATGTTTTCGCGAAAGTATTCTCGAGGTGTATTCCACGGGTGATGACATTCTCGCCTTCTCGGCATGGACACCGGCGTGGACACTCATCGAGGTCAGCTTGTCGCGTTTATCGGCCGCTGACTTGCGCCTTCTTGGCGATGACTTTATCGCCATTATTTAAATCGACCCACCCGCCTTTTTTAGCGTCGGCTTTCCTCTATCTCGACGAGGTGTATTCCGCCGATTTAGCAAAGTATTCTCCGCCTTCTTGGCGATGAGATCGTCCGCCATTATTGGGATCGACCCACCCACCTTTTTGGCGTCGGCTTTCCACTATCTCGGCGAGGTGTATTCCGCCGATTTAGCGAAGTATTCTCCACCTTCTCGGCGATGAGATCATCCGCCTTCATCGGCATAGACCTGCCACCTCTTTGAGGTCGGCTTGGTCCGCCTTTGTTGACGCTGACTTGTCTGCCTTCTTGGCGATGACTTTGTCCCCCATTATTGGCGTCGGCTTTCCTCTATCTCAGCGAGGTGTATTCCGCCGATTTAGCAAAGTATTCTCCACCTTCTCGGCGATGAGATTGTCTGCCATTATTGGTGTCGACCCGCCCGCCTTTTTGATGTCGGCTTTCCGCTATCTCGGTGAGGTGTATTCCGCCGATTTAGCGAAGTATTCTCCGCCTTCTCGGCGATGAGATTGTCCGCCATTATTGGCGTCGACCCGCCCGCCTTTTCCGTTGGTTTTCCGCTATCTCGGCGAGGTGTATTCCACCGATTTAGCGAAGTATTCTCCGCCTTCTCGGCGATGACATCGTCCGCTATTATTGGCGTCGACCCACCCGCCTTTTCGGAGTCAGCTTTCCGCCTTCTTGGCGATTACTTTGTCCGCCTTCATTGGCGTCGACCGGCCCGCCTCTTCGGCGTCGGCTCTCTGCCAGTTCGGTGAGATTCACTGGTTTTATCCATCACAAGCCAATAGAAGTCGCAACTTTGTATTGGTTTGGCCAAGTCAAACAAAATGTTACCTTTCTTTTCATAATTCCTGGGTGTTAAACCAAAGGAGGTTGCATGAATAAACATCGAACCACCGAGGTACGACTTTCGACATACTGGCGGGGAGATTGCCACCCTAGCAGGTGCAGTCCTCCCCCGACTTTGTAAGACTACTAAGCAAAATTTCGTAAATAAGCCGCATCAAATAAGACGAAAGAACGTATGCAATTTTAAAGTCGCATAAGGAAATCAAGTCAGCATGCTAAAGGTAGAAAAAGAAATGAGTTTCATTGACAGAAGGCCCAAAGGCTAATTACATCAAGTTGCGAACCGCTCGACCATAAATGGTCATCGACGAAAGACGAAAAAAGACTCAGACAGAGAGGCTTACCTCAAGCACGAAAGAACGAAAAAGACTTCGTCTGAAGAGGCTCATCTCGAAGTACAAGCACAGAAAAGACTCGTACAGAGAGGCTCACCTCGAAGTACGAGCTCCGACATGTGTGCCAAGATTATGTCCTTTACCAATTCATTTGCCAGCTACCATTCATTATATTCCATCTCTTCCCATATACTAGCACCCTCAGCTGGTTCTTTGGGTTTTGGTGCATTAAGTACCCATTTGGATTCATGTGAAGTGAGGGCATTCATAAGGTTATGTTTCCAAACTAAATAGTTATCTCTAGTAAGCAAATTGTCTTTCAATATATTGTGTTGGGATTATACTGAAAAGTATGCTTTTTACTTTGTATAATCGAAACTGAATTTTCAGACTTATTTACTGAAATAAATTGTTTATCACTGATGCTTTAAATATGATTGAATGTTACATATATTTCTTTGATAACTGCTCAATAATTAAATGACGTGTTACATTGTAGTTAATTTAGTGATACCGCATCACGTAAGATTAAATTAATGCACTTTTGTAACTAAAAAGTACGCCATTCACGACCTAGATGGAAATGAACAATCCATCACGAAAGGTTGAGGTGTAAGGCTCAGATTGGTTTGTCTTGACCAAGAGATTACACTAGTGCATGATCGATGCGCAACAGATAGGACTCTCTGAGGAGGATAAATTCTTGAGAATCAACAAGGAAGAATTAAACCTCGGTGGTTCGTTGTTTCTTAATCTTCGCCCCTTAAATAGGATCACGTGGGATTGGTAACTATTGCTTTGACTTATCATGAGTAAATAATCGTAGATTCAATACTTTTTATCTTGGGCAATATTATTGGTCACATGTGATTGCTAAGATTTAATACGAAGAATCGGTGTGCAGTATCGCTTTTGATTTGCCCTCGGGAGGTTCATAAGTTTTATCATGCCAAATCTTGCAAGTGGAATTAGTTTCCTTATGGATAATAATGTTGAACCGCCTCGACCAAGGACAAAAGATGTTAATTAATGGAAAGCTATTTCAAAGGCTTGAATTAATTAATGGGCTAGATAATCTTAAACACGGAAATAATGACCGGAGCCATATTGATTTATAATATGGGTTAAGATGGATGGTGCAATATTAATTATGTAGTGTGATTAATTAATATTTATGGGCTTGAATTATATTGTGGCTCAATATTAGATATTCAAGATCCATTAGAAGGTCCAATCTTAATTCTCCTAAAGGCCCCCTAAGTAGCCCAACAAATAGTCCAATAACTGAAAAGGTGATTAAAATAAAATAAATATGGTTGCTTATTTTTCCTTGCAATTTTTGAATTTTATGGATAAAAAATGGAGAAAGGTTTTCTTTGAATTTTGTTATGGAATGAAGATATGTATTCTTGGAATACAAGATTATCTCATTAAATTCAAGAAATCTCCCAATTGGTTATCTATAAGGGAAAATTCAAAATTTTTGAAATATAGTGGGCAAGAAAGATTTTCTTGATTTTCTTGAAAAGATATTATGGAAGATATGTATTTCTTGAAATACAAGAATATCTCACAAATTCAAGAAGATCCAAATCTTGGAATCTTGACCATAATTTTCGAAAATTACCCCATAACAAGGGAAGGTGGAATTTTGTGGAATATTATAATTATGGGAAAAAGAATATAGGAGATATATTCAAGATTTCTTGGTGACCAAGAAAAGTCTTTTCCCACATTGATTTTGGACCCAAAATTTCGACCACCTCCTATCTATAAATAGGGGATGATTAGTTCATTCTCAAGTACAATTCCATGTGCTGGAAATATTAGCAAATCCACATAAGTGGTGCAACAAAGTTTATTTTTTCCTTTTGTTAATTGTTCGACGAGTGTCCTTCCACTTGATTGTCGAGCAAGGGCTAAGGGAATACTTGGGAAGTCCTTTTGGTTAGTCCGTCCAACCAAAGTCACTGTCATCCCGAAAGGTACGTTCACGTAAACCCGTAGATTCCGCATGCGTAGGTTTTACGTGGCTTTTTATATGCATGATTTGTTGTTGCAATTATTATTTGAATTAATATAGGATTAATTCATGCTAGTAATAATTAATAAATTAAATTTGTATTTAAATATTCACCCCGAATAGATCTGTGCAACTCATTCCCCAACATATTGAACAGTTGATTAAAAGGTTGCGACATGATGATACTGAAAATAAACATACATCTTGTGTTAATGTCCGGATCAACACAAAGAAAATCACATAATTCGATCACATGATTCATATTGAAATCTAAAAAAAAATATATGGACATGCATCAGCCAACATCTCAAAACAGTTTTAAATGAGCCTCTTGGGAGGGTCATCATTTAAATCACATTCAAGCAGGTTACAAACAAGAACAGTTACAAACCTTTAATTTTAAAAAAAAATATTAATAGTTGGCTCCCACTTGACCAATATAAAATCGACAGGGACTTCGAGGAAGTATATGCATATCAATTTTATACCTAAGTAATAACCATGATTAAATACAAAATTACTACTTCGTTTTGATCGAGCCTCATGGGAGGGTCATCGTCGCCACTAATAATAATTCACAATCATCCTTTTGAGAATTTATTCATGTGAAAGTTATCTTTTGGCCGTCCCTTAGGGGAATTTCTCCAAAAGAATTCACAAATAAATAAATCATGGAGGTCAAAATTAATTCGATTCATAATCAAATTAATTATTAAAACATACTTAGTAATTTTTGAATTTGAGATTTTTCGTTGGGCAATTCTCATGCAAACACATTTAAACAAATTAAATAAAGCATAAGAAAATACAACAATAAATCAAGCAAAGCAGAAAAATAAACATATTGGGCACAAATTATCCAATTGTCATGGTTTGATTTTTCTTGGCTTGATTTTGAAGAAACGCCGTCTTGAATTTCTCCCACTCGATCATCTCGAAAAAAACACGTCTCGTGCATCGATCAGCTCGCGGGTCGGGGTGCACGCCTTTGCACCGACCGGCAATTTCAATTCGCCCAAGGCGGCCGCACGCACGCCCCGGAGCATGTCGCCAGCGAGAACTTCGGCACCACTCGGCAGCCTCGGCGAGTCAAGACGCATTCGCCCAAGACGCCATCACGCCGCCCATCCGCCCGCCTACTCACTTCAAGACATGTGCTGCGCCCCAAATACCACCCTTCTCGACCTCCGCTCCGCCCACGTTCAATGCCTTCAATGCCCGATCTCATCCTCGGCCTCATCCCACTCCCCACTCCGTCGTCTTTTCAAGATCATCCGTCGTCGCGCCTCCTCCCGCATGTTTCAAGGCGACGCCTGATTACGCGCCTGGGTTACTGATCCGCTTTTAATTTCTCGCCCTCCTTCGCTCTTTCAATCGGGTTACAATTTATTTTTCAAAAATAAATAAACCTAAATCTAGACTAGTCTATTACATTTAACAAATCAAATAGCCTAATCTACTCGTGAATTTTCTCACGAGAAAAATAAATTCGAACGAGTCGAATTAAAACCATTCATACGCATGAAATAAATAAACAAATTAAATACCATGACAATTGGATACCTGCAAAACAGATCTAGCAATTCAACTATCCAATTTTCAATATAATTTAATGTCCAACATAATTTAAATAACAATTTAAATACAGAGCTCGAAACCGAGGCTCTGATACCAGTTGTTGGGAAATTAGGGGTGCCCGGATCTATTCGAGTTGAATTTAAATACATATTTTAAATTAATCAATTAATTACTAATATGAATTAATCCTAATTCAATTCAACATAATAATTAATGAACAAATAAACATCATGCGTACACGTATTTCACGTAAAACCTAAGCATGTGAAATCTAGGAATTACGTAAATACTAACCTCTCGTAGAGACAACCACTGAGACGATGGATCAACCCAAAGTGCCTTCTCAAATATGTCCCACGTCCACGATCGTAATCCGGTGGGAGGATTATCAACGAACGATTTTAAACTAAAAGAGAAAATAAAATATTTGGCCACCACCTTTGTGGATTTCCAATTTTTCCAACACATGGAATTGCACTTGGGGATGAAAAATGTATCCCCTATTTATAATACTAGGGGTGGTCGAAAATTTAACCTAGGAATAAGATGGGAAAATCTTTTTCTTGATCTCCAAGAAATCTTGAATATATCCAATATATTCTTTTCTCCATAAATAAAATATTCAACAAAAATCTCACCTCCTTATATTATAGATATTTTTGAAAATTTCAACTAGTTAGGAAAGAAATAAGATCTTTGACTTTTCTTGAATTTATGGGATAAACTTGTATTCCAAGAATACATATTCCATAAAATCTTTCCAAGAAAAAATCAAGAAAATCTTTTCTCTCTTCCTACCCAATATTTTCGAAAATTTAATGAAGAAAAATAAGCCAGAATATTTTCTTCTCCTTTTCATTAATTGGACTTTAGTTTGGGCTATTTGAGGGACCTTTAGGAGAATTAAGATTGGACCTCCAATGGGCTATGAAGCTTTAGTATTTAGCCAAAATATTATTCAAGCCATTAATATTAATTTACTCCACTATAAAATTAATATTGAACTATCCATCTTAACCCACATTACGACTTCACAATAATATGGCTCCCGGTCATTATTTCCCGCGTTTAAGATTATCTTAGTCCATTAATTAATTAAGTCACTGAACAGACTTTATATTAATTAATATCTTTGTCCTTGGAGTAAAGACAGCTCAACATTATTATCCATACCGGAAATAAATTTCCACTTGTAAGATTTGGTATGATAAAGATTCTGAGCCCACCAAGGGGACAAATCAAGTAAGCCGTACTTGCACGCGATTCTCCGTATTAAATCTTAGCAATCGTCATGTAACTAATAATATTGCCCAAGATACAAGGTATCAAATCGCATTGATTCTCTTCCCATCATAAGTCAAAGCAATAGTTATTAATTTCACACGATCTTATTTAAGGAACGGAGATTAAGAAATAACGCACCACTGAGGTCTAATTCTTGTATATTCAGTACCGAAGAATTTATCCTCTTGTAGGTCCTTTTCAGCGCATCAGGATGCACTAGTGTAATCCCTTGGTCAAGACAAGTCAATCCGAGCCTTACACTTCAACCCTTCATGATGGGTTGTTCATTTCCATCTGGGTTGTGAATTTGTACTTAGTCACGAGGAACTGTTAATTTGATCTTCTGTGATCTGGTATCACCAAATTAGCTACAACGTAACACGTACTGACTTTATTGAACGGGTATGTAATAAATATATATAACATTCATTCATATTTAATGCAACATGTGATAAATAATTTATTTCAGTAAAATAAATAAGAAATTCAGTTTGGTTATACAAAGTAAAAGCATACTTTTCAGTATAACCTCAACAGGATGAGGGAGGGGCTGTTTGGCAAATTGGATTTCGAACAGGCCCCTTCGTGCAAAGTTTTATAAAATTGCACTTGAGCCCTTGGTGAAAACTTAATCAAAATGTTTTGAAATTAATTGGATTAATTTTAATAAGAATTAAAGGTTGGACCTTTAATCATAATTAATTGGATTAATTATTAATTTTTAATAATTTAAAATCGAATTTAAATTGGATTTTGAAATTCGGTTTATAAGAAATTATTAAATCCCACTTGTTTAACTTTTTTTTTAATTTAATTCATTAAACGCTTTTATAGTCCGCATTATGATTGTTTAGGTATGTGGCACCCAATAATTGTCGGACCATTTTAATTGTTTGGGTAGACGGCGCCCATATAAATGTTAGTTAGTGTAATGTCATGTTTGGGTAGGCGACGTCTAATAGATGCTCAAATGTGATGTAGATTAACATGTTCGGATCTCGATTAAGCAATTAATACCCTGCTTTTAAAATGTTCCTCACTAAAATATAATTTTCATTAAATTAAACGATGTCTTCCATCAAAATTAAAAGTAAACCGGAGATTTCGTTCCAATGAGTATTTAAGGCCCAAGTTTTTTGCTCGGATCTACATCTAACGGGACTTTTATAGGGACACGTAGTGTCGCCGCTTGATGGTTGTAAATCAACTTGACTTTGTTTCACCAGCCCAAGCAGGAAAACGAAAGTTAAGGGGCATCCGATTGAACTAGGTTCAATCAACTAGGAGTTGCAGTTTTTGCAATTGGTTTAGAGACTTACCAGTTCTGCTATTATAGTAATCAGCCCAAGCAAATATTATAATAGTAGGAATGTGGATCCTAGTATATTATGATTTATATTAGATATAAATTAGTATTCTTCTGATGAAGTCGTTGAATATGTGAAAATAATGGAGACAAAATAAACACAAAACAAGGGCCACGTTTATTTTGATTGCTGAATATTGATCATAGGAATTATGTGTTTTAATTCCCGTTTTACTTTATTTCTCTAGGATTGTTGAAATGAATAACTTACAACAGAGAAGCGTTTTGGAAACAAACAAAAATTGGCTGGGCCAAATTTTCTCGACTGGCACCGAAACGTGTGTTTGGTGCTTAGGCAAGAAAAAATTGAGTACGTCTTGGACACACCAATCCCTGCTACCCCGGAGACTGGTAATGAAGAGGCTGAAGCGTTTGACGCAGCAACTCAGAAGAAGCATCAAGAGGATGCTTCCCAGGCTCAGTGTGTTATGCTACTCGGGATGACTCCCGAACTACAAAGGCAACATGAGAAGATGCTTCCCTTCGAGATGATCAAGCATCTGAAGGATCTCTTTGATTTTGAATCTCGTTCCGAGATTTATGAAGTGATGAGAGATCTGTTTAGATGCCGATTGTTTGAGGGAGGGAAGGTTTCTCCTCATGTGTTGAAGTTGATTGGGCTAATCGAGAAACTTGGTCGTTTGTGTTAGTGTTAGTGTCCTAGAGACAATCTATTGTAAGGACATAACAATCGATGATATTCAGTTTGATTTAATATTATAGTTCACTTAATATTAATGTATGGCAATACACTTGTTTGAATATTATGTTTGATTGTTTGCATGTATTCATGCAAGTGTTCCCATGAGTCATTGCTGTCATTGAGGTTGTGAGAACTCAGATGACTTAAGCATGATTCTCAAATAGCCCAGATCAAGGACCATCAAGAATGGGATATTGATGATGCAATGGAGATTGGTGTGCGATCTGCATCATACTCTTAGAGAGTGTAGTAAGATCTCACTTACTACGAGATACTAGGTATCTCATAATGGATGCACAGATACCTTGGAGGGTATTAGTATACCCATCCGAGAAACCGTTTGATGTAAGTCCACAATATGTGTCTACGGGTGTCTCGGTTAGTAGGAGCGATGCGATACTCCTTTGACTTGAGGACAATACGCACGATATGTGTGGAGTGATGAACTTTGACCATGACTGACGCTTGCACCCGTCTATGGGTAGATATGGCTTGGATTGGGTTCATCACGAAGTGCATGTGCGTGGTAGTTGAGCCAAGAATATGATTCATTCCTCAATGTGGATTTATAGAGAATACTCATATTCTCATCATAATTGGATCAAAGTCATCGGCCGATGCACGTCAACTTAGACTTTGTGGATAAGTGTGACATACATAATCAATCAGTGATTAGAGATAATATGATTAAGTTATTTGAATAGACACTTCATCATATTCAAGACTTAATCGAGTATTCGTGAATGAAAGGAGGAAATCGTAATAGCCCATGTTTCAGTTACAGGTAGTTGCACATTTCTTGCAACGTACCTCATATATTGAAAATGTCTGATTTATTGTCTAGGGTTCAATTAAGACCGTTAGTTTGACTAATCGCTCGATATATGAGGACATATGGGTCACACAACAAGTAATCCCCTTTTACGGATTATAGTTGGTTGATTAATTGTTAAATTTGATTTAATATTTAGTTTATGGAGAATTAATTAATAATAAATTAATTTGGAATTAATTATTATTAATGTTTAATCAAATTGGATTTAATTAAATAGGATTCGCAATAATAATATATGGAATATTATTATAGGATTTAATATATATGGAATAAAATCCGTAGAGATTTGATATACATGGGAATTAAATCTGTAGAGATTTTATATGTGGGAAATAAATCTAAGAGATTTATTTTATAAGATTAGGGATTTTATTTCCTAATCAGGTTAGCTTAAGATTTAAGTTGGATCTCTCCCTATATATATGAGCTCTTGGGAATTCCCAAACAACGTTAATTCATATTTCTCGAATATGAATTTTCCTAGCAAATTCATTTGTGCAAGTCCGTGAACGGGGATTACGTGGATACCATAGTAGAGAAATATGCGTACGATTTACTGTAAGATTTCTCTTTATGTTTATACGTATTCAATTATGCAATTACGTGTTCGTTGTTGGTGAACTATTTATTTTCGCTGCGCATGTATTACGTGTTTACGTGCCTCTAAATTCCAACAGTTTGGGCATTGAGCTCAAGACCAACGTTGCTATTTATGCCATTCTTCAGTCGCTTCCCGATTCATATTCGAGTTTTGTGGTAAAACGCTGAAGGCTATGCGAATGGCTCAAAATTCTAAATCCTAAGAACTTTTTCTTCCTTTATTCCCGTTTGAATTGTCTACATTTCTGGCACCTTAAAACACCAGAATCATTAATTCAAATCAATTTTTTCCTTCACTCGCGCGAGGAGAACATTGTTTTTTGGGGTGGGTGCGTCCGGCTTCGTTCGTGACTAGCAGAGGGAGTCGAGGCATCCGTGTTTTTCCTTGGTGGCTGTGAATTTATTGGCAGCAACGGGTTTGGATAGGTAATTATGTTTTGCTCCTTGTTATTAAAGAATCATGTGACTGGTTATTGGTGGTTGGTGAATGTGGGGAAAGTATGACAACATGAGTTTTGTGTTTATGTTGTCGAAGTGTTTGATATAATGCCAAAGAGAAGCCTGTTTCTTTGTTGGTGTCATTTTGTTGAAGATTGATGGTCTTGATGGATTAGATTATGTTAGTTTCATTGGGTTCTTGCTTGTTTTAATGCTGGCGGGAGATTTTTCATCACTACCTAAATGTTTTTGCTTATACTCTCTTCAAGACTTCATGTTTTTTATTCTTCTCTTCTGCCTTTTTTTCATCCTGCTCTTTAAGAGTTATGTGATTGCAATTTGTGCATGTTTATTATCCCTATAGATATCATGATTATTATTCCCCCAACAAATAAGAAGAATGTACTAATATTACATCTTCTCTTAATTATACGTGATTAAAGATGTATTGTGATTTTAAAATTAATTGGAGCTCATAACAGTCTAATTAATTGATAGTGATTTGAATGACCAAAATGTTTCACCCCTACAAATATTATATGTTTTATTAGTTTGAATCCATGGACTTCTTGAATTGTTCTGATGTTTCAAAACAAGGTAATGAGAAGATTATCAGTTTTTTAACTTTTAAAGAACAAAGTCTTGACTTCAAGTATCCTTGCTTGACATTCTAGGTAGTATCACCCATGCTTTGACAATTTTAAAATTATATGCTGAATCATTGATTATATATAATGAACTTATTTTAATTATCAACCATGCTTGACATTTTAGGCCTATATGCAGATTATTAGCATGATTGATAAATTTAAGACCTCTAGATTATCAGTATATAGGTAATAAGCATATTATCCATGCTTGACATTTTAGACCTCCATGTACTTCCATTGCCAAAAGAATCAACCGTGTCTACTTTTATCTTTTTTTCTGGAAAAAAATATTTTTTGGGCTCGTAACTATTGGAGGATGGAGATTTAAGGACAATAAATTTTAGTTTGGCAAAAGTAGGCATGTGAATTTTGAGTTTAAGCAAATTTGGGCCAACAAGTTTCAAGTTTCCGCAAAAGTAAGCCCACAGTTTTGATTTTTCGCAATCTTAGGCCCGCCAATGTGGGAATTATGGCCTATATTTGCCAAAAAAATTAATGTCCTACTTTTGCCAAAAAAAAAATTAATGTCCTACTTTTGTCAAAGTGATATTGCCCTTAAATTGTCACCCTCTGCCAAAGTTGCGGGCCTTAAAAAAATATATGAAAATATATATCTCCAGCATTTAAGCCAGTTATTAATATGAATTCTTGTAATCCAAATCTAGCAAACTTGCCTCTAAAATTGAACCAAACTTCATTTGTTTTGTGTATGCACTGTCTCATTAATAATCGGTGAAAAAAAGTCGTATCCAACATCCGTCTGCCCTTAACTTCAAAAGGTTTTTAAGATGAACTTTCAAACTTCATTGATGGCAATCATCGAGTTGTTTGAACACATAGTCGATCATTAGCAATTTATCTCGGACAACTTATCTTTGCTTGCCCGTAACGTTTTCTATCGTAGCGAACTCCAAAGCCATGATCCTATAGATATAGAAAAAACCGAGATTAATTTCGAATTCCAACTTTATATATTTTCATATATTTTTTAAGGCCCGCAACTTTGGCGGAGGGTGACAATTTAAAAAAATATATCACTTTGACAAAAGTAGGACATTAATTTTTTTTTTTGGCAAAAGTAGGACATTAATTTTTTTTTGGCAAATATAGGCCATAATTCCCACATTAAGCGGCCTAAGATTGCGAAAAATCAAAACTGTGAGCTTACTTTTGCGGAAACTCGAAACTTGTTGGCCCAAATTTGCTTAAACTAGTACTCATCTGCATTATATAAGTTTCCATACTTATTCTATTGACTTTAAGTATAATAGCAGTGGATTAAAAGGTTACGACATGCTGAACTGAAATAAATAGCTATATGCATAAGCACAAATATATCACAAGGTTCGATCACATGTTTCATATTGAAATCTCAAAAAAAAATATGAACATGCATCAGCCAACATCTCAAAACAGTTTAAATAAGCCACGTGGGGTGGGTCATTATTTAAACACATTCAAGCAATTACAAACAAAAAACGATTACAAACCTTTAATATCTAGATTAATAGTTGGCTCCCACTTGACCAATATAAAATTGACAGGGACTTCGGGGAAGTATATACATATCAATTTTATACCTAAGTAATAACCATGATTAAATACAAAATTATTATTTCGCTTTGAACGAGCCTCGTGGGGAGGGTCATCGTCGCCACTAGTAATAATCCACAATCATCCATTTGGAATTTATTCATGTGAAAGCTATCTTTTGACCGTCTCGTGGGGGGAATTTCTCCAAAAGAATCCACAAATAAATAAATCATGGAGGTCAAAATTAATTCAATTTTATTATCCATAAAATTGTCAATTAATTGTTTAAGCATACTTAGTAATTTTCGAAAGTGAGATTTTTCAAAACATTTTCTCATGCATCGCAAATTTAAACACAATTTAAATAAGCATAAAATAATGCATAACATCAAAACAAAAAATTAAACATAGCCTTCATCGTTCGTGTCGAAAAGCTCCCACTTGACCGTCTTAAAAAAAAACACCTTGTCAAGCCACGTCGTCGACCCATTTCATGGAGTGCCCGCCTAGCACTCCCCCGGCCGTGTCGAGTGGCGTCCATACGCTGTGCCAAGCACCGGCCAAGACGTCGCCCGACGGTCTACATCGCCCCACTTTGGCCCCCTTCGGCGGATCTCGGCGGCGTCGCGATGCTAATGCGCTTGGCCGCGGCCTTCGGTCGCCCGCCTATCCGATCCGCCTCCGCCTTTCGCATCTCGCCGCGCCCCGCCCGCACTGCCATCGCGCCACCGCCCCCCGGCTTGGCGCCATCGCCCAGCGTCTCGGTGATCGCCCGCCCTGCACCTCGGATGATCCGCGTTCGCTCGCTGACGGCCTCGCCCAATGCCGTCAAAAACCCCGGCCCGTCGCGTCGACCCGCGTCTGCCTCCTTTGGCACGTTTAAGCGCGACGCGCTTACGCCGATTTCCGGATCCGTCTTTTTAATTCTTCGTCTCGCCTCCGTTTGGATCGGTTACAATTTATTTACAAAAATAAATAAACCTAGATCTAGACTAGTCTATTACATTGATCAAATCAAACAAATTCTAATCTACTTCGTGGATTTTCTCACGAGGCAAAAAAACGAATTCGAATCGAATCAAATTAAAAAACCACAATTTATATGCATGCGTAAATAAACACATTAAATTCCATGACAATTGGATACCGCAAAAAAGATCTAGCAATTCTACTATCCAATTTCAAATTTTAATGAAAACGAAACTAAATTACAATTTAAAATTCGAGAGTCAAAAACCGCTCGATAACATTTGTTGGGGAATTAATTGCACGGATCTATTCGGGATGAATATTTAAATACAAATTTAATTCTAACAATTATTACTAGCATGAATTAATCCTATATTAATTCAAATAATAATTCAACAACAAATCATGCATATAAACAGTTCACATAAATCCTACGCATGTGGAATTACTACGGGTTTACGTGAACTAACCTCTTGGAGTGGCAATGGTCTCGTCGATAAAAACACACCAAAAAGCCTTCCCAAGTATTCCCTAGTCCTTGCTCGTCAATCCGGTGGAAGGAAGCTCGCGAACAATTAACAAAAGGGAAAATAAAATTTGTTGCACCACCTTTGTGGATTTACTAATTTTTCCAGCACATGGAATTGTACATTCACAATTGACGTTTTTCGAAAATACACAATCTGTCGACATTTCAAAATATTTGATATTTTATCGACGCTGATATAATGAGGTGGTGGTAGAAATTCTTGGGAAAAAATAATATGGGAAAATATTTTTCTTGATCTCCAAGAAATCTTGAATATATCTCATATATTCTTTTCTCCATAATTAAAATATTCCACAAAAATCTCACCTCCTCTTGTTATGGTATTTTCGAAAATTAAGGAGTAAGGAAACCAAGATTTTGATCTTCTTGAATTTATGAGATATTCTTGTATTCCAAGAAATACATATCTTCCATAATACCTTTTCAAGAAAATCAAGAAAATCTTTTCTTCCTTTATTTTCTTCAATATTTTCGAAATTCTCAAAAAAATAACCAAGTGGGAGATTTCTTGAATTTAATGAGATAATCTTGTATTCCAAGAATACTTATCTTCATTCCATAACAAAATTCAAAGAAAATCTTTCTCCCTCTATTATTTATTATTTTTGAAATTTATAGAAAAATTAGGCAACAAAATTTATTTTATTTTTAAACACCTTTTTCAGTTATTGGACTTTATGTTGGGCTACTTGAAGTGCCTTTAGGAGAATTAAGATTGGACCTTCCAATGGATCTTGAATTATCAATATTGAGCCACAATATTATTCAAGCCCATAAATATTAACTAATCCCACTACATAATTAATATTGCACTATCCATCTTAACCCATATTACAGTCAATATGGCTCCCGGTTATTATTTCCCGTGTTTAAGATTATCTAGCCCATTAATTAATTCAAGCCACTGAAATAGTTTTCCATTAATTAATATCTTTTATCCTTTGTAAAGGAACGGTTCAACATTATTATCCATACCGGAAACTAGTTCCACTTGCAAGATTTGGTATGATAAAACTTATGAACCTCCCAAGGGGGCAAATCGAACAAGCGTACTTGCACACGATTCTTCTTATTAAATCTTAGCAATCGCATGTGACCAATAATATTGCCCAGGATATAAAGTATTGAATCTCGTTGATTCTCTACCCATAATAAGTCAAAGCAATAATTACTAACCACACGCGATCCTATTTAAGGGACGAAAATTAAGAAATAACGAACCACTGAGGTCTAATTCTTCCTAGTTCAGTTCTGAAGAATTTGTCCTCCTGTAGGTCCTATTCAGTGCACTAAACATGCACTAGTGTAATCTTTTAGTCAAGACAAGCCAATCTGAGCCTTACACTTCAACCTTTCACGATGGATTGTTCATTTCCTTCTAGGTCGTGAATGGTGTACTTTTGGTTACAAGGGATTGTTAATTTAATCTTTTGTGATCTGGTATCACTAAATTAACTACAATGTAACACGTACTATTTATTGAACAGTTATGCAGAAAATATATGTAACATTCGATGATATTTAAAGCATCAGTGATAAACAATTTATTTCAGTAAATAAGACCGAAATTCAGTTTGATTATACAAAGTAAAAGCATAATTTCCAGTATAATCCCAACATGGACCCGTCGCCCCGACCACGACCTCTGCCTCGACCATTCACGTTGTCGCGTCCACCGCTGTCACTGTCACGTCCACCTTGGCTAGTACTCATCTGCATTATATAAGACAAATTCATTATATTTTTTAATAATTAAATAATTAATTAAAATCGCTAAAATTTTGGACAATTTCGACTATATTATTATATATTCATCCTAGTCAACCATCAATCTAACAATTCTAACCAAATTAACATATATATATATATATATATCACATAATTATAAATCAATTCTAACCATTCTAGTCAACCATCAATCTAACAATTCTAACCATTAATCTATCACATAATTATAAAATATCCTAATCAACCAAACTAATCTAACATGCATATACGTAATTGAAATAAATATATGTAATTGACTAATTAAACTAAAATACATATATATTTTGAATTATATATATATATATATATATATATATAAATAAACGAAACAAGAAAATAAACGGTTAAAAATTAGAAAAAATAATGTCAAAAGGAAGAATACGACGATACGAATTGAACCACGTGCACCGAATACTCAGGACGGCGACAACGAACGGCGTACGGCGACGGTGGAGGACGATCTATATGCAGAAGAATCGCGTCTGGATGTTGAACGCGCAGGTTATATAATCGAAATTTAGCGATGGATTTGCGACGGTTACTTAACTTACGTCGCTACTAGCGACGGTACAAAACCGTCGCTTTGTTTAAAAAACCGTCGCTTAAACTCGGCTGGGCGGTGGTCCAAGTGCCAAGATGCTTCGTGCTCCGGGTCCGACTGTAGCGGCGGATATGACCGTCGCTAAATGACCCGATTCGAATATTCCGTCGCTAAACCGCCACTATTCCGTCTTTAGTAGCGACGGATACTAAAATCGTCGCTAAATACGGGGACTTTGACCAACTGACTTAATCCGTCACTAAAATTGTCGCTACTAGTGACGGTAGTTGTATCCGTCACTAAAATCCGTCTTTAAAACCCTTTTTTTTTTGTAGTGATTATTTTATTTTTTTAATGTTACATTGGGCACATTTAAAAAAAAAATAGGCAGAGATTATTTCACCGGTTGAACAGGCGGTCCGACCGGTTCAACCGGTTGAACCTCCAACTGGTGACCAGTCTGTTTCGATCACCAGTTCGGTTATAAAAACACTGAGTGGAACTCTTCTATATTTTCTTGTAGTTATAGTGTATATTCCCTAACAGGCTATACTTGTGAAATAAGCCCAAATCTGAAATTGAGATCCACGACCAGTTTGTCAAAGGGTTCATGTTATCACGGTTCAAAGCATTCTAATAAAAAAATTCCAATAAAAATAATTTTATCATTAAACAGATAGAATTATCTACAATTTGCATACAAATCTTTGTGATTTACCATTTTCACCTCCAAAGATTACGTACCTATGAAATAATAATTGATAATTACCTTTCCAATAATATATAGTGGTATGAATCTACTATATAATTAATATGAATATGTCATTACATACAAATTACTTTTTTCATAAATAAATAAAGTACTTACAAATAAATTCCCTACAAATCATTCTCGTTAATGTATATACAATTGTAATAATTGACTTTTGTTTAGCAAATTAATTATTTTTTTGTGGTGTGCATGGCAGAAATGGGCCAAATGGCAGCGGATGGCGTAAGATATTGTATTGGGTATTTTGGCCTTGGGCCATGCTTTTCCCAATTGAATCAAACTATTTGGTCAAATGGGTCTATTTTTTTTTTTGACAGAGTCAAATGGGTCTAATTAATATAACATGAGTTGATCAATAAATTTAGTACTATTATACTCCATCAAATTGTCTTTTTCTTTTGAAAAGAAGACAACTTAGATGCACAAAGTGCATCTATTAAGTAGGTCAACCACAAAGGACTGTGGCTCAACCCAACAATAAGGGGTACTATAATTACGAGAAGACCGAGCAAGAGAATGTGTCAGAGTTGGAATTTCTAGAAATCCAAGAAACCGAGATCGAAGGAAAGTCGCGCAAAAATAGACCTTCCCTCGTCAATGTAACTATAAGTTTTTATCTATTTTAGACCGTGAGATTTAAGTTTTTGAATTTTTCAGCGCCTCGCTATTAAAATTGAAAAGTACACTTGCATGAGATGGTCTCACAGTGATACGAAGTGAAATTGGGAATAACGTTTTAACAATTTAAAAATGATGAATGTTAATTTATATTAATTTACTCTCTGTTTCAATATATGGAACCGTCTTCTACGAGTTTTTGCCTAAAATTAATTGTACGAACGCATTTAAAAAAATTACATGAATCCTTTCAGAAAAAAAAAAAGAATCGTGATGCTTATCATATTAAAAGTTTGTTAGCAAACTCTATTATAATGGTGAAAGTATTTATTTTTTAAAAAATATGTGTCTTAACAGCTTAAAAAAATGCTTCTACTCAATTTAGTATGTACTTGCAAATACAAAAAAATGTTCTAAAAGCACTTATTTTCTAAAATACTGTGTCTAACTATCAACTTTAAAAATAAGTACTTCTACAACTTATTTTAGAGTTATAAGCAGCTAGAGATATTAAACGGGCCACGGGCCAATGGGCCAGGCCGGGCTAACCGGGAATTTTTCAAGGTTAGGGCTTAGGTATCTCTGGCCCGTTTAAAACCGGGCCTTTTGGCCGAATCTCACGTCTTCGGATTTGGCCGGGCCCCACCCTTTATCGGCTGCACGACTATTTTTTTTTTTTTTTTTAAAATTAATTTTATAAAAGGGAGAGGGCCGAGAGGTCCAAGAAGAATGATAAATGGGTTGAAATTTGAAAAAAAAAAAAGAATGATAAATGGCTTTCTTTGAAATTTGAAAAAAAAGAAGAATGATAAATGAGTCATTGAATTGAAAAAATATAAAGAGGTCCAAGAATGATAAATGGGTTTCATTGAGTGTTGCTTTCTTTTCTTCTTCTTTGGGCTTAAAAATAAAAAAAGTCCGGTTATCAATTATCATTATTCATTCACGTTTCATTTTCCAGTTCCTTCACTTTCTTCCATTTTCCAGTTGAAAAAGATGTGATGGGAAAATTGTAGGTGCCGACATGCATGACTCATCAACTTCTTATCAATTACGTGTCCCTTACAAATCTCCTAACCCAATTAATTATGCAGTTCCTCTCTCTCTATATATATATATATATCTCCTATGCTCTCTTCCTCTTACTGAAAGCAATTCAATGGATACTTCAAAGGTTTGATGTTTTACCAAATTAATTTATCTCAATAATAAATTTTGTTTGTATTCTTAATGAAGATAGTTGTTTCATTAAAAGGTATTACTTTGATAGTATTAGTTATTTCAGGAAAAGGTATTAGTTGTTTCACTCTAAAGTATTAGTTGCAAATTAAATTCGGTAAACTTATAAGGTATAGTTTGATAGTATTAGGTCTTTTAGTAGAAGGTACTAGTTGTTTGACTTAAAGCAATAGTTGCAAAATGGGATAGTATTAGTTGTTTCAATAAAAAGGTATTAGTTGTTCTAATTATGTTGGTAATGTTCTAATTATTTCATATATATATTTTTTGTTTTCATATAATTAAATAAACTTGTTTATTAGTAACTAAATGTTTTTTATGCATGTTTTAGAAGAAGAAGATGATGAGTTGGAAGTTGATGATGATGAGTCTTTTTAATAGGAAGGATCGAATGATGAAGAGTGATGATGAGTTGGAAGTTGGAAGGGTCGAATGATGAGTCTTTTGTTTTTTTTATGCGTGTGGAAGCCCACGTCACCTTATCTGACTTTAAACTTTTAATTTGTTTGTTAGACTTTCAATTTGTATGATTTTATGCTTTGGACTTATTTTGTTCTATAATATCTATTGGACTTATTTATGGTTAGAGTTAAGTACTTAAGTTGTGAACTTGTGATAGTTGTAATATATTTAATATGCATTTGGATTGTAATTTAAATAAAAAATGGTGTGGCCCGCCCGTTTAGCCCGAGGCCCGCTAGGGTTAGGGTTAGGTTACGGCTCTTAATGGCCCGTTTAAAAGTGAACCGCTAAGGCCCTAACCCGTTTAGGCCCGTGGCCCTGTAGGGCTGACCCTAATGGGTTAGGGCTGGCCCGTTTAACATCTCTATAAGCAGCTAATCAGGGGGCTTAGCCCACCTGACCACTAGGCTACTCATTTGAGTGGGAGATCCAGGTTCGATTCCCTTTGGGATCGAATTTAGAGTTATAGGACTTATAAAGTGAATTGGTGATTTCGTGGAATATTTGGGTGTTTGGTGTACTAACTATTAGCTACTAACAATTAACTTTGACCGATAAAAAAAAATAAACAGAGTTTGCAAATTGGCACTAAATATGTTGTGATTATTACCCTGAGAATACAAGACTTGGTCAAATCCCGAAGCTGATCTTTGCTTTATTTGTTTGGGTTGAAATTAACAAAATTTTCCACGTAATTCAGACGACCAGATTGTCAAAAGATAATTAATAAACAGATGGTGATATTTTATTTTATTGGTATGCAGTTTACCGAACCCCGAGAAAATGTTGTGACAATTCCGCAGCATATATAAAGTTATTTGATTTCCCATTTCATTCCTCTTCTTTTATTTATGGGTCAATTAAATGGTCCCCCTTAAATTTTAATTGCAGACATATACTATAACTAAATTAAAATAATGTAAAATTGGTTTGACTTTCAGTTTATATATATTTTCAAAGATATTAAATTTTTTAAATAAAATTTAATAAAACTTCCAGAATTAATGAAGAATCTTTGGCTCCATTTGACGGAAGGATTTGATTTGAGAATATATTTTAAATGAATTGATTTATGAATTTATGAATTTGAAATCACTTATTTGAATTCAAAGTGAATTTATGAAAGGATTTATCAAATCCATTGATTTGAAAATCATTGTTTGACAAAATTAAAAAACAAAAAATTTTATTTTTTATTCAATAATAATATTGCAATTTCTCTCTCCTCTCCCTCTCACATCTCTCTAAAAATTATAAAAAATTTAAATAACAAAATTTAATTTTTTTAAAAATATATTGTATAGGCCAATATTAAAATTTTAAAAAAATTAAAAAAATATATTAAAATAATAGTAATAATAATCTTTTTGCAAGTTATACAAAAAGAGGAAGAATTGAGTGAGTGAATTTGTAAAATGACACTAATTAGGAATGAATATGTAAATTCCCCTATTTATTTGTAAAATTTAAGATTTCAGAATTCATATATTTAAAATCAATAGATTTCAAAAGAAGTATTTATAAATCGATAAATTTGATTTTGCATCCAAATAAAAAAAAAAAAAAAAAAAAGAGTGAGTCTCATATGCATCCGGTGCACCATGTACTCATAATGCATTTTAGAAATGTGCAACTATACAAAATAGAAACGTGCAATTATACCAAACATAAGCATGCAACTATGTTCTCATATTAACAATTGCACTTTCTGTGTAAATAAGTTGCATTTTTTCAAAGATAATAAGTTGCTTGTTTTTTAAATCTTATATGAATCTTGTGGCGGTCTTTCGAGGTGCATACAAGACCTGGCAAAAAAAAAAAATTCATCTTACTCATTGAACCAGTTTTTTAATTGCCTTGGCGCAACTGAATTTCAACCCTAATCACTTTAACCTTCTTAATTTATCCCTCCCAATTAAAGTTCTTTCTAGTCAATATCCTCTAGAAATAAGTTATTTTTATGTTCAAAATTAATTGCAGTCAAGATCATCATACTGTCATACATAGTTAAGATTCCTAAAATCCAATACTCTTAATGGCAATATTATTGGCAAGCTAATCTTGCTTTCCGCAGTGGAAGAAAATTGAGAGACAATGTTAATTATTGTTAGTTAGTAACGAAAAGTCAAAATTCTCAAACTCATGCCGGAAAAGTCTATCCATATTTAATTCCATTTTTATCTCATAATTCTTCACCAAATCATTATTTTATTACCCTCTCCTTTAAAGTTTCTTTTTGACAAAAAATAGCAACCAATCTACAATTTTGAAGATAATTACCCAGATATAAGTTGAGTTCTTCATAAGTTCACATCATTAAATCATGCATGCATTATTCAATTAACACAATATAGTCAACATGTATAATATATATTCAACACACTAGTTGAATATGTCCACAGTCTTAATGGGTTCATGTCTCCATATAATCAATTACGCAGGACGGCATAACCATGATTTTTTATTATTATAGAGAAATTATTTCTATATGGAGCATTTTTATAGGGGGGTTTTTATTGTAATTTTAAAAAAAATTAATATTTACCGCACTTGCCTCGTTCGTGGTTATTAATTAACTAGTATTTTCTAATTCTGATAATGATCGATATACAATCATTTCTTTGAAATTGATATTCTTATGAGAAGTGTGATTAAATTTTGTGACAAATCAGAATATTATTAATCTTGATCATTCTACCCACTATTTTTTTAATTTAATTTTTAATTAATCTTATAAATTGTCTCATACATGTGAACAAAAGAGTATCTTTACTTTAACACCTTTTATTTAGACATGGTTGGTTAAATCTCAAAGTCTAATCATGAAAAGCTGATTTAGAAAATTAGGCTACGTGGTCAGTTTCTTTAATTTCAAAGATTGATTGCCATGCCACGCATGAGAGTCTATGTGTTAGGTAACCTGCCCATCTCAATACCTAGAGAAACCACTACCCAAATTTTCTCTATAAATTCTTGTAATTTCATCACCATATTCACTACTAAATTACACTTCATTTTAATTACTTCAACTAATTGTGAGCTTATTATAGTAACACTATTTCAAAATGGCTGCATTTCCTTCTTTGAAAACAGCCATCACTTTGGCCATCCTAATTCTCTTCCTAAATAGTTCTTCAGCTCAACTCACCACTAGTTATTACTCGAAATCTTGCCCAAATCTTTTTAACACGGTTAAATCCGTCGTCCGCTCTGCCATTCAAAACGAGGCTCGGATGGGCGCCTCCCTCCTTCGCCTTTTCTTCCACGATTGCTTCGTTAATGTAAAATTCCTCATATACTATTCATTTTTACACTTGTTATATTGTAATAATATGATGAAATATCAAATATAAGATATTTTTCTTTAATTCTTATCAGAAATATGATACTCCTATTAAATTTTACTAAAAGTATCATGAATATACTTCATAAGAAATCCTTACATTTGGCTTCTTACAATTGTTTATTGTCTAAATTATAGTTTTGGGGGTAATGGATACATATTTTTGCATGTGTTAGTGGTTTTTGTTGTTTGGTTTGTTGAAGCATCACATTCAAACAGTTGCAAAACCTATTTGGACCAATTATTATTTGACTTATAGAAGAAATTAGTCTATCATGAACTAGTCTTTTACCTATTATACCCCTGCCTAGCCTAGACCCAATTTTTAAAAAAGTACATTATTTAGAAGCTTAAGAATGAAATAGGGAGATGCTCTGTTACCTAGTATAGTGACATGATCATAGTAGTTTATCAAGATATATGATCCAAAAAAATATGAATTTTCATAAATTGTTAGATTCATGACATAAAACAACACAATTAAGTCATTTATATATTTTTACAGGGATGTGATGGATCACTCCTCCTCGATGACACGTCATCATTCACCGGCGAAAAGACGGCGATCCCAAATCAGAACTCTGTCCGAGGATTTAATGTTATTGACAACATTAAGTCGGCGGTAGAGAAGGCGTGCCCTGGTGTCGTCTCATGTGCTGACATCTTGGCCGTTGCTGCTCGTGATTCTGTTGTTACCGTGAGTTTTATTTTCACAATTAATAATATATCTAATTAAAAATTTCATGCTGTGACCAAAATTTCAAAATTTTCGAAATTAAATTAGCTTGGAGGGCCGGAATGGAACGTGAAACTTGGACGAAGAGACGCCAAAACTGCAAGCCGGTCCGCTGCAAACAACGGCATTCCTCCTCCAACGTCCAATCTCAACGCCCTGCTTTCCAGATTCAACGCTCTCGGCCTTTCCACAACGGACTTGGTTGCTCTCTCTGGTTTGTTTCTTTCTATTAACATATATAAACAGTAAGAGTTCATTAAAGAATGGGACGGATGAAGTATCATGTCTACTTTTTACATTTTTTAAAAGTAAATTTGACCTGATTTGACAAAATTTAGGCGTATATAAAAATTTCAGAGTGCAAACTAGCACAACCTAACATACAATCTCAATTCAAAATTATAACTAAATTGCTCTAAGATGCTAGTGTAGTATCCACTATCAACTTTCATCAATGTAGCATGTATACATAATACCTAAAAAGTGCCAACAAATTTTGACAAGTATTATTTGTTTAAAAAAAAACACAGGTTCTCACACCATAGGACAAGCAAGATGCACGACCTTTAGACCTCGTATATACAACGAAACGAACATTGACACTTCGTTTGCACAAACAAGACGAAGCAATTGCCCTAGAGCCAATGGATCGGGAGACAACAATCTAGCGCCGTTGGATGTCCAAACGCCCACAAATTTTGAAAACAACTACTTCAAGAACCTCGTGAACCGACGTGGACTTCTCCATTCGGACCAGCAGTTGTTCAACGGAGGATCGACTGACTCGATTGTCAGGAGTTACAGTAATGACAACAACGCCTTTGAGTCAGATTTCGTAGCCGGGATGATTCGGATGGGGGATATTAGCCCGTTGACTGGGTCAAATGGCGAGATAAGGAAAAATTGCAGGAGGGTTAATAGTAGTTAATTAAATTAGGGGTGTGATTGGTTGGTTGAAAATGATCGAGTATGTTTTCTAAGATGTTATAAGTTTGATTTTCTTTTTTTTTTTTTTTTTTTTTTTTTTTTGCTTGATGTGTTGTATGGTATTGTTAAAGGTGTGTTTGGGGCTCTTCAATAAAATTTGTTTGCTTTATTTGCGTGCTACTCTTTTTAATTCCGCTCAATTATGTGATGAATTTACTCTAATAATGTGTCGAACTATCACTTTGTAGTAAAATAAGAAAACAACTAAAATTGTTAAACTAAAATATTTTATGAAACAACTAAAACTAATTTAAAATACATACAAAATGAAAATCAATTTTGTCTAATCCAAATTAAATACTTAAATCTTCCTCACTAATTTGAATTAAAAAATTTATTTCTCATGAATATGATGAATAGATAAATTTTAATCGCCAAAAAGTGCATTACGCTATTTTCCATCATAATCAATAGGAAAATAATAAGGCCATGATAATATGTTTCTAACTGTCTTTTCTTAAATGTCTCAAAGTTGTAAATCTGGCAAATTTAACCATTCTTTTTCCAATGTACTTTATTCTTTCTTTTTGCTACAGTAATATATGGTAATGTGTGATGGTAATGAACTAAATTGATGTGGTAAAGTTGTATTTGCTAATTTTAATTGAAACCAGTTTAAAATCGAAACTCTCACAAATTCACAATAGGATTTGAGTCAAATAAAGGATATATAACATATAGCATGCAGATAGAACAAATCACTGTTTGAATTCAAGCAAGTTCTTAGAGCTTGGTCCATCAAGAATTAAAAATTGTAATATAATTTTTGAAGTAAAATTTCGTAAAAGGTTCCAGCAGTAATAGAAATGTGGGAAATTGAGAGAAGGCATGAGATAGAATGGAATCTATTTTAATGAAGACCTAAAATGCCTAAATCAATAGAAAATGGCCCAAAGCAAACGGGTTTAGATGGCCCAGCATAAGCTAACAAAGCTAAGGAACAAAAAAAATAAAACAGATTTAACTAATGGGCTGAGCCCATTAACACCGAATCAAATTCACATTGCATGATTGAAGTAGGATAAAACTCCATTTTCACAATATTGAAGTGTTTCTATTTTTTTAAATTTCAGATTAAAAAATAAGTTCATGCTTATAAAAAATATTGTACTATTTTATAAATTTCTGGAAGACGAACATGATCATAAATATATTATATATCTAACTCTTAATTTAACAATCATTTTCTTAAATGATTATGAACAAGGTGAACACTAAAGTAGAAATATATCAGCAAAAGCTATAGAGAAAAGTTGACCATTTTTCTGTTATAAAACTTGAGCTAATCGAAAGGTGCTATTTTATTATTTATTGCCACCATTACTATAATTAGTTTTTTTTTTTTTCATTTTTTCTTCACAGCCGTACAATGAACATTGTAAATCGTTACCACACAATTTCGTGTTATGCTTCTTTGAAAAGGATCAAAGATGAGATTTTGGGGGCATGGGAAATAAAAGGTAGAGGTGAGAAGTTATTTTTATAATTTAATAAAGTAAATTATTGTACACAGAAATTCATAGAGACTTGTGTGGAGTCAAGCACGATGCTACAATTGCAAGCAATCTTGACTTTGGACCAAATTTAGTCTCCATCTACATGTGAGATGTTGAAATTATTCTTTGAACTTACATATGTAACCTGCAGAGATAACAATTAAAATAATAATAATAATAATTACTATATTTCTATATTCTTTTAATGATGGAAAATGAACACCTCAAGATTCTTCAATATTTTTGCATTATCATCATAGGCTTTATGTATAGAATTGGAGTGTATTTAAGGCATTGTAAAATTCGGGTACTCATTCAAGAATTAGGGCTGACATTTTTGGTCCTATATATATTTAATATTATGCAATTTAAGAAACCTTAATTTCCGTATTTGCATTTTTGGCTCTCTATATTTAGAAAGTGTGTGATCCGAGGACAATATCGTAGAAAGATACAAATAGGGGTGTAAGTGAGTCAAGTCAGCTCGTAAGCTACTCGTGCTCGACTCGTAAAAAGGTCGAAAATAACTCGAATATAATCGAATTGAGTTGAGTTTGAGCTCATAAATACTAAGCTCGAGAGGCTCATAAGTCTAATCGAGCTTGCACAGTAATTACTATTATGTCACTAATTATACTAAATATATATACTTATATTTTAATAATATAAATATATAAAATTATACAGGCAATCGAGTCGAGCTCGAATCGAGTTCGAGTCTATTGAGTTTATTGTCGAACTGAGCTCGAGCTTAAAAATTTGGGCTCGATCGAGTTCGAGTCGAGTTTCGAATTTCGAATTTCGAATATTTGAGCTCAGCACTACTCGACTCGACTCGTTTACACCCCCTACATGTACACATCCATAATTGAGTGACTTCCGAACGAGTCCGGAATGATAGTTTTACTATTATATGATCCTCTAATTATTAAAGGGCCAAAAAATGTCAAATTCCCTAAGTCACTGGATTACTATTACAATTTTCCCAAAGTAACAGATAGAAGATTATATAAAACAAAATTTATACTATTTGATTGGATATGGAAGGGAAATGGGAAATGAAGTTCACAATATATTACTATTCAATTTTTTTTTTCTTTAATAGTAAATTGCGTATATGCATAACAAACGCAGAAAAGAGTTCACTTAGCCCAAACTCATAGAAAATCTACTCTTAAAATCTTAAAATGTGTATCAAATGAATTGTAGTCAATTTAAAATGGAATTTTGTATCAAGAAGACTTCCCATTAGTATAAAATATGTGCATCCAACCAAAAGAATAAGGTTGCTGATAAAACAATTCTGATAGGCATGCAGCGGGATTTAAATCAAAATAGTCCCGTAATTTTGCACATTTATTGAAAATGTCCCGTAAATATCACATGTTTTAATTTAGTCTCGTATGTTTTCAATTTGTGCCGATTTAGTCCCAAATCGCCGGAGACTTGTCAAACTACCCCAAAACGACGTTGTTTTTGGGGCGTATGATACACGCGCCTCTAATTTTGATCGGGAAACACTGTATCACGCGCCGATTTAGTCCCATATTAGGGGCGCGTGTATCACACGCGCCAAAAAACTACGTCGTTTTTGACTGGTTTGACCGGTCTCCGGCGATTTGGGACTAAATCGGTACAAATTAAAAACATACGGAACTAAATTGAAACAAGTGATATATACGGGACCTTTTCAATAAAGGTGCAAAGATACGGAACCTTTTTCATTTAAATCCCGGCATGCAGCTATCCCTAGCTTCTTAAAATTAAAGACGATATATTCTTTAGCTCCAACATAAATCTCTATATAACATCAACTTAATTTATATATACACGAATTCAATATTGTTATCATTGTAGTGATATCCCACTGAAACTAGTATACTATCCCCGTCTTGCACTAACTGTATCTTTAAGCAATCCACACATATATATAATAAAAGAATCAAATTATATTTATTCAGTAATTCCTGCATTAATCAGTACAGCTGTAACTATACGCTTTGCTATCTATATATAACCTAGCTTAGTGGCTCGTGGGTTCCTAAAATTAAGGAGTTAATTAACTTGTCACATATTTAATTAAATATAATACATCTATACATCTATTCATATACTTACCTTTTAGGTTTCCAACAACACACCTAATTTGGGACATTGTTTACTACCACTTCTCTTTCTTTCATTTTGCTTATACCTTTGCACATATCTTCATTTTCATTGCACATTATAGAGAAAAAAGAGTTTTTTTGTCACACAACTTTCTTATAATTTGTTTTTCATCCCAAAAAATTTAACTATTCAATTTTGATTTGATAACTATCTTGTTCAATTTTGGTTCCATTTTCGCCCAAAAACAAAAAAAAAATATCTATTTTATCACGTGCAAGTCACGTGTCGGTTAAAATTGGAGTTTCCCGAGCTCGTAATTAGCGTGGACGTTAAAAATTCAATTTTTTCGCACTTAGGAAAAAAATTATTGTTCTTAATTTCTATTTTTTTTAGAAAATGAACTTTTCTTAAGTGTTCAAGTCAGCTACGAGTTCGGAAACTCGCAATTTTAATCGATACGTGACTTGCGCATAATCGAAAATGACAAATTTTCTACTTTTCGACGAAAATGACACTAAAATTGGACAATCGAGATAATTAGGGGATCAAAATTTAATAATTAAATTTTTTGGGACGAAAACTAGATTACAGGAAAATTATGGGACCAATAAACTTTTTTTCTCACACATTATAACCACCCAAGGTTAGATATTAAGAGTTCTTAATTACCACTTGTGAGAGAATTCCGTCTCATCTAAAAGCTCGAGCTTGTAGAGAGGGTCGGGAATAATCTATTTATTTAATTTCCCTCGACACTCCCCCTCACTCATGGGCCGAATCATTGTCTCTGCTCTCTGGAGAGGAGGTCCAACAGAGTGGACAATTTAAATGGGTGGACACTACAAAAAAATGATTTTCTAGTGACAAAATTATTGTGATGAATATAAAAGTCTTCACTAAAGCATACGTTTTTGTGACAAAATTTTAATTTATCACTTAAAGTACATATTGTGGTGACAATCATATATTTTGTCACGTAAAAAGAAGATCTATTGTGACAATTTATCGAGTTGTCACTAATGGTGATGCGCGCCAACAAAAGTCATTCTATTGTGACAAACATTTTGTGATGAAATGCAAGTTATCGCAAAAAACATTTGTTTGTGGTGACGACTACCATCTTCGTCACTTAAATGACATGTTGGGGTGACGATCATACACTTCGTCACGTAAAAGGAAGATCCAATGTGACGATCCGTAAGTCGTCACATAAATTATATATTTGTGATGACGACTTCCATTTTTGTCACGATAAAAAAGATATTTGTTGTGACCATTCAAAAATCGTCACAAGAAACCTCCATTTGTAGTGACGAATTCCATCGGTGTCACGTAAAAAGAAGATCTATTGTGACAATTCGTAAGTCATCACAAAAAACCTCTATTTTTGGTGACGACTACCATTTTCGTCACATAAAAGACATGGTGGAGTGACGATCGCACAATTCGTCGCATAAAAGGGAGATCTATTGCGACGACCCGTAAGTCGTCACAAGAAGCCTATGTTTATGGTGACGACTTCCACCTTTGTCACGTAAGAAATAAGATATATTGTGACGATGCGAAAGTCGTCACAAGAAGTCTCTATTTGTGGTGACGGCTTCCATCTTCATCACGTAAAAAGGAGATATATTGTGATGATTCACACGTCATCACAAAAAGCCTCATTGTGGTGACAACCACCATTTTCGTCACATAAAAGACATGTTGGAGTGACAACCACCCATTTTATCACGTAAAATGAATATCTATTGTGATGACTAGTCAAGTTGTCATTTCTAATAAATATGTATTCTATATTTTTTATTTTAAATGTAAAAAATTATAAAAAAATCAGTAAACTGTGCGAGGATTTGGTCTCGAACTTGAAACATCTAGCTGTTATGTGCCCACAATTACCGTTAAACTAGATGACTCATTTATTAAATTTCCACTTCTAAAAAATATGTATTATATATTTATGTATTTTTATTCTTAAATATCAATACGAAAATTGTAAAATGTAAGCAGAATTCGCAAAACCTGGGTCTTAAACCCATAACCTCTTGCTCCTATGTAATCTACAATTACCATTGGGCTAGATGACTCATTTATTAAAATTTTACTTATAATAAATATGTATCATATATTTTCTGTATTTTAACGAGGAGACAATAGCGAGGGCTATTAAGGTGCTTGTTAAAGCCCTCGGTATTAATGAGGGGAAATTTATTGCTCGTTAACACTCTCGTTATTAACAAGGGCTCCGAAATCCCTCTCTAGTGCTGAGGGTTATTAAAATCCTCTTTAAAGCCTTTGTTATTAACGAGGGCTATAATAACTTTCGTTAATGCTCTCATTAGATGACAGTTTTTTTTATAGTGTCAAAGCAAACCGAACCAGTGAGATTTCATGACCAATTTAATCACTCCAAATTGTTAAAAGAGTCGAGTTTGACTAAAAAGTTTGTTAGAATTCCTTGAACCTAACACTGAGTTTGATGGCGAAAGTTTTTTATTGAGTAACACTACTATAAACCATGTCTATACATGAACTTTATTACTACTATATATGCACAAACATTGTTGAGCATAGAAATTATCACTGTTTAAAAAATATTTTATACTTCAAATTGTGATAGTTTTTAAACATAACAATAATATTTAAAAAAATAGAATTCACCATGAACTCGAATTCACACAAGTTTTTATCTTTTTATTTAACACACATATATAATTGTAGTATATTTTTATGATATTTATCTTGTATATTCTGATATATATATATATATCATAATTACTCCAAAATATTTACTAGTTCTCTAAAATTTTGTAATATATATAAAATAAGTATTATATATTATTTTTAGAATTCTATTTATGTTTTACAATATTTTAAATGAGTGGTCATATTTGTTCCAAAATATTTTATGATTTCCTAAAGATTTGTGGTATATATAATAGACTAGCTCTTGTATGCATCAGGTGCACCGTGCACTTCAAAATATATTTTAAAATCATACAACTCGTTGTACTGAAATATGCAACTTATCTACACTGAAACGTGTAACTATTGATATGAGATATAAGTTGCATGTTTTAGTATAAATAAGTTGTATGTTTTTAAAATACACTATGAAGTGCATAATACACCTTATGCACAACTGACCCACTCTATATAATATATTACATAAATCAATTTTATTAAAAAAGGGGTGCATGATACATAATAATCTCATATTAATAAGTGTCTCACGAAGTGTACTCAAAACTATACAACACTTTTTCGTTAAAAAAAAAAAAAAGAAAAAGTATACACACTTTATTATTTTAAATACATATAAAATTATTTGAATGTGCCATAAGGGAAAATATTTTATTTCGAGATAATTCAATCTTATTGAAAACTTGGCGCTCGCAGAAGAAAATATTTTTAGTCCGATTCTAGTCTCCATGGTGGAGTAGGATATGCCCAATTCTGGAGCAGAGTAGAGGGCGACTAATTAGGAGCAGTTATTGGATTATATTTTGTGGGATCGGGAAATAGAGTGCGTTCTTCTTCGATAGGAGCAAGCCGCGAGTTAAGGAGGAATTCAGATTCTCAGGTATGCTTCTCTCCTTTTCTATCTCTGCAATTTTCGTTGTTTTCCCCCCATTTTTTCTGCAATTCCTAACTATTAGGTAAAATCATAATGCGATCTTGTTGAATTAGGGTTTGCTCCTGTTAGATCTCTTAAAACTTTCACTCGCTCTTTTAGTGTGAGTTAATTGACTACTTGTGGTTCCTTAAATTTCATAACTATTAACTTCTAAATGTATTGTTGTTCTGTTCTATTGGGATAAGTGTAATTTCAAATTGTAAAGGTGCTTCTAAATTAGATGATTGTTTGAGTCAGACTTCTATAAGAATAATTGTTAAATTGGTTGAATAGGCTGGTAGTTGATTGTAACTAATGATACGAAAAGAGCTTGACATTGTTTATACGATCTCTGATTATGAAGCTGTGAAATTAACAAAATAACATAGCAAAACTTGGATTACATCAAATAGAATTAGACCAAACAAAATATATAAGTAAGAATTAAATAATCAAGATAGTGTAATAACATGATATAGACGTTTTTATTGATTTTGGACATTTAATAGGCATATTTATCACATTTAGCAAGTTAATATAAAAGAATAAAAATAAATATTATAATAAATTTCATCATGCAGCCATATGATGAATGGAGATTTGAATTCCTACATCGTCTTACACATAAGGCTTCTGATCTTGGTATCTATCAGTATGCCATATGTATATTTCACATAGAAACAACATATTAATCAGTGCTTTGATTATACAGATTATGTCATCCTAGAAAGTATGTAAATTGTTAGTTTCTTAACGTGTATACATAAGTTTAGCGTAATAAAAACAATTCATTTTCTGGAACAAATGAATTATATTATGTTAGGGATGGTAACGGCGTCCACATCACACATCTTGGTTCCTTTGTGCTTACCCACTTTTCCACTTTGGTTTTACAATCAAATGTCCTATGTGCTCCCAAACTGAAAAACAATTTACTATAAGTTCCTAAAATTTGTCATTTTAATCACGTCTCGATTGAATCCTCACCATCTTCATTTGTTGTGAAGTACGTTTGCACGACAAGGCTAGGAGTGGCGTGTATTTTATCTGTATTAGTGAATACTTATTCTTGATGATATAGGTTTTTTGTATAGAGATTACTAAGAATTTATGTTGATTCTTATGGTATTTACGTAGAAGATTGTAGACCTCTTGTACGTGAAGTATTTTAAGCTCTATAGTAGTTTAATAGTTTTAGCCAGTGCTTCTATAACTGCTCTGTGGACTTCACTTTTTCTGTTAAATTTTATTTGCTTATGGCATAAGCTGATTAAATTAATTAGTAATTCTAATGAAGTGTTGCTGTTTGATTTGGCATTCATGAGAATTATTCAATGTTGTCCTAAAATGCTCTGTGCCAAATCAGTTGATATATATGAAAATATGATGATACAGGACATGGGATTTTATTATTTTTAAGGTCTTGAAATGTATGTTGGCCTCTTGTATGCAGACCACTTGTTTTATTGTATGCAGTCCTTTTCCATGTTTTCTGTGACTCATATTACGTAACAGACCTCTTGTATGCTATCAAGGCCTATCATGTATGCTATAAAGTCCTTGCTCTTCCAAGCTTAAAGCTTGAATCTTCATGTGTTTGTGTGAGAGAGGGGGGTGCAGAGTTTGTTGGTTACTAAAATTAGCCACTTCAATGACTTATGTCATCTTTCTCATATTGCTTCTATTCTCCATACAAATTCTTTCATATTTTCTGACTCATATTATGCACCTAAGTATAAATTTTATGATGGTAAATAAGCATCCCCGTCGAACAATTTGCAGGTTCCGTTTGTTAGATGGAAAAGATCTTTTAGCCTTGCAGCAGTGTGCATCTTTACAAGTGAGAGAGGAAATTGTACAAACAACATTGTATTTGCATGTCCAGGTTTTAATTCTCTCCGTACTATGTGATTCTTGATATGAAATTGCAAACTCATGGTCCTCAATCTTGTATTCTGGTGCTATATTTTCTATTAAGCAATGTCTTCCTATATTTCACATATTACAAATAATGCAACTAATATGCTCTATAAAATGTTCCAGAATTCTCTTATTGCGGTTTCTGTTCTTATTTACGTTGAGTGTTATATGGACCAAACATAGAGAGATTGAGTGCTTGAACTTAGATATTATTCTCAAATCATTGCTTTTGAGGAAAGAGGAATGTTGTAGTTTGGTTCTGGTACTATTATTTGTAATTGACACACATGAGGTAGTACATTATGGATTTGATTTGTATAGTTGGTCCATTTTTTTGTGAATATGTGATTTGGTTTGTTTATTTGGTTTTTTTTGGATAAAAGTTTCTATTATTTGTATTATATAACTAATACTTTACAATTGTTCTTTGTTATGCAGAATGGACCTTTGCTTATATAAAAGATTCTTATGGAATGAAGATGGCTACTCAATTTTGGTAAGGAGCTTTGGATATATTAGGAAGTACTTAAATTATTATTCTAGTTCAAATACTTTTGTAGTTTTATGATATTTTGACTTTTGATTACATTTTGTTTTTTAATGAGGATGTCGATGTTTAGGTTTTTGACAATGTTTTTATGTGTTTTTTGGTTAATTGAATATATTATATTTTAGTACGATGAGTTTGTAGTGATAAAATTGAATTTTTTTGGTTGACTAATATAGTAGCTTAGGGTGACAGAGTTGTCTTCACCTCTAATGATAATATAATTGTCACAAGTAAATGTGGCAATAAGACCTCATGTGATGACAATTTCGTCATGAATACTTCTTATAGTTATCACAACAAACAACCAAAACAAAGAATTTTTGTGACGAAAATACATTTTTGTGACGATAGTGTTTTAGTACTTGTGACAATATCTTTGTCACAACTATACTATCTTAAGCGACGAAAATGTTTTGTAACGTGAAATAAAAAATGTAATGATATTGTGATGAAAATATAAGGTTACAGTGATTATAATTTCGTCATGAAAAGAATATCTATGGTGACAAATATGTTTTGTCACGTGAAACATAAAAAATGTAAGGATATTGTGACAAAAAATAATTTCGTGATGTAAATATTGAGTTATAGTGACGATAAGTTTGTCACGACAATATTATCTATAGTGACAAATAGATTTTGTCACTTGAAACAATAAAAATGTAAGGATATTGTGACAAAAATAATTTTAGAGACGAAAATATAAGGTTATAGTGATGATAAGTTTGTCACGACAACATTATCTATAGCGACAAATAATTTTGTCACTTGAAACAACAAAAATGTAAGGATGTTGTGATAAAAAATAATTTTGGTGACAAAAATATAAGGTTATAGTGGGTGATAATTTTGTCACGATAATATTATCTATGGCGACAACTATGTTTGTCACGTGAAACAACAAAAATGAAAGGTTGTTGTGACGAAAAATAATTTTGGTGGCGAAAATATAGGGATATAGTGATGATATATTCGTCACGATAATATTATCTTTCGTGACAAATAGATTTCGTCACTAGCTATTGTGACTATATTTTTTTGTCATCACCATAAATCTTTTGTGACAGGCTTTTGGTGACGACGCTTGTGACAATTTTTTTTGTCACGACAAGTCTTTAGTGACGAAAAATTTGGTTTTAGTGACGAAAACTTTCGCCACAATAAAGTGATTTTTTGTTGTGGGAGTGCTTCCACGGGAATCGAACCCACAACCTGGGCTCTGATACCATTCCGTCTCATCTAAAAGCTCGAGCTTGTAGAGAGGGTCGGGAATAATCTATTTATTTAATTTCCCTCGACAACTTGAGGTTGCACATTTTATTTATTGTCAACATATTATCATTTCACCCAAACTTATAGGATAAACTGAAAAAAATATACTGTAAATTTGATGATATTATGAAAGTGCCCTTTAACTTTTGAATTATACGAAAATGCTTTATAACTTTAAAGAAGTTGGCACGTTGACCGGTTGTATCAAGTTTACGGGCATTTTTGTCAAGAAATTGGGAAGACCGATCGTGGGGCAATTTTATCAAGAAATTTAAAATTGCAAGACATTTTCGTATAGTTAAAAATTTAAAGGGCTAAGTACAAAAATGAACAATATTAGTTACCAAAATGAAATAAATAAAAAGATAAAAGAAGAAAAAAGTGCACCATACACATATATCTCAATAAACTACTAAAAAACAAAAGCATGTTCACGTTGAAGCTTAATGCATGACCACTTGCCTGAAAAATATATATATGTTGTCTCTGAAACTTCAACTCTTCCCCTCCAAATAATATAACTTCATATGGCTGTTGCAAATATTATAAGCATTTTGACCACAACAAAAACATAATCATAAATTAATTAATTTACTCTATGTATACAGTATATATATACTAATTCAACATAAATATGGATAGAAAATTCATAGAAACCAACAATTAATAATCTATTTATTCCTCAGTATCCTTTCCTTATAATTAATAATAAATTAAAAGGCCAAATAATTATTTAACCAAAATATGTGATATTGTCATGATGGGTAGTAAAGTCAGCAGCACTAGATGTAACCGGTGTGAACAAGGGAGAGGTTGTGATCGGAAAACTCCGATGTGGCGGCGGAGGCGGTGGTGGTGCGGCGGCGATGGAAACGGCGGCGGATGAAGAAAGCAAAGATGGAATTATGTTATTAGAGGACTCCCTATACTTGTATTTTAATATCTCGGATCTGACTGCACTTAATTCTTGTTGTAGAAGTTGCACTTGCTGCTGCAATGCTGAAATTGCACCCATGCATCCGTACACGGGGTCTCTTAGCCTTACATTTGCCTCGTATACAAGACTGTTTGCTGCATCTGCTCTCTGCCCTTCGGGTACCTCCTGTAGAAAAAAGTAAACTAATTATATATGGACGATGGAAATGTTTTTTTTTTTTTCAACGAATTAATATGAGGAATTAACAAGTTGTAATATATGTGTATATATACTTAAACTCAACCATATGTTCGAGTTTAATGCACTTTTGGTCCCATGAGACACGGACACTCACGATTTTGGTCTCAATACTCGTCACTTTGGCCCCAAATTTAATTTTTTTTACACTTTGGTCTCACCGTCATGTTTTTCGTTAAATTCTATTGCACTTTTGGTCCCAAAAGATGTAGCTATGGGACCAAAAGTGTAATATAATTTAATGAAAAACGTGACAGTTGGATCAAAAGTGTAAAAAAATGGAGTTGAGACCAAAATGGTGAGTATTATGATCAAAATCGTGAGTGCCCGTATCTCATAGGACCAAAATTCCATTAAACTCGCCATATTAATATATGAGGAGAGAGTTAATACAAAGATGGTTTGGTAACTTAGGTTGAATTCACTTTTTCAGTGTTTTTTTATAGTTACTAGGAATTCTCACGTGCAATTCACAAATTGAATAATATAATTTTTAATATATAATCACATAACGTGAGACACAAATTACAATAGAAAATAAAATTAGATTGAATATTATAAATTTTAATATATAATCACAAATTGCAAAAGAAAATTAAATTAAATTTACTTTATACCTACCAATTGACCTTTATCAATTATTATTTTTACTTAATTTTTATAAATATATATATATATATATATATATATATATATATATATTTTTTGAGTAACTCACAATTTATTAAATTAATTATATAGTTTTCAATTATATATTAAATTCATCACAAATACTAAAATTTATTATACGATGTTAAAATTCAACATAACATATAAATCTAAAATAAAAACATTTAATTAAATTCAACCCACATAAAATATTTAATTAAATTCAACTCACATAAAATATTTAATTAAATTCAACTCACAAATACATTAATTTTACCTGAATTTCATTTTTTACATGTTATATAGATGTTAAGTCAAAGGTTTTTTAACAAAATTAATTTTATATTTAGTTTATTGAAAATAAATATTAAGTTTGATAGTGAAAATTAAAAAAGAAATTGAAAAATTAATGATTAATAAAACAAATACACTATCTTTTGCGGAGGGTGAGACTCACCACTATACAAAGCAAGTGGAGTTACACTTGCTCAAATAATGGTTGTTTTTTTTCTCTCTTCACATCTATTTTTATATAGTTATAAATTTTTTTCAGTTTGAGTCATTATTTAATCAATTTTAGTCATTTTAACTTATATTTTCGACGGAAAATTAAATTGCACGTGCATGTGCACTGCACATGACCATTCGATTTGAAAATTTTCGTATCTATAGACATAGTTTTTTCCAAATCCCCAACTGAAATGGGGAAAAAGGTTTCCCATATTGAAGAGGTCACGTGTAGTGCACGTGCAATTTACCTGATGAAATTTTATTTGACCAAAAAGGGGTCAAAATTGATCAAGTTTGAAAGTTGGATTAATCGATTTATCTAAGTTATAGGATGGTTTTTGATACCAAGTCCATGAGTAGATTTGATGATAGAGAATATTAGGTTAATTTACGTACCATTAACATCTTGGAAACATTACTAGCACCAAAGACCTTGTGAACGGAGGCGAATTTGTGGGGTTCGTGCGGTGAGAAGTAGGGAGAAAATGGGCATTCTTGAGCGCAACGCCGCCTCAAGAGCTTACAGGCGGCGCATGGAGTCACCGTGTTTAGGGTTCCGCCCGAATGTCTCCTTCCTCCCATCTGTTGATGATGAAACCCATCGGATTCTCTCTTGATCTTCTTTCCTATCTCCTCAAATCTTTCCCTACACCAAAAAAAAAACCCTTTAAATTTTATTAAGAAAATACATATATATATGAAGCCTATTTCTTAAAATTCAAAATTTTAGTACATGAATTTTTTAATTAATCTTCAAAATTTTGGTCACTTATAAATTAATTAGTATTTCTTTTTCCCATTACCTTATGTTCCTATGTTGAATTAGAAAACCCTAGGGGCATCCTATATGTAATTGTACTAACCTTTCTGTGGACATTCAGGCATACTATCTGCTGATTGAGCCAAAAACAAGATTTATGAGAGAGAGAGAGAGAGAGATGAAGGTTGAAGAAAGAAATTAATATAAAGGGTGAGAGAGAGATAAGAGTGCTTAGAAGGCAAGACAAAGGGGAAAAAGATGGGCAATAGTTTGATTACATAAACTGCCAAAAAGGAGGTGCATAATTAGGAAACTGAAAATGAGCTTAAGTGCATTGATGCGTGTACGAGGATTCAATATATCATCTGCAATTCATTTTATTAATTAAACAAAATATTATGAACATCACTAATTAACAAACACAAATTTGAGATTAGAATCTAGACATGAACAAAAGAATTAATGCCAGCTGCTTTTGTCACGTGCGAGTGTTGACTTTTCGACAAGGTCTTTGCCTCTTGGAGAAAATCATGAAACAATTATTATTAACTTTAATTATTTAATATGGTTTTGTTAATCCCATGCAGTACTGTGGCTAATTAATTAATCCATGCACACTTGTACTTACATTAGCTAATCATGTGATTATCTTCTTAAGATATACTCCTTCAATCTAGAAGAATAGACGGAACTTGAAATTCAGTAATTTTCACAGAAAATGATGGAACACCTTCAAGATAATGAAACTGACTTTTTTAAAAAAAAAATTGAATTGTGACTAAATATAGCACTTTGCTACTAGATTTTGGACATCTCACCCTACGCACTTCAAAGTGGCAAGTTTCAATTGTAAGAATCTTATACTAGCCTTCTTTTATGTTCAAGATATGTATAGTAGGAGCTAGTTTTAATTTCACTTGTATATAGTACATATTTTTGCGTATTTAACTAATTAGTTCATTAGTAAATTTATCTACCATCATTATATCTAGACTAAGTATCATGTAATTTTCTAGGTTTTTGTTTGTCTAAGTGGATTAATTAAAGCAAAGTATAGAGTGAACAAGTTTCACACAAGAATATGTGAAACTGATTATAGAGTGTGACTTATATTACTGAAGGGTGTGACTTTTTACTATAAAGGATATTACTCATAACACTGAAACGTGTGACTTATATATATATATATATATATATATATATATATATTACAGCAGGGGGTATTAGTAGTGATAACTGAAGGGTATGTGTCATGAGCATGAAATATGGAAAATGGATGATCTATTATATTCTTCAGGGCTTGGCCCATTTCATTAATAGTGGGCTCGGGGATTTAATTATGGGCTCGCTCAGGTTAAAGGAAGCTCAGGATAGTCTGAATGAGGAGGGCTCGCTCAGGATAGAGGAATCGATCTCGAATCTGGCCAGGGGCATCTCGAGCTGAGGGGCCTTTCTACTGAGGCTCAGGTGGGGTTTGCATCTGAGCCTGAGAGTCTTTCTACTGAGCCTCAGGTGGGGTTTCTTACTGAGCCTGAGGGGTTTCCTACTAAGCCTCAGGTGGGGTTTAAAATCTGAGCTGAAGGGTTTTCACCGAGCCAAATCATCGAAAGTGTCATTATCTGGATCGAGCCAAATCCACCTGAGTGGATGTACCCGAATGAGCAGAATTCCCCTGAGCCAAATCCACCTGAGTGGATTTATCTGAACGAAGAAATGTTGGACTTTTTAATGTTGGGCCCAGACACTGAGAATGATCTAGAATCTCCATTAATCTATTTTAATTCTGTATTTAAATTACCTAAGGAATATTCATCTGTATGTGGACCCCACTGTTTGTTACAAATAGGGCCAACGACCGATGAATGAGATATCAGAAAAATTACAACTATTCTCTCTCCTCTAACTATCTCTTTCCCTATCTAATTCTCTCTCCCCCAAATTCTTCAAATCTTCAAATCTTCAAATCTTCATATCTTACTCTCTTCCTCTATATGCAATTTATCTTCATATTTCCAGAAAAATTATACAAAAAATTGGATTATTGTGTTGGTAGCGCTGGGTACGCTACAGTATGACTTATAATTATAAAAGAGTATAATAAAAGGGTCGTACCTATAATAAAATGAACCAGTTTCACGGTCAACAAGTTTCACAGCATACCAACTCATTAATTAATAGCTGACTATAACCTAATAATACTTTTGAAAAAAATATGAGTATATAATTTGTCATGTATATTTAAATATATTGATACAAAGTAGAATACAAGTGACACGATTGGACGAAAGCAAGTTTTGCTTTGCTATGAATCCGTAAGGTTATTTCAAGGTGGGTGGTGATGTAGGGATAATTAAATTATAGGGTATATATGTATGGAGTATATATTAAATTTATGAATAATTTTAGCTTAGACTTTAAGTAATGACACCGTGGATTCTTGTTTGACCCGTATTTTAAGGCAAATAACCCGCCCCGTTGTTTAACCTAACTCATCAAATTATTCACTACTCTCTCACTTTGCATTTGTGTTTCTACCCAATCAATTTGACTCATCACTAGTACTAGTACAATTTATGGATTTAAATATGACAAAAGTATAGAGTGAACAAATTTCATATAAAAATTTATGAAATTAATTAAGAATTGTAATTTATATTATTAAAGGGTATTAGTTGTGATAACTGAAGGGTGTGATTTTTTACTATAAAAGATATAACTCAAAACACTAAAGGGTATGACTTATATTACGGCAGAGGATATTAATAATGATAATTGAAGAGTGTAACTTATATAATAACAAAATGATATAAATCGTGATAACTGAAGGATCATGTCTATAAAAAAGGAACCAGTTTCACAATGAACAAGCATCACAATATACCAACTCTTAAATATGTTATCCATCAATTATTTTTTTCCTATGGAAACCCTAAATTCAATTCTTGGAGTTTCAATAAAATGGTCTTGGAAGTATAAAGTCTTAGCTGTCTCTTCAAAAAAAATCATAATTAATTAGTTCTCTGTCATAGACATATTTATTAAGTTTTCGGAAGGGATCATTTAAATTAATTAACTAAACTTAGTAGCTAGCTAGGGGTCATAACTCATAACCTTATCATCCTATCTTATTTCTATTTGTATTAATTAGTTAAATATAATTTAAGCACTTGTATTAATAATTTCTTTCACACACATAATTAAAAGAATTATGTAGTACGTATGTTCATTAAATTGGATTATTAAATACACATGATCATTGAATATATTCATGTGAGATTATTCTTTCAAATAGGGTGTTTACTAGTATAATTCATGTTACAGAGTATTTCTGAAAGCATTAATTCATTCTCCAAAAAAAAAATATTTCATTATTCTTTCACCCTCAAGTGTGTGATTTGCACACACAGAGAGCCAAGTTTAAGTACATGTATTCCAATTCTCACCTTTTAATAAACACCACCAAGACATTCTAGTCTTTGAGGTCAAATTACTTGGAAGCCATACATCTAACCTACCATCTGAGCTTTAAACAAGAAGGAAAAAAAAAACTGCAAGATAATTAACTATCATTTTCACCGGTCTTCATTAATTTCTGACCATTTATGGGAAGACAATGGAGACTTTTTGTGGTTTATCCTCCTCAAGCAATGGACCTAAAGGGGGAATTGCTTAATATTTAACTTTTCATAATATTTCAAGTGAGATTGATCCTTTGCATAGTACGTTTTGTGCACTTTTTGCAACATAAATCTATGTCGGTAAAAAGTGCACAATACATGATATGCACAGAGCATGATCCTATATATTGATTAAATTTAAATTTCATTTATCGCGACAATGCTAAAGATTAGGTGAGACGTGGAGAAAAAAAGTTTGTTGGTTTCATAACTTTTATATAATTCATTTTTCGATATAAAAAAATTAACTAATCAATTTTGGTCCCATAACTATTTCGATTGTCAAATTTTTTATCTCATTTCCTAAAAAAAAATAGAAAATTACGTTATTTTCGGTTATGCACAAGTCACATGCCGATTAAAATTGGAGTTTTACGAACTCGTAGCTGATGTGGACGCTTACAAAAAAAATTTGCAAGTTAGAAACAATTTTCTTGTTCTTTCTAATTTTTTTAAAAATAAATATTTTTTTAGCAGTCAGCGTCCATGTCAGCTATGAGCTCGGAAACCCCCAATTTTATAACGAGCATTGAGCGTGACCGAAAACGATGCCGTTTTTGGTTTTCCTGCGGAAAAAAGGGGCCAAAAGTGGACAATCGAGATAGTTATAGGACTAGAAGAATAGTAAAAATTTTGGGAGGAAAAATAAATTACAGAAAAATTATGGTATAAAAAAACTTTTCAAACTACCCGGGGGTTGTTTGTTTATGGTTTAATAAATTATGCCTAAGTGTTGAATTCATCATGTGCACCGCTGCATTTCATAGTATATTTTAGTATATGTAATTTGTTATAGTGAAATAAGCAATTTGTTTATACTGAATCGTTTAATTATTAATATGGAAAACAAGTTGTATAGTTCTAAAATATAGTGTGTAGTGCATAGTGTATCTGGTGCACATGAGACCCACTCAATTATTATTGGGATTTCAAATCCAAATTCTTGTTTATCTATTTGAATTTGGGTATCGGATTTCACATCTTTTAAAATTATACTTTATAATACTTATGATATATCTATTTTATTTTTTCAAAAAATCAATACATAATCAATCATCTATCACATATTTTTTAGTTATTATTATCCGATTCAATATAATTAAAGAGACTTGTATTATGTTGTCTCACTAAATGTATTCTGTGGGGATAAAGTCTTATCTTATGTGAAAATTTTCACATGTGATACTTCTATATTTTAGATGTAATACATTTATATTTTTACATGTAATATTGTTAAATACAAATAAATATTACTGAAAAGGTTAAATAATATTAAATGTTTAAATATTTTCCTGTAATAATTGGACAGAAGAATTAAAAAAAAAAGTAAAGAAGTCTAAATTAGAAAAAAAAATTATAGAAAGCTCACCATAAAAAAGAAAAAAGAATTAAAAGAAGGTTTAAAATTTAAATAGAAATTAATGATTGTATTGAATGGGGTTTGATCCCATGGCATTTGAACTAAAAAATAGGGCATTTAACCAATTGGACAAAGTAGCCAATGTAACTTTACTTAACCATTAATTTATTGAGTAGGTCTAGTGTGAAAATTTTCATGTGTGAAAATCTATAAAATTGTCATAAATCAACCATCTACACTCTAAACACTAAATAATAAACCATAAATTATGACTTATTCGGGCCGGGTGAACCATGAACCACTTGGGCCGAGTGAACCATGAACCACTCAATTTTGTCTTACCTTCACCAATTACAAAATTTGATTGTAAATTAAAGTATTTTCATACTACACATTGTCTAGTCTATTACAGGGACGTCATCTACCTGCGAATGCGGGTTGACCCGCCAGATACCCCTTCCTTTATGCTATTTAAAGATTTTTTTTCATGAGTGAAAATTTTTACACAAGACCAACTTTTTTGTGGGACAATGAAAAAATCTCACATTTTCAATAAAAATGTAATACTTTTAAGATAGAGTGTATAACATATTACTCCCTCCGTCTTAAATTTGATTGGTCAAATATTATAGACACGGAGATTAAGAAAAAATAGAAAATAATAATATTAAATGGTGTAAAGTGGGTAAAGTGGGTTTGGTGGAGGGAAATAATAGTATTAAATAGTATTGAAAGTTGTTTTATTTTCTTTTTAGGAAATTGTCAATCAAAATTAGGACGGCTATTAATAAAAAATAATCAATCAAAATTAAGACAGAGAGAGAACTATTTTTAAAATTTTATATGGTGTTTGTATTCAGTTAACAGCTTATAAGTTAATAACGAGTTTAAATTTCATCATATGTACTAGTACTAGTTATTTAAGTTTTTTAGGGTATGATTTCGCGGCTATCCCTTTTAAAGTTTGGACTTGCAATCTCAAATTTCATTTATTTGACAATAAAAATAATATTTTTAAAATCCTATTAATAACATTCCATTTTGTCATTTGTTATTATTATATTTTTTTCTCAACACACTCATACAATCTATTTTTTTTTATTCTCTTAGCATACCTAGAATAATAATATAATAACAACATCAATCAATTTTTCAATATAAGTTTCAATTAATTATCAAAATTTTAAAAGCCCGAGATTTCCCGACTCACTATAATCCTGAAATGAACATACGTTTACATCTTGGTACAATATAGGAAAAGTGTTTCGATCTAGGTACTATAAAAAATAATACTATAGTTACTTGGTAAATTTTTTATTTACTTTTTGCCCATAAGGGAGAGAAAATGTGGGGTCATTAACTTTCCCTTTAAAGAAATTAAAAACTTAATTTGGATGTCCGTTTTAACAAAATGAGAAGTTTACTAAGGAATGGAGGAACTAATTACATAATACTACAAAAGACCATATATGTCTTTTTTTATAATGAAAATTCATTAAAAAATGAATGAGTTGGGTACGTATAAGGAAGGATTTACAAATCTAAAAATTGTACATAAAATTTTCAACAATTTAAGACTGATCTGGAATTCACAACCAAATCATTGAACGTAGAATTTTAAAGAAATAAAAAATTTGTCGAGCACCAACTTCAGTATCTACCATTTATCTCATCCACAATTTCTCCGCATTAAAGCAAGCTCTCTCAAAAATCAATTTGTTTCTGCCTTCCATATCATCCAAACAGCACAAATTCATAAACCAATCACAAATTTACTCCCTTTCTTACCTGTGAGCACGCCCGAATTTTGATTGAAATGTTTAAAATCTTATTTTGGAATGCCAAAGAAACTCCAAGTTAATTATAACAAGCAAATCAAATTTCGAACGACTTGTTACAATCGAATAAAAGGTTAAAAGTTGTCTTCGTGAAGGTAGTTAAAGTCACTGTTTTGTTGAAGGATATTTCTACTGACCAGGTTTGCTTTGGCAGGTAACCGATCCCATAATATTTTTCATGTCATTGCCGAAACTTTAAAAGGAGTAATGTTTCTCTAAATGCGTCTAAACGGGATAGAATCCAAAATAATTACATAATTTTTCACATTTTTCAAAATAGTCCCAAATAAGTTTGATGTACGAAATTGGTTCCAATTTTTTTCAAATTGTATAATTTTCGTCCCAAATCCGCGAATTGATGAAACAACATCATTTTTGGTCATGCACTTCAGCCTAAAATCTCCAAATTGAATGCTCACATATAATTAAGACACATAATAAAAAATGATGTCATTTCGTCAAATCCAAATTTGGGAAGAAAATGGTACTATTCGTATAAATTTGAGATCAATTTTGTACATCAAACTTTTTTGGGACCATTTTAAAAATTAATGTGAAAAGTTATGGAACTATTTTGGGTTCTATTCCCGTCTAAACTCTTTGCGCGAACCTTGAACTGGACATATTCCAGATCGAAAGGCACATAAAAGATCATAAGCCTTCTTCATCTTGAAGCATCCATTCGAAGAGTCACTCCATTTCCAAATATCCGATACATTCTCTTTGAACGGGAACCTGTTTATAATACATATAAAATTATTAATGGCAGGTAATTCAAATAAAACACTCCATTTCAACTCACGTTTACATGCCCCGCAACCAAACTCCCATTTCACTAATCATTGACTCCCTTTCAAATTCAAATAAAATAGCCTAAGAAAAGTACTCTTCAAACTTTTGCCCAACCCACAAGCTGTCCCAAAGACCATGTAAAAAGATCAAAATCTCCCTGCAAACAACTACTTCAATTGTGTAGGGATTAGTGTACTTTTCTCATTGTAGCCCCAACATACGCATTATATGAGTCACATCATTTACACACTTTTCTCCTTCGTTTTTTATGGCTATATACTGTTTTTATCACACCCTCCCGTTTACAAGCCTTAATTCTGCTACCTTTACTCTCTTTTTTCTCTCCATCGTCTTTCAAAAATCCTATAATTCAGATTTCCCTTTGAATCGTCTTCCAGAGCCACATTTCTTAAATCGTCTTCCAGAAGTGGAAAGTGATTTTGTAGAAATTAATAATTATTTGTATTTATTTTAATTTTGTTTTGCCAAAAATTATGTAGCTCGTTAGTGTCCATTTATCCCGAAGCCCGCTTAGAATAGGATTAGATCCCACTAATAGTGGACACATTGAAATGACTAATTAGCCTGCAATCTATTTATAATTCACACTCTATAAAGTTGACCATAATGAGTTAGAGTTAGCCGTTTAATATTTTTATTAGATGTAATGTGATTAATGTAGTCATCACACATTATTATTTTAAAAAAATAGAAGATCTGAATCAAAGTTTTACCAACTAAAGACGACGGATCTACACGTCAATATGGCACTATGCGTGTGCGTATAACTATAGGCTAGCAACCATATTAATGTTGAATATTCCCAATTAGAAAATAAATAGACTTTATTTCAATATCTCAATTAATGTAGCGAATAAAGACACATGTTTATCAAGAACGACATGCATAAGTTGTCAACATATATGTATTTATTAAGTAGAGCCACCCATCAGCAATAGATCGGCCATTGCAATGTTTTAGCTTCACAATTCCAATACTAGGTCGAAATCTAAGCCCTACAATCAATAGTCTACTTCATAGTCTTCATAATAATTAAAAAAAATCGGCATCCTCTTGTAAGATTGTAAGATTGTCTCGTGTTGTTTCATGTGAAACGATACATGTAAATAAATAAACATAGATTATTCTGTGAACTTGTTCATATAGTAAAATTGATATCTTTACACTTATTAATTGATATTAATATTCTTATTTATTAATTGATATTAATATTCTTATAAATTGATACATATAACATTTATGGTCCGTTTGGTTGGGGGTAATGGAGGTGTGTAATGAAAATTACTTCTATTGATATTACTTGATAGTTTTGATACACAAATAATGAGAATAGAAGTAAGCAATTGATTACTCACACTCACTCAACTCACCTCACATGATACCTATTGTAAATATTTTAACTAAACAATAACAATGCAATCAATAACTCTTAATGATTGACTCATCAATGATACACATTATCATTTCCAAGACATACCAAGTGGGGCATTAATGTTACAATTTCAATTTACAAGTATAATCAGAGACGGATCTACCGTTCCTAAGATGGGGGCACGTGCCCCCAATAAATTTTTTCCTAATACTATATATATATATATATATGTGTAAATATTAGTTAATTATAAATTATATTAATATAAATGCATTATTTCAATCTCATTTCTCAGATCACCACCTCCTGATATTCAGTGTTTCGCACCCCCAACCAACTCCACTCTTCTGTATTTTTTATATTATATTAATTATAATTAATATTATTTATATTACTCAAATTATAATCGTAAGGTTAGTTGATAAATAATAATTTAATTGTACATATTTAAAAAGAAATTTAGTATAATGTTGATAATGAGACAATCATATAATATTTCAGTAAATTTATACATTTTATTTTTTAATTGTAATAGATTTGGTTGTTATGCGGGATTTTTTTTAAGTATTTTTTATTTATATTTTCTTTTTATGAGAAAAATTTGTGTGAACTCGAATTTACGTAAACTTTTTTTCTTTAAGTATTGTTGCTTTGCATACAAGCTATAACCATTGAGCATATGTTAGTATATCACTGTTATGCATACGAAGTATCATTATTGAGTAAAATTCATTTTTGGTCCTACAGGACATGGTATTTCATGATTTTGGTCCCAACACCACAACTTTTAGTCCCAAAAAATCATTTTTTTCAAGCAGTTTTGGTCCCACCCGTTACATTTTTCGTTAAAGTCAGTTGCAGTTTTGATCCCACAAGATAAGGTTTGGAACCAAAAGTGCAGTTGAACTTAACGGATTCTGTAACAGAAGGACCAAAATTGTATGAAAAAAAATTTATGGGACCAAAGTGGTGAGTATTGGGACCAAAATCGTGAGGTCCCGTATCATGTGGGACCAAAAGTGAATTTTACTCTATCATTATTTAAAAATCAAGCATTTTTTAAATAGTGGAACTTCATTTGCAACAATGATAGCATGTTTATGTAGCAGTGACATTCCAAAAAAAAAATACACATGAATTCAGATTCACACGAGACTTGCTCTTTATTGTGCCCCCGTCATAAAAAAAATTTGGATTCGTCACTGAATATAATGGTACTAGTTGATAAGTGTATAGTGATATAAATTTTATACTATGAACAAGTTTTATGAGAGACCTACTCATAAATAAATAATATAACTTTTTTATTATGAGTGGGTCTCATGTGTAGTACATTTTAGAAGCGTGCAACTATACAAAATCGAACCGTGCAACTATTCCAAATAGAAGCATGCAACTGTATTTCCATATTAACAGTTGCACTTTTATGTGTAAATAAGTCGCACTTTTCAGAATAATAAGTTGCATGATTCTAAAATACACTATGAGTGCACGATGCACCCGAGTACATATAAGACCTACCTTTTATTATATATTTTTTCGGGTGAAGTGGAAAACTTGAGGGGTGATTATTTGGTAACTTCTCACAAGGGAAATACTGCATGTATATTTTCAGTTGTAACTCTCGTGAGTAACACTCCCGTAAACCAGGTCTATGCATGAACTCTATCACTTTTATATGTAAAAACTATCACTGTTATGAACAAAAAATTTCACTGTTTAAAAACATAAAACATTTTCGAAACAGTGATTGTTTTTGTGCATAACAATAATAGTTTTTATGCATAACAGTGAGAGTTTTTGTACATAACAATGATACTAAATGAACCGAGTTCACGGTGAACTCGGGTTCACACAAATTTTTGTCAACTCTCTTTCTCATTTAAAAAAAAAAATACATGAAAACATTAAAAAAAAACACATATTTCACAAGTGATTATTCTAAATTCATTTGAGATTTCACATCATGGATGTATACATATTACAGTAAAAAGTCACTTTAAAAAAGAATTTCATTTTATCTAAAAGTTGGAACTTTTAGAGAGTTACTTTAAAAAAGAATTTCATTTTATCTAAAAGTTAGAACTTTTAGAGAGATGTAAAATTATTTATATTATTTAATTTTTCTAACATTCTTCAATCGAATCCAGGACATGAGCATGAGCTTAAAAGTTCTGATATCATGAAAATATTTCATCTCATCTGAAAATTCGAATTTATAGAGAGATGTGTAATTAATTCTTTTTTTATATTACATGCAGTGATGTAGATCTATCCCGCAACCACTGTCGCACATAAATTTGTATAATTCAAATGATGATTGTTCTAATTTATATAAAAATGTATGATAATTAAAATATAATTAATTAATTGTATACGTCATATAGATTATGACCATGCTCATATTAATTTATGCGAAGAATGAACCATAGGAAAAAGTTTGTCAGAACTGCTTCATCATCTTCACAAATCCAGACCTACAGGATCACCTTGAATTATATATAGAAATAATGATGATGAAATCGGAATAAAAATATATATGATTAATTAGGTCTAATTTATTATGGAGCTATATACATTATTCAATTGATTAAACATATTTTTCAATTTTGAATTTATACAAATATAAAAGTAGCATACATATATATAGTGCCCCTTTCACACTACTAACTGTTCAAATACCTGTTAGTATATCAAAACTTTTTCTATTTTTCCAACAAAAAATTTATTTCTTTAACTAATTTTTATTTATTAATAACTAACACTCTCAAATTAATCGAAATTAAATACTCCATATTTTGAAAAATAATATAGTCAATTAATTTATGAAAAGCCTACAATGAATAATAAATTTTGCAATTATTGTACTTTGTATTTTATATAGCGAAGGGTAATTAATGAGTCATGTGATGCATTGTACCAAATTACCAATGTTTCCAGTGACACGCGCGCGAGGGAACAAAGTTAACAACTCATATATGCGAATTAATTAATAACAGGTCTGATTAATTAGTTTTATCAATAAATATCAACTTATAATTGAGTTGAAGGTCCTTTTCAACTTTCTACATTCAGGGGGTGTTTGATTCACGGGATTGGATTGATTAGATGTGATAGGATTGAGTGGGATTGAGTAAGATTAAATTGATTTGATTGAATTTGTTGAATCAAAATATGTGTTTGGATTATAGGATTAGATTGAGGGATTAGATGTGATACCTATTGAAATGTCATTAACACCCTTAAATTGAATTGAAACAATCAAACTTCATTCTTGTGAATCTATTTAAACAATAGAAGAACAATTTGTAATATTGCATGGGATATGCTCTATCCCACCTTTCACATGGGATTGACATATCCCTCCATGTAGGGATTTTGCACATTTTCTACATGGGCTTGAAGTATATCATGGGCTCTCATCCCGCAAACCAAACGATAAATTAGTTGGGATTAAAATCATAATCATAGTCTATCTCGATAAATCTCGTGTACCAAACGGGGCCTTAGTTCATTTCTAGCCTTAGGAAGACAAAGTCTAGTATGAAAAATTTCATACATGAAAAAATTTTAATTTACAATCAAATTCTGTAATTGGTGAAGGTAAGACAAAATTGAGTGGTTCATGGTTCACTCGGCTCAAGTGGTTTATGGTTCACCCGGCCCGAATAGGTCATAATTTAGGGTTCATTATTTAGTGTTTAGGGTGTAAATAGTTGATTTAGGACAATTTTATAGATTTTCATACATGAAAATTTTCACGCTAAAATTATTTTTATAGAAAAATTTCGTAGCCATTTGAAAATTTTCGTTGCCAAATTCTTCATTTTTTTTTTGTAGTGATAATTCAATTTTGTCATTTTATCTACAATTTTCCAAAATAGTTATAAATAACAAGATACATTAAATAATAATAAAAGATTGAAAATAAAATCTTAATATATTTTCAATATAAATAAAAAATACACCTATTTTTATGGGACGGGGGAGTAATTGTTAAGTACATGATGAGTATGAATCATGAAGGAGGAAACAAATGCATTAATAAGTAGGCCGTTAATCCGGCTTGGATCCCCTGTTTCATTTTCCTATTTCATCTCTTATTTCACATTCTAGATTTATGACAAGTGTACATATCACAATATCTACAAATATGAGAATAACACCCTAACATAACCAAATAAACTATTTAGGAAGTTATATTTATTTAAGAAAGCTAATTAATTCCTACAAAAATTCATTCCAAAAAAATTTATAATAATATTTATGTTGAATTAATTTTATGTCCCACACACATATATAATTTTTTAAAATAAAAGTTTTCACCAAAATTTTGAAACGTGTAACTCTAAAAATATAAAAATTAAAATATATTTGTTCTTTTTATATTTGAATTTTGATTTAAAAATTATGTACATTTTTTTTCTTATTAACTACTTAAATTTTCTTTTCCTAAAAAAATATAATTAATTATTATATATAGTGCATAAAAAAATTAAAAGTCATGTAACTTTAAAATTTTAAATAAATTAATTAATTTGTCTTTTTAAATAAAAATACAAATAAATTATGAAATATTTAAAATTTCAGCGCATTTATCGAACTAAAAATATCAAATTTTTTGGTATAGTAACAATATGCATATTTTTTATATTTTCATATTGTTACCATATCGAAAATTTAGATATTTTCAGTTCGATAAATGTGCTGAAATTTTCAATATTTCATAATTCATTTGTATTTTTTTTTTAAAGACATTAATTTATTTTTTAAAAGTTACAAAACTTTTAATTTTTATATTACTTTTCCTGTAATCTCACACTTTATATAATAATTAATTATATATTTTTTTAGGAGAACAAAATTTAAGTAATTAATAAAAAAAAAAATGCACGTTCAAAATTGAAATAAAAAAAGTAACATAAAAAGGCAAATATAAATTAAATTTTATATTTTTAAAACGTTCAAAAATTTTGTAATATTTTTTAATTTTTAAATATGTTATATATATATATTTGTGGCTTAAATTAATTATCATAAATATTATTATAAGATTTTTTGAATGAGTTTTGGTATAAATTAATTAGCATTCTTAAATAAATATAATTTTCTAAATAAATTATTTGGTTATGTTAAGGTGTTATTCTCATATTTACAGATATTATTAAATGCACAGATATTTACAGAAGGTAGTTGAGATATACAATCCTTTTTCTTTTTTTTTTTACGAGTAATTAATTTTATGAAGTAGTTGAGGCGAGGATAGATTTGTTATAGATGAGCCTTGAGATAATAAATGAGTCTGGGCTTAGTTGGCTATTGTCCATCTTCATCTATCAAATTTTCAATTTATTATCCAATTATGTGTTCAAAATATGTGTGTGTAAATAAATGCATATCGAATTAAGTATGTATAGATATTTTTAACACAAATAATTTAAAGTGATTGATCATAAGGGCTATATTATGGGTTTCTCCCTCTACCATATTTTAAATTGTTCATTCACTATTTAACTCGTGTTTTCGCGAACGAGTTATTTATTAATATTTAAAATGATAAAAATATTTTTGAGATGAGCATGAGAGTTCTAGTACCCCTCATATACCATACACCTCCTTAATTAAAAGTCATTTTATCATATCATATATTAATAAACAACTCGATCGCTAAAATATGAGCAAACAGTGAATGAGCAATTTAAAATTGGACGGATGGATAATAATTTATAAATTTAACACAAACTGAATTAATTGAATTCAGGTACGCTTCTAGTATTAAAATCATCATTAATTCTTATATTGCGTGAGTGTTGTTGAAGCTAGTCATATATATTCTAGATCTTGAGGTTGGTCCATAAATCCCATTTGCCTATCGTCAATTGGTTAATTAGCTGAGTTTGGTATAATTTTTTGAAGTGTTAATCTCTTATTGGCACACAACTATTGTAAAGAAATGGTTTGCTAAACGGTACCACGTGTTATGAGCAAATTGTTAATGTAATTATTTCATAAATTATTTTAAAACTATAAAAAAATAGGAAATTATTTATGAAATTTTTCGACATGGCTTCGTTCTCAAATAGTAGAATTACGTATGTCATACCTACAAATTTTAATCATGTAAACTTTTTTCAATCCTCAAATTTCCTATAAATAATTTGCTTACGAAAATGTAATTTATAGGTAAATTTGTTTCTAGGCAATTCTAAATTACTCCAAATTACAAATATAATTGTCTACAAAAGAAATTATTTGTATATATAATTTATTTACCTACGAAAATTATAAAGGTATAAACAATTTGCTTGTAGGTAATTTATTTGTCTTTAAAAATTTGTACATAAGTAATTTATAGACAATATATTTGCCTACTAGAATGTTGAAAATCCGTAGGTTACGAAATAATTTAATTTGTTAGAAACCTTCGTGGCCATGTAAAAATTAAACACGGTGATGAATGGATAAATAGTTATTTAGCAAACCATCATGGTCAATTGTAATTCAAAGTATTAATTAATATTATTTTTTTGTTATTTTTATATATATTTTTTATCGTTCTTTTTTGCCCTAGCTGGTTTATATTTTTGTGTCCACTCCTTGTCCCTAAGATCTACGACTTTAGAATTTTATGATCGTTGCCTTACGAATATAAAGCCATCGACTAACAAAAATGAGTATCTGGAACTTTCAAACTTACTCTATTGCAGATCTACAATTGCTAATATGCTTGTATGCATTTGGTAGCTTTGGATGTTTGAGTTGTTCTAGAATGGAAATTTGGGGATCTATCTATAATTGTTGAAGAGTTGCGTGCTCTCTTGGGAAGGACTACACCTTTCCGGACTGGATGGATTTGGGTTGTCCGATGTCTCCCATCTAATAAGAATCAAATCCGACTAGCTCGATCGCACCCATTCGCACGGGGTAGCCCATGTTTCGACAACCAAGAAATATATGTGACATGTGTGTGCTCGTGCGGGTTTGTCACTGGATCACTACTTAACATATAGAGTATCATTGTTTAGTGGTTTTGTAAAGAAGAAGAAAAAAAACTCATATAATCAAGTGTTTTTAGACAAACAATAACACTTTATATATTAAATAATGATATTTGAAAATAAAGGTTCATGTGAATCTAAATTCACAAAAAACCTAACCATGACGGACTTCAAGTCAAATGTTTATACAATTTTTTTTCTATTTTTTGGTACACAATTTTTTCTATTTCAACTCAATTACCATTTCTATTTTAAATCCTTGACTCTATTTTGTTTACGGGAATTTTGAAATTTCCACACGATTCCTGCCCGTGCATAGCACTTATAATAATTATAGCAACAATAACATTTGAACAACCGAGGTTAAGTAATTAATTGCAAAGAGTGAGTCCAATGTGTATTCGAATCATTATTGTACATTTATAGTACATTTTAGAATTGTGTATTTTACTATACTAAAATATATAATTTATTTATATTGAACCATGCAACTATTTTTTCATATTAATAGTTGCATGACTCCGTGAAAGCAAATTACATCTTACAATATAATAAATTGTATAATTTTAAAATGCATTATGAATACACATTGCACTTGGATGCATACACGACTTAATCAAAACGTGGTATAATATTTTGTGGGCAAAAATTTTTGGAATATAAATATCCAATAAATTGTTCAATCACATTTAATTTGATGTCGAGAAATTAAATCAAGACCATGATTAGTTGCCTAGACAACAAACACTAGTACTAAAATACTACTGTGACGTAGACATGCTAAAAAAAAAAAACCGCTTGCTCGAACCGAATCGCTAGGTTTCGAACCGCCCGGTTCCGGTTCCGGAACCGAATCGAACCGAAACCGTAAGATACACGGTTCGGTTCCGGTTCCATCATTTTTGGAACCGCGAACCGCCGGTTTCGGTTCGAACCGCCGATTTTTTTTTTTTTTTTTTTTTTTGTATTTTGTATTTTATAATAGTTCATTCAATTATTTGTAAGTGTATTTCTTAGAATGTTAGAATTCAAGATACTTAGTTCATACTTAATACTGCAACAATTCAATTAATTCAAAATTATTGTTAGTTGATTTAATTTATTCAAGTTTTCATCTTCATTTTTTCATTGTTTTCAAGAGTCAAATAGTCAATACTCAATAGTCAAGTCAAGAGACTAAGATTCTAAGCTATTTCTTTTTGTTTTTTAGTTTTTGTTTTTTAGTTTTTTTTTTTTACTTTTTATTTTTTATTCTTATTCTTTATCATCATTCTATAAATTCTCACACATCAAACTCAAAAAACTCATACAATTTCCTTAAGCAAAAAATGGCTTCTTCTTCTTCATCAACAATAACTTCCGATGAAAACACTCCACCACCACCACCACCACCAACACCTACTAATATTCCGATCCCACAACATATTCTTCAATCTTCTCTATTTACGGTTCACTATAGAATCAATTCAAATATGTCAAATGGTTATGGGGTAAATCCTAACGAAATAAAACTTCATTGTAATCATTGTAACAAAGTTTATCCTTTTCGTCGTGGAGGAGGATATGGAGCTTTGATTAAACATATACAATCAAAGCATCCGAGACATGAGTCAATTTGACATGAAAAATTGGAAATGGTCCAAATGGTGATGAAATTTAATTCTACTAGACTAGTCTTACTAATTTACCATTGTTGCTTGCATTTTGGTATTGTACTAATGTTATTGTTATGTTTTAACTTTTAATTATTGTAATGTAATCTTTAATTTAAATTCTCATATTAACAATAATACAATAATTAAATTTCTCATCTACATTCCTTCAAATTTTAGATCCAAAAAATCAAGAAATAAAATAAAAAATTTAAAAAACTGAAAAAGGTTCCGAATCAACCGAAACCGCTGACTTTGATCATGGTTCGGTTCCGGTTCCACCTCCCCGAAATTTTGGAACCACCGATTCGAAATCGAACCGGCGGTTCGAACCGTGAGCATCCCTACTTGTGGACGTGATCGGGTCATTAGTAACACTTTCGGCCAAAGAGGGTACAAAGTGTGAGAGTTGATTTTTTTAAAAGATTTTTTTATTATTGTACCTTCGAATCAAATTATATATATATTATAACGTGTACAATTTTTTTTTGTCCCAAGATAACATGCACATTTTCTTAAATAACAAAACACTCAAAACTTACAAATTCACAATATCATTTTAATTAATTTAAATAATATCAATAAAACAAGTTTTCTTAGTTTTCGTGCCCGGGAAAATGTGCACGTTATCCCGGGACGGAGGTAGTATATAATTATATATATCACATGTATTTATAATTATATTTTTTATATAATTTTTTTAAAGATAATTAATTACAATAGTTTTCAAAAAAAAATATATAAAATTGCTTTTAAGAAAAAGTGTAAATTAATAATTTTAAACTTTTTGACATTTCAATTACAATGCATACACTACCTCTAATTTCGTATTTGTGTTAATTGTCAGCAACTTACAGTTAACATTAATTACCGTTGGAACGGCTGGTGTTAGTAGAGGATTCAGAAATTTAAATTTAATTAAGGGCACGAAATATAGTCAATAAATTTTAAAGCTAATTTTATAAATAAATTGGGGTACAAATACTTTTTCTTTATTAGTGCAAAAAATCAATTTGGGACTGCAATTGTACCCTAATCTTTGCTGTGACGTCAGTTAAAAGTAAGTTGGTGGAATAATTTCATGTATAAAAAAAAGAAAAGAAAAATATGATACATACACGATATTTAGTAAAATTAAAACATAAAATACAAATATATTTAAATATCATGAGTTTATTTGTGTTTTCATTAAATAATAATTGTTAAATACCATTGTCATATCATATACACATGTCGATCGAATGTAATTCATTTTAAAACTAAGTCTTATATGCATTTAGGTGCACCGTACACTCATAGTGCATTTTAAAATTATGTGACTTGTTATATTGAAAAGTAAATTAATTGTACGATTCAGTGTAAACATTTCATTTTTCAGTATAACAAGTCACACATTTCTAAAATGCACTATGAATGTACGGTGTACACCTAAGTGTAAATGAGACCCACTCATATATTTTAACTTTTGTTATAACTTCGAACAATTGAATAGACAACACATGTAAATTAAATTGGTAGGTTTTGGAACTTTAATATTTGTTAAAAAAATATTAAAGTAAAAAATAAATATATTTAACTTGGGTTCATATAAAGGGTACTCAAATATCTTACAAGGATGATACAACGCAACTACAAACAAGCCAAACAATTATCAATTACAATTTGGACGGAATACAATTCATATGAACAAAAACGTGCGTGGAAGAACTCAATTTTTTAGTATTACTGTTATGTGTAAAAATTATCACTGTTATGTATAAAAATTATTAATTACTGTTATGCATAAAAGCTCTTACTGTTTAAAAATATTTTATATTTTCAAACAATGAATTTTTTATGTATAACAATAATAATTTTTACATATAATAGTAGTAGACTTTATGTATAAATCTTGTTTACAAAAGTGGTACTCATTCATAGGGTGGTTTCTTTAAAAATGTAATTATTTCTCGTCTTCTATAATTTTCAACCGGACAATCTCATTTTTTTTCATGCGCGACCCATACGAGATCACTCTATTCAAAAATAAAAATATCATAAAAGGACACAATAGATACTTATTTAGTCAAATTGACAAAAAAAAGTTTCCTTATAAAAAAAAAAGAAGAAGATACTTTTGCATATTTTCCATTTTTAATTAACATGCACATTTGAAGAATTCTTCTAGATGACTTACAATTACCAAAACTCATAAAATTAATAAGATGCTCTTGTAATGATGAAGAATTATGTTATGAAAATTTACACGGCATTCAATTTCTTCCCCCAGATTTTTTTTTTTGAACATGAAAAAAATTTCATTAATACTCTGATTGCAACCTAGAGTATAAGATATAATCCAGGTTGCATCAGTTCGCCTACTACAAAGATACAAACAGAAAATACTCCTATATCACTTAATTACACCAAAAGAAAGAAAACTCCCAACCTGCAGTAAAAACTTAGAACCACTATATATATGCTCTGGGCTGTTGTACCCACCCGCTGAATGAAGTCGCGCGCACCTGTTCCGATTTCTCCGATAGCCATGACCAGATAAGCGCCATTAGTTCTCTCCAAAATTTTCCACTGTCAATAGTTGAAGCATTGAAAATGCGATTGGTTCTCAGATTTCAGATCGACCACATAGTTGATGTCCAGATCGTGTCTGCTATTTTCGAAGTCTTTCCGAATCCAAGTATCGAACTATGTTGTATGAAATGCTCAATAGGTCTGCAATGTACTGCCGTAGAGATGCCTATCCACTGTTGTAGTCGCTGTCATATGTCCGTTGAGAATGGACATCGAAAGAAGAGGTGTGAAGTGGTCTCCTCCTCCTTTTCACAAAGGGGACACCCAAGGTCTCCAGCTGCCGAGAACAGATTTCGCTTGAGTAGGTTGTCTTTTGTTGCTAATCTTCCTCTTAAGATCTTCCAAACTATCGCCTGATCTCTTCTTGGTGCGTAGCTTTTCCAAACTCTCGAGAAAGCCTTCCTTTCGGTCCCATTTTCTGTCGTTACCGACGTCTAGTGAACAACGTGGTTGTATGCCTCGGTGGTAGTGTACAGGCCGTTGGGCGAGCCGTTCCACTTCCACCTATCTTCCGAGTCTCTTTGTAGCTGAATCCTGTTAACACATTCCAAAAGCTGATTAAGTAGTGTTAGTTAGTTCCCTATGTCGTAGCTCCCGACTCCAACTAAGACTCCACTCCCATTTCTCGTTACACCACGTGCCCATATTACTCACTCACTCTTCTTTCTGACCACTCAATCTAAACAACCTATGGAATTTGTCTCTTAGCCTAACATTATCTACCCATCTATCCTCCCAAAACAGCACGTCCCTCCCATCCCCCAATACACAGTTAAACCTGCCCCCCATACCCCCTCCACTCGGATCACCATACAACTCACACACATCCTTCCACCACCCCGATATTTGACCCTTATTGACGCTGCCCCTCACTCTATTGGCTCTCCCTTCTCCTCTCACATCACTCGACACAATAAACCCCCCATACTTGGATTTTACAATTCTTGCCCACAACCTATTAGGTTCATTGACGTATCTCCAAATCCATTTTCCTAAGAGGGCCTGATTAAAAATATCGATGTTTCTTATCCCGAGCCCCCCACATGTTTTATCTTTACAAACATCATCCCATTTTACCCATGGAATTTTGCTTTTATCCTCACACCCCCACCCCCCCACCCCCATAGAAAAGTTCTTTGAAGTCTCTCAATTTCCTTACGGGTGTTTTTTGGAATGCGGTAGAAAGATAGGCAATAAACCGGTATGGCCGAAAGAACAGCTTGAACAAGTGTAATCCTTCCCCCGAACGAGATCTGCTTGTCTTCCCATTTCTTCAGACGTTTTCAAATTTTTCCCACCAGAGGCTCCCAGGCTTCGGTCTTCCTATGATTTATGCCCACACATATCCCCAGGTATGCAATTCGTCTGATACCTATTTCGCAGCCCAATACCCTCGCCATATCATGGACCACTATCAATTCTGTGTTAAATCCCCACAAGCAACACTTATTGAAATTAACCCCCAGGCCTGATAATAATTCAAAGTTTCTCAACACATACTTGATTGCCTTAATGTTTTCCATCTTGCTTGGACAAATAAATATGGTATCATCTGCGTATTGTAGATGTGATACACTAACCTTATCTCGTCCCACTTTAACAGGCTCAAGCAGAGCATATTGGATTGTCCATTCGACTAGTAGACTCAGTCTTTCTGATATGATTAAGTAGAGGAAAGGGGACAAAGGCCTCCTGCCGAGGAGGCTTCTCCCGAGCTTAAATTCCTCACGGATCAAGATTAATCTTTGGTTTTCGATTTTGATGACCTAATCAATATTACTGTATTTGTAACCAGATTATATTGTTTGATCTGGAAGAAATTAAACTCTTTTGCACAAAAAGACAATTTTTGGAAAAACAAAATTCTTTTATCGATCGACTTACAATCTCACAAAAATTAGCCCAATAATAGAAAGAAAATAAGAATGCACATGGCCTGGAAAGTAGAGACCTCCGGATGGGAATTCAAATTCGAGTGACTTCTATGTCCTCCGTATTCCACGCCTGCATACCATCACATATCACGTGCGGAGTTCCAAATCCACGTGATTTCTACACATGCTTTCATCTCTTTTTTCATAAAACTAAAAGGTTGAGTTTATTTTGAGACTCACAACGGATTTAGTACTTTGCACTCCCTGTTTCATATGAGTTTAGAATTTAAAGTCTGATTTTCAAATCACACATTTATTCTACACCTGCAAATATTTATAAAACATATTATTACTCTTCCCAATATATCATATTTTATACACTTTATTACTCTTCTCAATATAATATAATAATACAATATCAATCACTATTAAATATTGATTTGACATAAAGTTAAATCATACCCTACTCAAATCTCAAAACAAACACGTACATTTACTATTCATCAAGAATTCTAAGGGGATGTTTGGTTTGTCTAAAGGAATAGGAACGAGAAGAGTTTGATAGAAATGAGAAATGATAACGGGTATGATAGTTAATATTGAATTGTTTGGTTTGTATATAGGTATCACTATCATTACCATATAAAGTGATTGGTTTAATGAAAAACATTGATAATATAAATTACTTTGGCAAAGTATAGGATGAACAAGTTTCACGGTGAAACTGGTTTAGGAGTGTGACTTATATTACTAAAGAGTGTGACTTATATAACTTAAGAGTGTGACTTTTTACTATAAAGAGTATTACTCATAAAAATGAAGCGTGTGATAAATATTACAGCAAAGAGTGTGGTCGTGATAACTGAAGAGTGTGACCTATATTACTAAAGAGTGTGATCGTGATAACTGAAGTGTAAAAATAAATTAGTTTCACGGTGAACAAGTTTCACAGCATACCAACTCAATTACTTTTAACCTTTTTTTTAAAGTTATATTATATATTAATAATACATAAAAATATTATAAATAATAAAAATAAATAATTTAAAAGACAAAAATAATTTTTAAAAATTATATAATAATTTTAGAAGGACTCTACTTTCATTCCTACCAAAATGGTGAGGAATGAATGTATAACTTTCATTCCATAGTTTTAGGATTTTAAAGTCATAGTGAGGTATCATTCCCCTCAACCAAACACCCAATTTTCATTTCAATTTCATTCTTCAATTTCAAAGTCCTCAACCAAACGTTCCCTAAATCTTTGGATTCTAAAATTTTGACTTGCCCCACACATTTAAATTAAAAAACAAACACAACCTAAATGAAAATGACAATACCACCTATGTTGTGATGTCATGATTCGAGTCACCATTTGTCCGATAAAAAAAAAAAATAAAAAAATATATATATATATATATAATCATTTGAATAAAACTCATCCATTTTCTTCACATAATACATCATATCAATTGTAGAGTTTTTCTTTTACCAATTAAAGAGCGCTTAAAAAAATGATCATTTCGAAAATAAATCACTGCCTTCAATTTCGAAAAATTCATTAACTATCAAAGTGTTTTTGCAGATTCTCACAAGAACTCAGTAAGATTTCATCATCAACACTTCACAACCTCTTTAAATTGAACAAAAAAAAATTCAAAAACCCCCTTCATATTTTTGAACTATGTAAATTGAAATTCTATAAAATGTGAATGTGATTAAAAATAATGAAAAAATACATACACTAAATAAGAATTAACTAATAAACTAAATTGCAATTTTAGTTTATATTTAATGTATTTTATGTATGTGTGTATATTATATATAAGATATTATTTTTTATAAAATGGGCCTCTAAAAATTTAAAAATTTATATTTTTCAATTAAAATAAATAATTTTTGCTAGTAAAAGATTATAATTTAAAAATGAGAGTCTCATATGAACTCGAATTTACATGAATTTATTTATTTTTAAATATCACATATTAGCATATAAAGTTTCACCTTAAATTGTATGAAATATCATCATTTATAAAATACTTGATTTTATTGTTGTTTTCCTCGAAATTACTAAATAGTTGTTAAAAGATGATACTTCGAAAAACAAAATTGATGTCAAATTAGGTAAAAATAAGTTTTTGTTGAGATATTTTTTTATAGAATTTAGCTAATTTCATAATTTATATTTATTCTTTGCATTTTGCAATACATTTATAAGAAAAAAATATAATTAAACACTAAAATTTGAGTCTCGCCACATCAAATCTAACCACTATTTCTTGGGTTTATATCTTTATAGCCCAGTCCAACTTTATTTACTGAAAATTTTAATAATTTACCCATCTTAATAAGAAAAAAATAAATATACCCATTTCATACTTTTCATCCAAAAATACCCCCACCCACCACTACCCTATATTATATATATTTAAGTAAATTTATAAAGATGTGTTAATCAAATATTATATTTAAATGCATGTTAAAATTTTAAAATTCAAAGTTTATAATTAAGGATATGAGGTCAATAAAATTAAATTATTAGGTTTAGTAAAAATTATTATTAGAAAAGATTTATTCAATTTTTAAAAGTAAAATTAATAATATTTATAATTGTAAATAATAAAAAATGAGAATTGGTCCACATACTTAAATTTATTTATTACTATAAAATAATTATTTATTTATTTATTCTATTGATCCAATATATTAAATTTTATAAGATATAATAAAAATAAATAAAGATGTATATATCTAATAAAATTAAACAAAAGAGAAATAGTCTATCATTTATTTAAGTATTAAGAATAAGAGTGTGGACCATATGGGTATATATCTTTATTTTAATAAGGGCATATATGTATTTTTGTTAGAAAATGGGTAAATATCTTTTTTTATATATGAAATTGATAATTTTCTTTAAGTTTCAATAAAAGTGGGTATAATTAGTTTTTTTTCCCAAAAGAAATTATAGTTGTCATAAGTCGCATCCTACTACAACTTGTGCATATGAGTGTTTCTTATTTTTAAAATAAGATAATTTTTTCATTTTAAATTTATTTTAACGTATAATACATAAAAATATTATGTTTATATGATCTTTAATTTAACACCAATATTTATCTAAAAATGAAATTTCATATCTAAAATGTAGTCTGAAGTATTTGTTTTTTTAAATTAAATTTGAATATTTTGTGTTGAATTGGCAGGTCAGTGGGCTGAGTAAAGTACTAAAAAAGTTTTAAAATGGGCCCAGAAGTCTAGATATTTATGGAGTCTACGAAATTGGGTTATCATGGGCCAGGTTCATGGGCCAAGTAATTTGGATCTGCAAAATAATATAGTATTATTGATATAAACAAACCAAACATGAAATCGATGAACAGCTGCAACAGTGGGCTCTCCATATGTTCAGAAAACATCTACTTATTTATCTTATTTAATAGTAATATTGTTTTAATCTCATATTCATTATACAGTAAAACCTCTATAAATTAATAATCTTGGAACAATAAAATTTTATTAATTTAGAGAAATATTAATATATCGATAAATTAATATTTTATCAATTAAAAGAGAGACTTTTTAAATTCAGCAAATTTAGTACATATGTATTAAAAATAAATGAATTCATATATGTTTTATTGATTATATTCATGCATCAACCAATTCTTTGTAACTAATTAAATATATTCATGTATAATATCAATTCATTGTATACAATTAACTATTATATTCATGGACTCATGTATCAATTCATTGGAATTACTTAAATATACATGTTTACATTAATTCGTTGCACTTAAATAACTATTATAGCCAATTAAATATATTCAAGCATGATGAATGAAATATATACTAATTAAATATATTCATGCATGATGAATGAAATATATACTATGTAAATCTCAATGATTTAAATTTTAAGAAAAATCAAGTAACAATAGATTCATATTTTAGCAAATTACCATAATATTTATAATTGTAATATTTATGAATTATTAATTTAAAGTTTTAATGGGACCTAATATTTATAAAAGGATTTTTCGAAAAAAAAATTTATCTTATTATCTTATCGAATTTGATGATTTTTTACAAAGGCCCAAGTCGGGAGTTGAAGATTTTATTATTTTAGAGAGTTTATTAATTTATAGAGTATTAATTTATAGAGATTTTATTGTATTATTACTATGTATAAAATTATTATTTTACAAAAATGAATGCACAATGAGATCCAACACGGGTTCCATGTGAACTTTCTCAACATACATGAGAAAATAATAAATGGATGGCTATTGCACGTTGTTTAGGTAATAAAATATGGGGTCAGAACATTATAGAATTACACTTGCGGAATTTGGACCAGGACGTTGCTAAATTGCTATGAGTCAAAGACTTTGACACTCATAAAAAAGTTATATCTCATTTAAAAGTCTCGAATTTATAATGAATGCCATGAAATTTATTCACTTATTGTTAGAAAAAATTATTTGGTGTGTGTAAACGAAAATGACTATGCAGATACTGACACTGTAAAGTCGAGGCAAGAGTTGGACTCTCTTTCCGTAAGACGATATCACCCCGTACTCCGGTGCAATACGGTATCATGACAATCGCCCCCAAGATACAACGACTTTAAAGCTTTCCGACCGCTGCACTACGAATCGGAAACTATCGGCGAACGGACTCAAGTTACTTGGAAGCCATACATCTAACCTACCATCTGAGCTTTAAACAAGAAGGAAAAAAAAAACTGCAAGATAATTAACTATCATTTTCATCGGTCTTCATTAATTTCTGACCATTTATGGGAAGACAATGGAGACTTTTTGTGGTTTATCCTCCTCAAGCAATGGACCTAAAGGGGGAATTGCTTAATATTTAACATTTCATAATATTTCAAGAGAGATTGATCCTTTGCATAGTACGTTTTGTGCACTTTTTGCAACATAAATCTATGTCGGTAAAAAGTGCACAATACATGATATGCACAGAGCATGATCCTATATATTGATTAAATTTAAATTTCATTTATCGCGACAATGCTAAAGATTAGGTGAGACGTGGAGAAAAAAAGTTTGTTGGTTTCATAACTTTTCTATAATTCATTTTTCGATATAAAAAAATTAACTAATCAATTTTGGTCCCATAACTATTTCGATTGTCAAATTTTTTATCTCATTTCCTAAAAAAAATAGAAAATTACGTCATTTTTGGTTATGCACAAGTCACATGCCGATTAAAATTGGAGTTTTACGAACTCGTAGCTGATGTGGACGCTTACAAAAAAAATTTGCAAGTTAGAAACAATTTTCTTGTTCTTTCTAATTTTTTTAAAAATAAATATTTTTTTAGCAGTCAGCGTCCATGTCAGCTATGAGCTCAGAAACCCCCAATTTTATAACGAGCATTGAGCGTGACCGAAAAAGATGCCGTTTTCGGTTTTCCTGCGGAAAAAGGGGGCCAAAAGTGGACAATCGAGATAGTTATAGGACCAGAAGAATAGTAAAATTTTGGGAGGAAAAATAAATTACAGAAAAATTATGGTATAAAAAAACTTTTCAAACTACCCGGGGGTTGTTTGTTTATGGTTTAATAAATTATGCCCAAGTGTTGAATTCATCATGTGCACCGCTGCATTTCATAGTATATTTTAGTATATGTAATTTGTTATAGTGAAATAAGCAATTTGTTTATACTGAATCGTTTAATTATTAATATGGAAAATAAGTTGTATAGTTCTAAAATATAGTGTGTAGTGCATAGTGTATCTGGTGCACATGAGACCCACTCAATTATTATTGGGATTTCAAATCCAAATTCTTGTTTATCTATTTGAATTTGGGTATCGGATTTCACATCTTTTAAAATTATACTTTATAATACTTATGATATATCTATTTTATTTTTTTTCAAAAAATCAATACATAATCAATCATCTATCACATATTTTTTAGTTACTATTATCCGATTCAATATAATTAAAGAGACTTGTATTATGTCGTCTCACTAAATGTATTCTGTGGGGATAAAGTCTTATCTTATGTGAAAATTTTCACATGTGATACTTCTATATTTTAGATGTAATACATTTATATTTTTACATGTAATATTGTTAAATACAAATAAGTATTACTGAAAAGGTTAAATAATATTAAATGTTTAAATATTTTCGTGTAATAATTGGACAGAAGAATTAAAAAAAAAAGTAAAGAAGTCTAAATTAGAAAAAAAAATTATAGAAAGCTCACCATAAAAAAGAAAAAATAATTAAAAGAAGGTTTAAAATTTAAATAGAAATTAATGATTGTATTGAATGGGGTTTGATCCCATGGCATTTGAACTAAAAAATAGGGCCTTTAACCAATTGGACAAAGGAGCCAATGTAACTTTACTTAACCATTAATCTATTGAGTAGGTCTAGTGTGAAAATTTTCATGTGTGAAAATCTATAAAATTGCCATAAATCAACCATCTACACTCCAAACATCAAATAATAAACTCTAAATTATGACATATTCGGGCCGGGTGAACCATGAACCACTTGGGCCGAGTGAACCATGAACCACTCAATTTTGTCTTACCTTCACCAATTACAAAATTTGATTGTAAATTAAAGTATTTTCATACTAGACATTGTCTAGTCTATTACAGGGACGTCATCTACCTGCGAATGCGGGTTGACCCGCGAACTTACCCCTTCCTTTATGCTATTTAAAGATTTTTTTCATGTGTGAAAATTTTTACACAAGACCAATTTTTTTGTGGGACAATGAAAAAATCTCACATTTTCAATAAAAATGTAATACTTTTAAGATAGAGTGTATAACATATTACTCCATCCGTCTTAATTTTGATTGGTCAAATATTATAGACACGGAGATTAAGAAAAAATGAAAAATAATAATATTAAATGGTGTAAAGTGGGTAAAGTGGGTAAAGTGGGTTTGGTGGAGGGAAATAATAGTATTAAATAGTATTGAAAGTTGTTTTATTTTCTTTTTAGGAAATTGTCAATCAAAATTAGGACGGCTATTAACAAAAAATGATCAATCAAAATTAAGACAAAGAGAGAACTATTTTTTAAAATTTTATATGGTGTTTGTATTCAGTTAACAGCTTATAAGTTAATAACGAGTTTAAATTTCATCATATGTACTAGTACTAGTTATTTAAGTTTTTTAGGGTATGATTTCGCGGTTATCCCTTTTAAAGTTTGGACTTGCAATCTCAAATTTCATTTATTTGACAATAAAAATAATAATTTTAAAATCCTATTAATAACATTCCATTTTGTCATTTGTTATTATTATATTTTTTTCTCAACACACTCATGCAATCTATTTTTTTATTCTCTTAGCATACCTAGAATAATAATATAATAACAACATCAATCAATTTTTCAATATAAGTTTCAATTAATTATCAAAATTTTAAAATCCCGAGATTTCCCGACTCACTATAATCCTGAAATGAACATACGTTTACATCTTGGTACAATATAGGAAAAGTGTTTCGATCTAGGTACTATGAAAAATAATACTATAGTTACTTGGTAAATTTTTTATTTACTTTTTGCCCATAAGGGAGAGAAAATGTGGGGTCATTAACTTTCCCTTTAAAGAAATTAAAAACTTAATTTGGATGTCCGTTTTAACAAAATGAGAAGTTTACTAAGGAATGGAGGAATTAATTACATAATACTACAAAAGACCATATATGTCTTTTTTTATAATGAAAATTCATTAAAAATGAATGAGTTGGGTACGTATAAGGAAGGATTTACAAATCTAAAAATTGTACATAAAATTTTCAACAATCTAAGACTGATCTGGGATTCACGACCAAATCATTGAACGTAGAATTTTAAAGAGATAAAAAATTTGTCGAGCACCAACTTCAGTATCTACCATTTATCTCATCCACAATTTCTCCGCATTAAAGCAAGCTCTCTCAAAAATCAATTTGTTTCCGCTCTTCCATATCATCCAAACAGCACAAATTCATAAACCAATCACAAATTTACTCCCTTTCTTACCTGTGAGCACGCCCGAATCTTGATTGAAATGTTTAAAATCTTATTTTGGAATGCCAAAGAAACTCCAAGTTAATTATAACAAGCAAATCAAATTTCGATCGACTTGTTACAATCGAATAAAAGGTTAAAAGTTGTCTTCGTGAAGGTAGTTAAAGTCACTGTTTTGTTGAAGGATATTTCTACTGACCAGGTTTGCTTTGGCAGGTAACCGATCCCATAATATTCTTCATGTCATTGCCAAAACTTTAAAAGGAGTAATGTTTCTCTAAATGCGTCTAAACGGGATAGAATCCAAAATAATTACATAATTTTTCACATTTTTCAAAATAGTCCCAAACAAGTTTGATGAACGAAATTGGTTCCATTTTTTTTCAAATTGTATAATTTTCGTCCCAAATTCGCGAATTGATGAAACAACATCATTTTTGGTCATGCACTTCAGCCTAAAATCTCCAAATTGAATGCTCACATGTAATTAAGACACATAATAAAAAATAATGTCATTTCGTCAATTCCAAATTTGGGAAGAAAATGGTACTATTCGTATAAAATTGAGATCAATTTTGTACATCAAACTTTTTTGGGACCATTTTAAAAATTAATGTGAAAAGTTATGGAACTATTTTGGATTATATTCCCGTCTAAACTCTTTGCGCGAACCTTGAACTGGACATATTCCAGATCGAAAGGCACATAAAAGATCATAAGCCTTCTTCATCTTGAAGCATCCATTCGAAGAGTCACTCCATTTCCAAATATCCGATACATTCTCTTTGAACGGGAACCTGTTTATAATACATATAAAATTATTAATGGCAGGTAATTCAAATAAAACACTCCATTTCAACTCACGTTTACATGCCCCGCAACCAAACTCCCATTTCACTAATCATTGACTCCCTTTCAAATTCAAATAAAATAGCCTAAGAAAAGTACTCTTCAAACTTTTGCCCAACCCACAAGCTGTCCCAAAGACCATGTAGAAAGATCAAAATCTCCCTGCAAACAACTACTTCAATTTTGTAGGGATTAGTGTACTTTTCTCATTGTAGCCCCAACATACCATACGCATTATATGAGTCGCATCATTTACACACTTTTCTCCTTCGTTTTTTATGGCTATATACTATTTTTTATCACACCCTCCCGTTTACAAGCCTTAATTCTGCTACCTTTACTCTCTTTTTTCTCTCCATCGTCTTTCAAAAATCCTATAATTCAGATTTCCCTTTGAATCGTCTTCCAGAGCCACATTTCTTAAATCGTCTTCCAGAAGTGGAAAGAGATTTTGTAGAAATTAATAATTATTTGTATTTATTTTAATTTTGTTTTGCCAAAATTTATGTAGCTCGTTAGTGTCCATTTATCCCGAAGCCCGCTTAGAATAGGATTAGATCCCACTAATAGTGGACACATTGAAATGACTAATTAGCCCGCAATCTATTTATAATTCACACTCTATAAAGTTGACCATAATTAGTTAGAGTTAGCCCGTTTAATATTTTTATTAGATGTAATGTGATTAATGTAGTCATCACATTCGTAAGCGAATAAAATACTATTTTAAGAAAAACGCACATTATTATTTTAAAAAAATAGAAGATCTGAATCAAAGTTTTACCAACTAAAGACGACGGATCTACACGTCAATATGGCACTATGCGTGTGCGTATAACTATAGGCTAGCAACCATATTAATATTAATGTTGAATATTCCCAATTAGAAAATAAATAGACTTTATTTCAATATCTCAATTAATGTAGCGAATAAAGACACATGTTTATCAAGAACGACATGCATAAGTTGTCAACATATATGTATTTATTAAGTAGAGCCACCCATCAGCAATAGATCGGCCATTGCAATGTTTTAGCTTCACAATTCCAATACTAGGTCGAAATCTAAGCCCTACAATCAATAGTCTACTTCATAGTCTTCATAATAATTAAAAAAAATCGGCATCCTCTTGTAAGATTGTAAGACTGTCTCGTGTTGTTTCATGTGAAACGATACATGTAAATAAATAAACATAGATTATTCTGTGAACTTGTTTATATTGTAAAATTGATATCTTTACACTTATTAATTGATATTAATATTCTTATTTATTAATTGATATTAATATTCTTATAAATTGATACATATAATATTTATAGTCCGTTTGGTTGGGGGTAATGGAGGTGTGTAATGGAAATTACTTCTATTGATATTACTTGATAGTTTTGATACACAAATAATGAGAATAGAAGTAAGCAATTGATTACTCACACTCACTCAACTCACCTCACATGATACCTATTGTAAATGTTTTAACTAAACAATAACAATGCAATCAATAACTCTTAATGATTGACTCCTCAATGATACACATTATCATTTCCAAGACATACCAAGTGGGGCATTAATGTTACAATTTCAATTTACAAGTATAATCAGAGACGGATCTACCGTTCCTAAGATGGGGGCACGTGCCCCCAATAAATTTTTTCCTAATACTATATATATATGTGTGTAAATATTAGTTAATTATAAATTATATTAATACAAATGCATTATTTCAATCTCATTTCTCAGATCACCACCTCCTGATATTCAGTGTTTCGCACCCCCAACCAACTCCACTCTTCTGTATTTTTTATATTATATTAATTATAATTAATATTATTTATATTACTCAAATTATAATCGTAAGGTTAGTTGATAAATAATAATTTAATTGTACATATTTAAAAAGAAATTTAGTATAATGTTGATAATGATACAATCATATAATATTTCAGTAAATTTATACATTTAATTTTTTAATTGTAATAGATTTGGTTGTTATGCGGGATTTTTTTTAAGTATTTTTTATTTATATTTTCTTTTTATGAGAAAAATTTGTGTGAACTCGAATTTACGTAAACTTTTTTTCTTTAAGTATTGTTGCTTTGCATACAAGCTATAACCATTGAGCATATGTTAGTATATCACTGTTATGCATACGAAGTATCATTATTGAGTAAAATTCATTTTTGGTCCTACAGGACATGGTATTTCATGATTTTGGTCCCAACACCACCACTTTTAGTCCCAAAAAATCATTTTTTTCAAGCAGTTTTGGTCCCACCCGTTACATTTTTCGTTAAAGTCAGTTGCTGTTTTGATCCCACAAGATAAGGTTTGGAACCAAAAGTGCAGTTGAACTTAACGGATTCTATAACAGAAGGACCAAAACTGTATGAAAAAAAAATTATGGGACCAAAGTGGTGAGTATTGGGACCAAAATCGTGAGGTCCCGTATCATGTGGGACCAAAAGTGAATTTTACTCTATCATTATTTAAAAATCAAGCATTTTTTAAATAGTGGAACTTCATTTGCAACAATGATAGCATGTTTATGTAGCAGTGACATTCCAAAAAAAAAATACACATGAATTCAGATTCACACGAGACTTGCTCTTTATTGTGCCCCCGTCATAAAATTTTTTTGGATTCGTCACTGAATATAATGGTACTAGTTGATATGTGTATAGTGATATAAATTTTATACTATGAACAAGTTTTATGAGAGACCTACTCATAAATAAATAATATAACTTTTTATTATGAGTGAGTCTCATGTATAGTACATTTTAGAAGCGTGCAACTATACAAAATCGAAACGTGCAACTATTCCAAATAGAAGCATGCAACTGTATTTCCATATTAACAGTTGCACTTTTATGTGTAAATAAGTCGCACTTTTCAGAATAATAAGTTGCATGGTTCTAAAATACACTATGAGTGCACGATGCACCCGAGTACATATAAGACCTACCTTTTATTATATATTTTTTCGGGTGAAGTGGAAAACTTGAGGGGTGATTATTTGGTAACTTCTCACAAGGGAAATACTGCATGTATATTTTCAGTTGTAACTCTCGTGAGTAACACTCCCGTAAACCAGGTCTATGCATGAACTCTATCACTTTTATATGTAAAAACTATCACTGTTATGAACAAAAAATTTCACTGTTTAAAAACATAAAACATTTTCGAAACAGTGATTGTTTTTGTGCATAACAATAATAGTTTTTATGCATAACAGTGAGAGTTTTTGTACATAACAATGATACTAAATGAACCGAGTTCACGGTGAACTCGGGTTCACACAAATTTTTGTCAACTCTCTTTCTCATTTAAAAAAAAAAATACATGAAAACATTAAAAAAAAACACATATTTCACAAGTGATTATTCTAAATTCATTTGAGATTTCACATCATGGATGTATACATATTACAGTAAAAAGTCACTTTAAAAAAGAATTTCATTTTATCTAAAAGTTGGAACTTTTAGAGAGTTACTTTAAAAAAAAATTTCATTTTATCTAAAAGTTAGAACTTTTAGAGAGATGTAAAATTATTTATATTATTTAATTTTTCTAACATTCTTCAATCGAATCCAGGACATGAGCATGAGCTTAAAAGTTCTGATATCATGAAAAAATTTCATCTCATCTGAAAATTCGAATTTATAGAGAGATGTGTAATTAATTCTTTTATTTTATATTACATGCAGTGATGTAGATCTATCCCGCAACCACTGTCGCACATAAATTTGTATAATTCAAATGATGATTGTTCTAATTTATATAAAAATGTATGATAATTAAAATATAATTAATTAATTGTATACGTCATATAGATTATGACCATGCTCATATTAATTTATGCGAAGAATGAACCATAGGAAAAAGTTTGTCAGAACTGCTTCATCATCTTCACAAATCCAGACCTACAGGATCACCTTGAATTATATATAGAAATAATGATGATGAAATCGGAATAAAAATATATATGATTAATTAGGTCTAATTTATTATGGAGCTATATACATTATTCAATTGATTAAACATATTTTTCAATTTTGAATTTATACAAATATAAAAGTAGCATACATATATATAGTGCCCCTTTCACACTACTAACTGTTCAAATACCTGTTAGTATATCAAAACTTTTTCTATTTTTCCAACAAAAAAATTATTTCTTTAACTAATTTTTATTTATTAATAACTAACACTCTCAAATTAATCGAAATTAAATACTCCATATTTTGAAAAATAATATAGTCAATTAATTTATGAAAAGCCTACAATGAATAATAAATTTTGCAATTATTGTACTTTGTATTTTATATAGCGAAGGGTAATTAATGAGTCATGTGATGCATTGTACCAATGTTTCCAGTGACACGCGCGCGAGGGAACAAAGTTAACAACTCATATATACGAATTAATTAATAACATGTCTGATTAATTAGTTTTATCAATAAATATCAACTTATAATTGAGTTGAAGGTCCTTTTCAACTTTCTACACTCAATGGGTGTTTGATTCACGGGATTGGATTGATTAGATGTGATAGGATTGAGTGGGATTGAGTAAGATTAAATTGATTTGATTGAATTTGTTGAATCAAAATATGCGTTTGGATTATAGGATTAGATTGAGGGATTATATGTGATACCTATTGAAATGTCATTAACACCCTTAAATTGAATTGAAACAACCAAACTTCATTCTTGTGAATCTATTCAAACAATAGAAGAACAATTTGTAATATTGCATGGGATATGCTCTATCCCACCTTTCACATGAGATTGACATATCCCTCCATGTAGGAATTTTGCACATTTTCTACCCGGGCTTGAAGTATATCATGGGCTCTCATCCCGCAAACCAAACGATAGATTAGTTGAGATTAAAATCATAATCATAGTCTATCCCGATAAATCTCGTGTACCAAACGGGGCCTTAGTTCATTTCTAGCCTTAGGAAGACAAAGTCTAATATGAAAAATTTCATACATGAAAAAATTTTAATTTACAATCAAATTCTGTAATTGGTGAAGGTAAGACAAAATTGAGTGGTTCATGGTTCACTCGGCCCAAGTGGTTTATGGTTCACCCGGCCCGAATAGATCATAATTTAGGGTTCATTATTTAGTGTTTAGGGTGTAAATAGTTGATTTAGGACAATTTTATAGATTTTCATACATGAAAATTTTCACGCTAAAATTATTTTTATAGAAAAATTTCGTAGCCATTTGAAAATTTTTGTTGCCAAATTCTTCATTTTTTTGTAGTGATAATTCAATTTTGTCATTTTATCTACAATTTTCCAAAATAGTTATAAATAACAAGATACATTAAATAATAATAAAAGATTGAAAATAAAATCTTAATATATTTTCAATATAAATAAAAAATACACCTATTTTTATGGGACGGGGGAGTAATTGTTAAGTACATGATGAGTATGAATCATGAAGGAGGAAACAAATGCATTAATAAGTAGGCCGTTAATCCGGCTTGGATCCCCTGTTTCATTTTCCTATTCCATCTCTTATTTCACATTCTAGATTTATGACAAGTGTACATATCACAATATCTACAAATATGAGAATAACACCCTAACATAACCAAATAAACTATTTAGGAAGTTATATTTATTTAAGAAAGCTAATTAATTCCTACAAAAATTCATTCCAAAAAAATTTATAATAATATTTATGTTGAATTAATTTTATGTCCCACACACATATATAATTTTTTAAAATAAAAGTTTTCACCAAAATTTTGAAACGTGTAACTCTAAAAATATAAAAATTAAAATATATTTGTTCTTTTTTATATTTGAATTTTGATTTAAAAAATTATGTACATTTTTTTTCTTATTAACTACTTAAATTTTCTTTTCCTAAAAAAATATAATTAATTATTATATATAGTGCATAAAAAAATTAAAAGTCATGTAACTTTAAAATTTTAAATAAATTAATTAATTTGTCTTTTTAAATAAAAATACAAATAAATTATGAAATATTTAAAATTTAAGCGCATTTATCGAACTAAAAATATCAAATTTTTTGGTATAGTAACAATATGCATATTTTTTATATTTTCATACTGTTACCATATCGAAAATTTAGATATTTTCAGTTCGATAAATGTGATGAAATTTTCAATATTTCATAATTCATTTGTATTTTTTTTTTTTTAAAAGACATATTAATTTATTTTTTTAAGTTACAAAACTTTTAATTTGTATATTACTTTTCCTGTAATCTCACACTTTATATAATAATTAATTATATATTTTTTTAGGAGAACAAAATTTAAGTAATTAATAAGAAAAAAAATGCACGTTCAAAATTGAAATAAAAAAAGTAACATAAAAAGGCAAATATAAATTAAATTTTATATTTTTAAAACGTTCAAAAATTTTGTAATATTTTTTAATTTTTAAATATGTTATATATATATATATATATATTTGTGGCTTAAATTAATTATCATAAATATTATTATAAGATTTTTTGAATGAGTTTTGGTATAAATTAATTAGCATTCTTAAATAAATATAATTTTCTAAATAAATTATTTGGTTATGTTAAGGTGTTATTCTCATATTTACAGATATTATTAAATGCACACTTGTCATAAATTTAAAATGTGGAATAGGAGATGGAATGGGGAAATGAAACAGGGGATCCAAGCCGCCTTTCATCCCCACATATAAATAAATATTTGTTTGTTAGACTTTTGGCCGGTTGCTATTAAATTAAAGAAATATCATGTATTTATGGTTTGATTTGATGGTCAGTGATTAAATAAAGTTGGTGATGTGGGATAATCTCAACCGTTCCTGCGTGATGAACTGAAGGTAGTTGAGATATACAATCCTTTTTTTTTTTTACGAGTAATTAATTTTATGAAGTAGTTGAGGCGAGGATAGATTTGTTATAGATGAGCCTTGAGATAATAAATGAGTCTGGGCTTAGTTGGCTATTGTCCATCTTCATCTATCAAATTTTCAATTTATTATCCAATTATGTGTTCAAAATATGTGTGTGTAAATAAATGCATATCGAATTAAGTATGTATAGATATTTTTAACACAAATAATTTAAAGTGATTGATCATAAGGGCTATATTATGGGTTTCTCCCTCTACCATATTTTAAATTGTTCATTCACTATTTAACTCGTGTTTTCGCGAACGAGTTATTTATTAATATTTAAAATGATAAAAATATTTTTGAGATGAGCATGAGAGTTCTAGTACCCCTCATATACCATACACCTCCTTAATTAAAAGTCATTTTATCATATCATATATTAATAAACAACTCGATCGCTAAAATATGAGCAAACAGTGAATGAGCAATTTAAAATTGGACGGATGGATAATAATTTATAAATTTAACACAAACTGAATTAATTGAATTCAGGTACGCTTCTAGTGTTAAAATCATCATTAATTTTTATATTGCATGAGTGTTGTTGAAGCTAGTCATATATATTCTAGATCTTGAGGTTGGTCTCATAAATCCCATTTGCCTATCGTCAATTGGTTAATTAGCTGAGTTTGGTATAATTTTTTGAAGTGTTAATCTCTTATTGGCACACAACTATTGTAAAGAAATGGTTTGCTAAACGGTACCACGTGTTATGAGCAAATTGTTAATGTAATTATTTCATAAATTATTTTAAAACTATAAAAAAATAGGAAATTATTTATGAAATTTTTCGACATGGCTTCGTTCTCAAATAGTAGAATTACGTATGTCATACCTACAAATTTTAATCATGTAAACTTTTTTCAATCCTCAAATTTCCTATAAATAATTTGCTTACGAAAATGTAATTTATAGGTAAATTTGTTTCTAGGCAATTCTAAATTACTCCAAATTACAAATATAATTGCCTACAAAAGAAATTATTTGTATATATAATTTATTTACCTACGAAAATTATAAAGGTATAAACAATTTGCTTGTAGGTAATTTATTTGTCTTTAAAAATTTGTACATAAGTAATTTATAGACAATATATTTGCCTACTAGAATGTTGAAAATCCGTAGGTTACGAAATAATTTAATTTGTTAGAAACCTTCGTGGCCATGTAAAAATTAAACACGGTGATGAATGGATAAATAGTTATTTAGCAAACCATCATGGTCAATTGTAATTCAAAGTATTAATTAATATTATTTTTTTGTTATTTTTATATATATTTTTTATCGTTCTTTTTTGCCCTAGCTGGTTTATATTTTTGTGTCCACTCCTTGTCCCTAAGATCTACGACTTTAGAATTTTATGATCGTTGCCTTACGAATATAAAGCCATCGACTAACAAAAATGAGTATCTGGAACTTTCAAACTTACTCTATTGCAGATCTACAATTGCTAATATGCTTGTATGCATTTGGTAGCTTTGGATGTTTGAGTTGTTCTAGAATGGAAATTTGGGGATCTATCTATAATTGTTGAAGAGTTGCGTGCTCTCTTGGGAAGGACTACACCTTTCCGGACTGGATGGATTTGGGTTGTCCGATGTCTCCCATCTAATAAGAATCAAATCCGACTAGCTCGATCGCACCCATTCGCACGGGGTAGCCCATGTTTCGACAACCAAGAAATATATGTGACATGCGTGTGCTCGTGCGGGTTTGTCACTGGATCACTACTTAACATATAGAGTATCATTGTTTAGTGGTTTTGTAAAGAAAAAAAAAAACTCATATAATCAAGTGTTTTTAGACAAACAATAACACTTTATATATTAAATAATGATATTTGAAAATAAAGGTTCATGTGAATCTAAATTCACAAAAACCTAACCATGACGGACTTCAAGTCAAATGTTTATACAATTTTTTTTCTATTTTTTGGTACACAATTTTTTCTATTTCAACTCAATTACCATTTCTATTTTAAATCCTTGACTCTATTTTGTTTACGGGAATTTTGAAATTTCCACACGATTCCTGCCCGTGCATAGCACTTATAATAATTATAGCAACAATAACATTTGAACAACCGAGGTTAAGTAATTAATTGCAAAGAGTGAGTCTAATGTGTATTCAGATACATTGTACATTTATAGTACATTTTAGAATTGTGTATTTTACTATACTAAAATATATAATTTATTTATATTGAACCATGCAACTATTTTTTCATATTAATAGTTGCATGACTCCGTGAAAGCAAATTGCATCTTACAATATAATAAATTGTATAATTTTAAAATGCATTATGAATACACATTGCACTTGGATGCATACACGACTTAATCAAAACGTGGTATAGTATTTTGTGGGCCAAAATTTTTGGAATATAAATATCCAATAAATTGTTCAATCACATTTAATTTGATGTCGAGAAATTAAATCAAGAGCATGATTAGTTGCCTAGACAACAAACACTAGTACTAAAATATTACTGTGACGTAGACATGCTAAAAAAAAATCGGAACCGTCGGTTCGAACCGGAACTGCCGGTTTCTGAACCGCAGGTTCCACGGTTTCGGTTCTAGAATCGAACCGAAATCGTAAGATACACGGTTCGGTTCCGGTTCCATCATTTTGGAACCGCGAACTGCCGATTTTTTTTTTGTATTTTGTATTTTGTATTTTATAATTGTTCATTCAATTATTTCTAAGTGTATTTCTTATAATGTTAGAATTCAAGATATTTAGTTCATACTTAATACTGCAACAATTCAATTAATTCAAAATTATTGTTAGTTGATTTAATTTATTCAAGTTTTCATCTTCATTTTTTCATTGTTTTCAAGAGTTAAATAGTCAATACTCAATAGTCAAGTCAAGAGACTAAGATTCTAAGCTATTTCTTTTTGTTTTTTAGTTTTTGTTTTTTAGTTATTGTTTTTTACATTTTATTTTTTATTCTTATTCTTTATCATCCTTCTATAAATTCCCACACATCAAACTCAAAAAACTCATACAATTTCCTTAAGCAAAAAATGGCTTCTTCTTCTACTTCATCAACAATAACTTCCGATGAAAACACTCCACCACCACCACCAACACCTACTAATATTCCGATCCCACAACATATTCTTTAATCTTCTCTATTTACGGTTCACTATAGAATCAATTCAAATATGTCAAATGGCTATGGGGTAAATCCTAACGAAATAAAACTTCATTGTAATCATTGTAACAAAGTTTATCATTTTCGTCGTGGAGGAGGATATGGAGCTTTGGTTAAACATATACAATCAAAGCATCCGAGACATGAGTCAATTTGACATGAAAATTTGGAAATGGTCCAAATGGTGATGAAATTTAATTCTACTAGACTAGTCTTACTAATTTACCATTGTTGCATGCATTTTGGTATTGTACTAATGTTATTGTTATATTTTAACTTTTAATTATTGTAATGTAATCTTTAATTTAAATTTTCATATTAACAATAATACAATAATTAAATTTCTCATCTACATTCCTTCAAATTTTAGATCCAAAAAATCAAGAAATTAAAAAAAAATTAAAAAAAAAGAACCGAAACCGGCGGTTCCGGAACCGTGAGCATTCCTACTGTGACGTGACTGGTCATTAGTAACACTCAGCCAGTAGGGTACAAAGTGTGAGAGTTGATTTTTTTAAAAGATTTTTTTATTATTGTACCTTCAAATCAAATTATATATATATATTATAACGTGTACAATTTTTTTTTGTCCCAAGATAGCATGCACATTTCCTTAAATAACAAAACACTCAAAACTTACACATTCACAATATCATTATAATTAATTTAAATAATATCAATAAAGCAAGTTTTCTTAGTTTTCGTGCCCGGAAAAATGTGCACGTTATCCCGGGACGGAGGTAGTATATAATTATATATATCACATGTATTTATAATTATATTTTTTATATAATTTTTTAAAGATAATTAATTACAATAGTTTTCAAAAAAATTATATATAATTGCTTTTAAGAAAAAGTGTAAATTAATAATTTTAAACTTTTTGACATTTCAATTACAATGCATACACTACCTCTAATTTCGTATTTGTGTTAATTGTCAGCAACTTACAGTTAACATTAATTACCGTTGGAACTGCTGGTGTTAGTAGAGGATTCAGAAATTTAAATTTAATTAAGGGCACGAAATATAGTCAATAAATTTTAAAGCTAATTTTATAAATAAATTGGGGTACAAATACTTTTTATTTATTAGTGCAAAAAATCAATTTGGGACTGCAATTGTACCCTAATCTTTGCTGTGACGTCAGTTAAAAGTAAGTTGGTGGAATAATTTCATGTATAAAAAAAAAAAAAAAAAAATATGATACATACACGATATTTAGTAAAATTAAAACATAAAATACAAATATATTTAAATATCATGAGTTTATTTGTGTTTTCATTAAATAATAATTGTTAAATACCATTGTCATATCATATACACATGTCGATCGAATGTAATTCATTTTAAAACTAAGTCTTATATGCATTTAGGTCAAGATGCAGATGCACTCATAGTCAAGATTTTAAAATTATGTGACTTGTTATATTGAAAAGTAAATTAGTTGTACGATTCAGTGTAAACATTTCATTTTTCAGTATAACAAGTCACACATTTCTAAAATGCACTATGAATGCACGGTGTACCTAAGTGTAAATGAGACCCACTCATATATTTTAACTTTTGTTCTAACTTCGAACAATTGAATAGACAACACATGTAAATTAAATTGGTAGGTTTTGGAACTTTAATATTTGTTAAAAAAAATATTAAATTAAAAAATAAATATATTTAACTTGGGTTCATATAAAGGGTACTCAAATATCTTACAAGGATGATACAACGCAACTACAAACAAGCCAAACAATTATCAATTACAATTTGGACGGAATACAATTCATATGAACAAAAACGTGCGTGGAAGAACTCAATTTTTTAGTATCACTGTTATGTGTAAAAATTATCATTGTTATGTATAAAAATTATTAATTACTGTTATGCATAAAAGCTCTTACTGTTTAAAAAATATTTTATATTTTCAAACAGTGAATTTTTTTATGCATAACAATAATAATTTTTACATATAATAGTAGTAGGCTTTATGTATAAATCTGGTTTACAAAAGTGTTACTCATTCATAGGGTGGTTTCTTTAAAAATGTAATTATTTCTCGTCTTCTATAATTTTCAACCGGACAATCTCATTTTTTTTCATGCGCGACCCATACGAGATCACTCTATTCAAAAATAAAAATATCATAAAAGGACACAATAAATACTTATTTAGTCAAATTGACAAAAAAGAGTTTCCTTATAAAAAAAAGAAGAAGATATTTTTGCATATTTTCCATTTTTAATTAACATGCACATTTGAAGAATTCTTCTAGATGACTTACAATTACCAAAACTCATAAAATTGATAAGATGCTCTTGTAATGATGAAGAATTATGTTATGAAAATTTACACGGCATTCAATTTCTTCCCCCAGATTTTTTTTTTTTACAGGAAAAAAATTTCATTAATACTCTGATTGCAACCTAGAGTATAAGATATAATCCAGGTTGCATCAGTTCGCCCACCACAAAGATACAGACAGAAAATACTCCTATATCACTTAATTACACCAAAAGAAAGAAAACTCTCAACCTGCAGTAAAAACTTAGAACCACTATATATATGCTCTGGGCTGTTGTACCCACCCGCTAAATGAAGTCGCGCGCACCTGTTCCGATTTCTCCGATAGCCATGACCAGATACGCGCCATTAGTTATCTCCAAAATTTTCCAGTGTCAATAGTTGAAGCATTGAAAATGCGATTGTTTCTCAGATTTCAGATCGACCAAATAGTTGATGTCCAGATCGTGTCTGCTATTTTCGAAGTCTTTCCGAATCCAAGTATCGAACTATGTTGTATGAAATGATCGATAGGTCTGCAATGTACTGACGTAGAGATGCCTATCCACTGTTGTAGTCGCTGCCATATGTCCGTTGAGAATGGACATCGAAAGAAGAGGTGTGAAGTGGTCTCCTCCTCCTTTTCACAAAGGGGACAACCAAGGTCTCCAGCTGCCGAGAAGAGATTTCGCTTGAGTAGGTTGTCTTTTGTTGCTAATCTTCCTCTTAAGATCTTCCAAACTATCGCCTGAGCTCTTCTTGGTGTGTAGCTTTTCCAAACTCTCGAGAAAGCCTTCCTTTCGGTCCCATTTTCTGTCGTTACCGACGTCTGGTGAACAAGGTGGTTGTATGCCTCGGTGGTAGTGTACAGGCCGTTGGGCGAGCCATTCCATTTCCACCTATCTTCCGAGTCTCTTTGTAGTTGAATCCTGTTAACACATTCCAAAAGCTGATTAAGTAGCGTTAGTTCCCTATGTCGTAGCTCCCGACTCCAACTAAGACTCCACTCCCATTTCTCGTTACACCACGTGCCCATATTACTCACCCGGGCTCTTCTTTTTGACCACTCAATCTAAACAACCTATGGAATTTGTCTCTTAGCCTAACATTATCTACCCATCTATCCTCCCAAAACAACACGTCTCTCCCATCCCCCAATACACAGTTAAACCTGCCCCCCATACCCCCTCCACTCGGATCACCATACAACTCACAGACATCCTTCCACCACCCCGATATTTGACCCCTATTGACGCTGCCCCACTCTATTGGCTCTCCCTCTCTCTCACATCACTCGACAAAATAAACCCCCCATACTTGGATTTTACAATTCTTGCCCACAACCTATTAGGTTCATTGACGTATCTCCAAATCCATTTTCCTAAGAGGGCCTGATTAAAAAGATCGATGTTTCTTATCCCGAGTCCCCCCACATGTTTAATCTTTACAAACATCATCTCATTTTACCCATGAAATTTTGCTTTTATCCTCATACCCCCCCCCCCCCATAGAAAAGTTCTTTGAAGTCTCTCAATTTCCTTACGGGTGTTTTTTGGAATGCGGTAGAAAGATAGGCAATAAACCCAGATGGCCGAAAAGAACAAATTTTGAACAAGTGTAATCCTTCCCCGAACGAGATCCGCTTGTCTTCCCATTTCTTTAGACGTTTTCAATTTTTTCCACCGTAGGGCTCCTGTGCTTTTGGTCTTCCTATGATTTATGCCCACACATATCCCCAGGTATGCAATTCGTCCGATACCTATTTCGCAGCCCAATACCCTCGCCATATCATGGACCACTATCAATTCTGTGTTAAATCCCCACAAGCAACACTTATTGAAATTAACCCCCAGGCCTGATAATAATTCAAAGTTTCTCAACACATACTTGATTGCCTTAATGTTTTCCATCTTGCTTGGACAAATAAATATGGTATCATCTGCGTATTGTAGATGTGATACACTAACCTTATCTCGTCCCACTTTAATAGGCTCAAGCAGAGCATATTGGATTGTCCGTTCGACTAGTAGACTCGACTAGTAGACTCAGTCCTTCTGCTATGATTAAGTAGAGGAAAGGGGACAAAGGGTCGCCCTGTCTGAGGCCTCTCCCGAGCTTAAATTCCCGGACGATCAAGGACACGCTTTGTTTTTCGCTTGATGACCTAATCAATATTACTGCATTTGTAACCTGATTTATATTGTTTGATCTGGAAGAAATTAAACTCTTTTGCACAAAAAGACAATTTTTGGAAAAACAAAATTCTTTTATCGATCGACTTACAATCTCACAAAAATTAGCCCAATAATAGAAAGAAAATAAGAATGCACATGGCCTGGAAAGTAGAGACCTCCGGATGGGAATTCAAATTCGAGTGACTTCTATGTCCTCCGTACTCCACGCCTGCATACCATCACATATCACGTGCGGAGTTCCAAATCCACGTGATTTCTACACATGCTTTCATCTCTTTTTTCATAAAACTAAAATGTTGAGTTTATTTTGAGACTCACAACGATTTAGTACTTTGCACTCCCTGTTTCATATGAGTTTAGAATTTAGAGTATGATTTTCAAATCACACATTTAATCTGCACCTGCAAATATTTATAAAACATATTATTACTCTTCCCAATATATCATATTTTATACACTTTATTACTCTTCTCAATATAATATAATAATACAATATCAATCACTATTAAATATTAATTTGACATAAAGTTAAATCATACCCTACTCAAATCTCAAAATAAACACGTACATTTACTATTCATCAAGAATTCTAAGGGGATGTTTGGTTTGTCTAAAGGAATAGAAACGAGAAGAGGTTGATAGCAATGAGAAATGATAACGGGTATGATAGTTAATATTGAATTATTTGGTTTGTATATAGGTATCACTATCATTACCATATAAAGTGATTGGTTTAATGAAAAACATTGATAATATAAATTACTTTGGCAAAGTATAGGATGAACAAGTTTCACGGTGAAACTGGTTTAGGAGTGTGACTTATATTACTAAAGAGTGTGACTTATATAACTTAAGAGTGTGACTTTTTACTATAAAGAGTATTACTCATAAAAATGAAGGGTGTGAAAAATATTACAGCAAAGAGTGTGGTCGTGATAACTGAAGAGTGTGACCTATATTACTAAAGAGTGTGATCGTGATAACTGAAGTGTAAAAATAAATTAGTTTTACGGTGAACAAGTTTCACAGCATACCAACTCAATTACTTTTAACCTTTTTTTAAGTTATATTATATATTAATAATACATAAAAATATTATAAATAATAAAAATAAATAATTTAAAAGACAAAAATAATTTTTAAAAATTATATAATAATTTTAGAAGGACTCTACTTTCATTCCTACCAAAATGGTGAGGAATGAATGTATAACTTTCATTCCATAGTTTTAGGATTTTAAAGTCATAGTGAGGTCTCATTCCCCTCAACCAAACACCCAATTTTCATTCCAATTTCATCCTTCAATTTCAAAGTCCTCAACCAAGCGCCCCCTAAATCTTTGGATTCTAAAATTTTGACTTGCTCCACACATTTAAATTCAAAAACAAACACAACCTAAATGAAAATGACAATACCACCTATGTTGTGATGTCATGGTTCGAGTCACCATTTGTCCGATAAAAAAAATATATATATATATATATATATATATATATATATATATATATATATATAATCATTTGAATAAAACTCATCCATTTTCTTCACATAATACATCATATCAATTGTAGAGTTTTTCTTTTACCAATTAAAGAGCGCTTAAAAAATGATCATTTCGAAAATAAATCACTGCCTTCAATATCGAAAAATTCATTAACTATCAAAGAGTTTTTGAAGATTCTCACAAGAACTCAGTAAGCTTTCATCATCAACACTTCACAACCTCTTTAAATTGAACAAAAAAAATTCAAAAACCCCCTTCATATTTTTTGAACTATGTAAATTGAAATTCTATAAAATGTGAATGTGATTAAAAATAATGAAAAAATACATACACTAAATAAGAATTAACTAATAAACTAAATTGCAATTTTAGTTTATATTTAATGTATTTTATGTATGTGTGTATATTATATATAAGATATTATTTTTTATAAAATGGGCCTCTAAAAATTTAAAAATTTATATTTTTCAATTAAAATAAATAATTTTTGCTAGTAAAAGATTATAATTTAAAAATGAGAGTCTCATATGAACTCGAATTTAAATGAATTTATTTATTTTTAAATATCACATATTAGCATATAAAGTTTCACCTTTTATTGTATGAAATATCATCATTTATAAAATACTTGATTTTATTGTCGTTTTCCTCGAAATTACTAAATAGTTGTTAAAAGATGATACTTCGAAAAACAAAATTGATCTCAAATTAGGTAAAAAGAAGTTTTTGTTGAGATATTTTTTTTTATAGAATTTAGCTAATTTCATAATTTATATTTATTCTTTGCATTTTGCAATACATTTATAAGAAAAAAATATAATTAAACACTAAAATTTGAGTCTCGCCACATCAAATCTAACCACTATTTCTTGGGTTTATATCTTTATAGCCCAGTCCAACTTTATTTACTGAAAATTTTAATAATTTACCCATCTTAATAAGAAAAAAAGAAATATACCCATTTCATACTTTTCATCCAAAAATACCCCCACCCACCACTACCCTATATTATATATATTTAAGTAAATTTATAAAGATGTGTTAATCAAATATTATATTTAAATGCATGTTAAAATTTTAAAATTCAAAGTTTATAATTAAGGATATGAGGTCAATAAAATTAAATTATTAGGTTTAGTAAAAATTATTATTAGAAAAGATTTATTCAATTTTTAAAAGTAAAATTAATAATATTTATAATTGTAAATAATAAAAAATGATAATTGGTCCACATACTTAAATTTATTTATCACTATAAAATAATTATTTATTTATTTATTCTATCGATCCAATATATTAAATTTTATAAGATATAATAAAAATAAATAAATATGTATATATCTAATAAAATTAAACAAAAGAGAAATAGTCTATCATTTATTTAAGTATTAAGAATAAGAGTGTGGACCATATGGGTATATATCTTTATTTTAATAAGGGCATATATGTATTTTTGTTAGAAAATGGGTAAATATCTTTTTTTATATATGAAATTGATAATTTTCTTTAAGTTTCAATAAAAGTGGGTATAATTAGTTTTTTTTCCCAAAAGATATTATAGTTGTCATAAGTCGCATCCTACTACAACTTGTGCATATGAGTGTTTCTTATTTTTAAAATAAGATAATTTTTTCATTTTAAATTTATTTTAACGTATAATACATAAAAATATTATGTTTTTTATGATCTTTAATTTAACACCAATATTTATCTAAAAATGAAATTTCATATCTAAAATGTAGTCTGAAGTATTTTTTTTAAAAAATTAAATTTGAATATTTTGTGTTGAATTGGCAGGTCAGTGGGCTGAGTAAAGTACTAAAACAGTTTTAAAATGGGCCCAGAAGGCTAGATATTTATGGAGTTTACGAAATTGGGTTATGATGGGCCAGGTTCATGGGCCAAGTAATTTGGATCTGCAAAATAATATAGTATTATTGATATAAACAAACCAAACATGAAATCGATGAACAGCTGCAACAGTGGGCTCTCCATATGTGCAGAAAACATCTACTTATTTATCTTATTTAATAGTAATATTGTTTTAATCTCATATTCATTATACAGTAAAACCTCTATAAATTAATAACCTTGGGATAATGAAATTTTATTAATTTAGAAAAATATTAATATATCGATAAATTAATATTTTATCATTTAAAAGAGAGACTTTTTAAATTCAGCAAATTTAGTACATATGTATTAAAAATAAATGAATTCATATATGTTTTATTGATTATATTCATGCATCAACCAATTCTTTGTAACTAATTAAATATATTCATGTATAATATCAATTCATTGTATACAATTAACTATTATATTCATGGACCCATGTATCAATTCATTGGAATTACTTAAATATACATGTTTACATTAATTCATTGCAGTTAAATAACTATTATAGCCAATTAAATATATTCATGCATGATGAATGAAATATATACTAATTAAATATATTCATGCATGATGAATGAAATATATACTATGTAAATCTCAATGATTTAAATTTTAAGAAAAATCAAGTAACAATAGATTCATATTTTAGCAAATTACCATAATATTTATAATTGTAATATTTATGAATTATTAATTTAAAGTTTTAATGGGACCTAATATTTATAAAAGGATTTTCCGAAAAAATATTATCTTATTATCTTATCGAATTTGATGATTTTTTACAAAGGCCCAAGTCGGGAGTTGAAGATTTTATTATTTTAGAGAGTTTATTAATTTATAGAGATTTTATTGTATTATTACTATGTATAAAATTATTATTTTACAAAAATGAATGCACAATGAGATCCAACACGGGTTCCATGTGAACTTTCTCAACATACATGAGAAAAGAAAAAATGGATGGCTATTGCACGTTGTTTAGGTAATAAGATATGGGGTCAGAACATTATAGAATTACACTTGCGGAATTTGGACCAGGACGTTGCTAAATTGCTATGAGTCAAAGACTTTGACACTCATAAAAAAGTTATATCTCATTTAAAAGTCTCGAATTTATAATGAATGCCATGAAATTTATTCACTTATTGTTAGAAAAAATTATTTGGTGTGTGTAAACGAAAATGACTATGCAGACACTGACACTGTAAAGTCGAGGCAAGAGTTGGACTCTCTTTCCGTAAGACGATATCGCCCCGTACTCCGGTGCAATACGGTATCATGACAATCGCCCCCAAGATACAACGACTTTAAAGCTTTTCGACCGCTGCACTACGAATCGGAAACTATCGGCGAACGGATTCAAGTATCCGGAACTTTCTGACTCAACTCTAATGCAGAAACTACAATTCTAAAATGTCATGTATGCATATTGTAGTTGAATGTCTTGACAACTCACAAAGTTGCCTTTTTGATCGATGTAAAATTAATTATTGAAATCAATCAACCGATGAAATGAAATGATCATGTGGGGTTCTTTATATAGACTTCTAAAAGTCATAGGTAATAGTTGTGATTGTTCACTATAAACTTCATTTTTCCAAAAGTCGCAACCTTTAGTAATAGACAACTATTTGCCAAAAGGAATGAGTCAATTTCCTAAAAGACACATCCTTTGGAATAATTTCTTTTTGTCACAAGTTATTACTATTACCATAATAAATACATTCACAAATGTATTTATCCACATATTAAATGACATTAATTTCTCATTCACCCAAATTTGGTTTTGAGAATTCAATTCCACTAAATTCATTTCCACAAAATGAATTATTAATGTCACCTAATTATTTGGTCAAAACCAAACATTCCAACAATCCCCCACATGAATGAAATTAATGCATGCAAACCTAAGAAAGTTCCGACGAACCATTATTGCATCGGGATAGGTAGCTTGTGGCTTTGAACCTTCCGTAGTAAAATGCCATCGGATTTACTCGCTGCTCAGTGAATACAATATCTTGAACTGGTCAGCTTTTTGTGTAAACCAAGACAATGACATACACACAATAACGACTCTAATACCCTTTTGGTTCTCACATTGTTGTCCATTTTGGTCGTGGACCATATCTCGGATTTATAAGTGTGTACTGAAATGTCAATTGAAGCGGCCCCACTTCAAACTTATATATGTGATCTCCTATCAAGAGTACCCTGCAATACTCCACCTTAAAAGGTATATGAATCATTAAAAGCTGTTAAGTTTAACCTTACCACACGTCATCAGGTTTATGCACATGAAGGTGCAATTTGCACTTGAAGGGATTCGAGAATGAGCTTGAAAAGTATTTTTCAAGTGCATGACTGAGTGCTTCATAACTTAGTTGTCTCATTGAACCAAGTTCTTGAGATCCTCCACCATAATGGATGAGTTACCGCTATGAATTTTATGTGTGGGTTTTAGTTCCATTCCCCTTACCCATTATCCTCATAAACATCTCATCTTTAATTGGCCGGGTTTTTATCCAAATGCAATAATCTTACAATTCATTGCATATTTTTTAGAGGATTTTTATGACACTACTCCCCACATTTTCACCAATGGGCTTGGAGTCTGTGTCAAAATATCAAGTTTTACTGATATGTACCTTTTCAATACGTCTGGATATTCACATTCCATTTTAGGAACAATGCGATTTGTTCATTATGGACCGATAAACACTACTAGTGCTTGAATCTTTACAAGTCACCCCCACACTTCGAGATAATTGTAGGACCACTCTATCCTTTCTTCATGATCTATCTCCTTGTGTGGTGACTTTCCAATAACGTGATTGAACAAATTCATATCACTTGCGGAAAATACTCCACTGGGCACCAATTGCCTTAAGTTTTCTTTCAAGGCTACGCCTTTGGTAATAACCTCACATTCGAATGTCTCCATGAAGATCTTTTTTCCCATCCCAACATTCGGATGTATCTGTGACGAGACTTCATCCCCCACTTCAGAGTTGCTTTTCCATCTATTAATATTCACCAAATATTAATTTGGACACCATCTCGAAATAAATTGGAAAATCAAATGTATTTTGAATTCACCATTAAATTCAAATTTCTTTGTTGGACATTAAAGTCTGTAATTTTGTTAGTCCCAACAAAATCGAATTTGAAACTTTGAGTTAATAATGGTCAAAATACCAAAATTAAATTCAATTTCAAGTGGACTCGTAATGCCCCACATTTGACTCTCCAATAATTTTTTGCTGAATTATATGAGTCAACAATTCTTTTGGCTCTCAAACACAATTTTAATGAGGCCTTATTTACCGTTATTTACTCGGCCACACAATTTGCACTCTCAACTACAAATTGTTTGATCCCATATCAAAATTTAATTTGATATCCAACAGTTAAGGGATCTAAATTATGGAATAATAATATCTCAAATATTATTAATTAATCCATAAATTGCCTTTGCCACGAAATTCAACTTTGATCAAGTAATGCAATACCAGAATGCGCAATGGCTTTAATTACCATTAGCCCATAATTTAAAAGAGCCCAATGACCAAACGTTTTAGTTCTGGTCCAAGTTAATTTGCCCATTTTAAATTTATAAATAATATTAATTAATTTGGCATGGGAATTCAATCATCCTTTGATTAAAACGTTTTAACTCTGGCTTTTCTTTTGATTGAATACGCTTGTACCAAATTCAATGAATCGGAACCGCCGCTTCCATCAGCGTATTACAGCAGTTACGAAGCCATGCGAGGCATCACATCACATCTGGATTGCTGCCCTTCTCGTTAGCCCGACGAACACGTGCATCGCGAATTCAGATGCACTATGCACTCTACAGTGTATCTTAGAAAAAATATGTTTACACTGAATCATGCAATTTATTTTTCCATACTAATTGTAGCACGATTTAATATAAACAAATTGCATATTTCAGTGCAACAAATCTCATGATTCTAAAATACACCATGAAATGCATTGTGCACATGGTGCATACAAGACTTAACCATAATCTACCCAGGTTGGATCACATGATTATTAATTATGATATTTAAGAAATTACAGTTGGAAATCTAACAAGAACCTCCAGACTAGTACAAAACTAAAGATCGTGAAGGAATTTCCACCAAATTAAAGCAAGTTGTTTGGTGAAACTTCATCAAATTTCCAGAAAATATTAAAATTGAGTAACATCTCCGCACTGCAATTCTGAAATTTTGATCCACAAATTTTAACAACTGTTTTTTTCTTCTTCTTTTCACTTGTTCCGTATAAGCAGTTTGTATACTGAAAAATATTAATCGTTCAACACATAAATTACTACTTTTATTTTCATGAACTAATACTTTTCACTCAATTTTTTCTCCTATGATCATTAAAATAAATCAAAATTAAGATAAAATTGCACTACTTAAACAGTGCAGCAGTTAATGGGTAGAAGCATTAACCCTTTACATCATGAATATGACAAGTTTCAATCATTAATCATCATATTATCTTTTGAAGTTGACTTCTTAACTAATTCGTTTCAATTCAGTCTATTTCTTCATCACCATGTGCCGTTGATGATTTAATTCTTCATTTTCATAATTATATCTCAGTTAAAAAATTTGGAAGAATAAAATTTATATAATCCTCCGTCTTGCAATTGTTGGCCCTACAAATTAAACTACTCAGTAGTTCAAAATGCAACTTATATTTAGGGTCGTGTCTTTTTTGTTACATCTAAAAGAAGATATTATTATTATTATTATTATTATTATTATTATTATTATTATTATTATTATTATTATTATTATTATTATTATTATTTTGCAATCGAACCAAATGTATGATTTATTTTGCAATTACATATAATTTTTTGAGTAAGCCTCCAGTTAAACTTGTTTATAATATATATGAAATTTTACTATTCTTATAAACTAATATCATAACAAATTTATCAATTAATATTATTACACTTGTAAACCGATTATAGTATTAAATGCTATTGATATTAGTTTATAGGAATAGTGATATTAGTTTATATGTATAATAATATCAATTTCATAGTATGAACAAGTTTCACATGAGAGTTTGTGTAATTTTTTACTACATCAAAATATATAGTAGTGAGTATATTATTATATAATATTAGCACAATTAAGGTAAAAAGACAAAAAATGCGAGTAATGGGCTTCCTTCAATTTGGTTAGTGCTGACATGATATATATTTATAGAATGATATATTTACTAAATTTGTGTTGTAGTTTAATGGTTTGGGGTATATTGTTAACCTATTTGGTCGCAGGTTCAATTCTTATTAAATGCATAATTTTTAAATATTATTTTTATGTGTGTTACTACATGAAAAAAATGTGACACTCGCACTCGCTTTGTGTGTGTAGACATGAAAAAAATGTGATACTCATCTGGTTCAATTTTTCTTGAACACATAATTTTTAAATGTTATTTTTCACATAATTTTTATATGTTTTTGTCAAATTTTTATGTACGTTACTACCTAACAAAAAGTGTGAAAGTCATAGAAACGAAATATATTAAAATTTAAAAAAAAAATTTATCATTCTCCACATGTTACTGCATGAATAAGTAAATGTTACTACATTGTTACTCTATAACACATAATTTTTAAATGTTATTTTTGTTAAGTTTTTGTGTGTATTACTATATGAAAAAAATGTGATACTTATAGAAATGAAATGTATTACTACGAGAAGAAAAAAATACATTATCATTCTCCTTGTGTTACTGCATGGATAAGCAAATGTTACTACATTGTTATACTAAATACGTAACATGTATTAAAACATACCCGTAACAAATAAATATTCACAAGGTAACACATTGTTGTTCATATGATAACAAATTAATATTCACACAGTACTATAAAGACATGTATACAATATTACATATTACTAAAAAAATATGTGTTACCAAATGAACAAAAAAATATTACCGTATAAAGAAAATTGTGTTACCAAATAAACAAATATCAGTACAAACGCCAAAAAAAAAACCAGTCTGAAAGAGATGAAGAACAACCGAAGAAAACTAAAAAAAACTCCAGGTTTAAAAAACTCCTGCCGAAGAAAAACTGCGTTAGAAAATCGAGAGAAAAATGAACCGAAAGACCTGTAAATTTGCGAGGATTATAAAATGGAAGAAATCGAGAAGAATATGAAATTTTTTTAATACGGAATAAAAAAAGAAAAAAAGAACCAGAAAAGAGAAAACTTAGAACGAGCCGCTGTGAAAAGTAATAGAGATCTAGTCGGGAGAAAGAAAAAGGAGAAACCAGAAGGGTAAGATAAGTGGGCCCAACCTGCCAAAAAATAATTGGCTATAATTACATGAAAATTAAGATATACAATATTATATACAAATTTTGCCTATAATAGCATCTTTGTGTATGAAGTTTAGATAAATTTAAAATTGTACTTTTGCTTATATAAATATCACTTTTATATAATTGCATAGAATAAAGTCAAAATTTGTAGTTAAGGTATTTCAATATTACATATAAACGAGGAAGCAATAATATATCACTGAGACACAATTGCATGAGACGATATCACGGTGAGATGAAACATAAGTTGAGCATTGACGCTTTAACAGTTTGAGAGGGATGAGTGTGTTTTGTGCTAAGTTGTACCCATCTCATGTATGAGACCGTCTCATATAAGTTTTTGTCTATCTCACTAATCGAACCAAGAGTAGAAACGACAAATTGTAAAGCGTCAGGAATAAATGAATCCCCGTCCAAAGTTTTTTTTTAAATTTTTAGCTTTTTTTTAGAGTAACACTCATATGAACCAGATTTATATGAATTATATCACTATTATATGTAAGAATTATCACTGTTATGCATTAAATTATTATTATTTAAAAATATAAAATATTTGTTAAAGATTTATTGTTTTTAGATGAAAAATCTCCAAATGTAATCATACTTTGTTCCACCTTTCATATTCTATTTGTATATTTTTATTTTGACAAAAAATCATACTATAAGACGGTCTCATACATGAGACATATTATAAATTAACATAAACTAACATTCATATCTTTTAAAATGTTAAAGCGTCATGCCCAAATTATGTTCTGTCTCACTGTGAGACCGTCTCATGCAAGTGTGACTCTTTTATTTTCATTGTACATTTATTTAGAATAATAATAATAATAATAATAAAAAAAAAAAGCAAACGGAAGAAAAGTGAAAAGGTTGATAGTGGTGGGAATGAAGAAAAAAGTCCACCTTTGGCCAATTCTGTTCAAACTTTATTGTCTTTTGGAGAAAATGTTATTATTCCTTCAGATATTTAACTTTTTGAATAAGCATGAATTTGGTTACATATATTTGTGGTGCACATTCTTTGATCCTTTAACAGAACTTATTTATTTAATTTTCTCTTTAGGCGAAATACATCTACGATTCTTTGTGATTTGATTAACTTATTTTGATTGTGTTCAGTTTATCTGGGTGAGGAGGTCCCGTGATTTAGTTGCTCATAAATTTGCTGCTTTTAGTTTTCATTGCTTAGAGCCGTTTTTCTCTGAGGTTGTTCCTTCGGATTTTGACGTTGTGATTGTTATCGATTTAGCTAGTTAATATATTATTTCCTTTTCCTGTTAAATTTTTTTTTTAATAAATGTTAAATCTTCAAAAATATACAACTGAAATTCTTGAATGTAAAAAAACATAAAAAGCTCAAGCAATTTTTTTTTTTTAAGGGGAGTTCTAGCAACATTATAACAAGCTAGTAAAGTGAATGTTTTATGTTCCGATTACAACCAAAAATTGTGTGCAGTTTACAGTGAATTTTTAATATTACTATTATGCATACGCATTGTCAATGCTTAAATTCTATCACTGTTATTCAAAAATAGCGAAATCAAAAATTCAATGCCTTTATTTTGCCAGTTCAAATTGGTGTTCTAAAAAATAATTCTCCCAAATATATATACAGCCTTATAAAATCAAAATGTACAATTTTTAGATCACCTTATTGTTCACATTTTCGCCTGCAATTACGGAAAAAGTTTAGGTCAATTGATTGTGTACCTACTGCCTAATAATGTAATTACAAAGTGTTGCAATTTGCAAAGTGAAATTGAGTGCTTTAATTTTTTGTTGGGTGGATCTTCTATGCACTAGGTGCATCTGCACTCTATAATTTTATATTGAGTGGAGTATATTTTAAAAATATATAACTTGTTATGTTGAAATTTGCGACTTTTAACACTAAAATGTGCAACCTATATTCGTAAAATTTAATTTTTCGTTTCAATGTAATAAATCACAAATATTTATGCAATAAATTGCAAGTTTCTAAAATACATTATGAAATGAACTGTGCATCTAATACATACAAGACTAACTTTTTATGTTGTGTAACTTTAATCAATATCTACTAAACTTGCCATTGTGGCTTTGTGATGCCGCTGAGCCTTTTCTGTTTTTTGGAATGAACCTTCTGTTGGGGAATGATTTGCACAGATCTATTTGGGGTGAATATTTAAATACAAATTTAATTCATTAATTATTACTAGCATGAATTAATCATATATTAATTCAAATAATAATTGCAACAACATATCATGCATATAAAAAGCCACGTAAAACCTACACATGCGGAATCTACGAGTTTACGTGAACGTACCTCTCGGGATAGCAGTGACTTCGGTTGGACGGACTAACCAAAAGGACTTCCCAAGTATTCCCTTAGCCCTTGCTCGACAATTCGGTGGAAGGATACTCGCGAACAATTAACAAAAGGAAAAAATAAACTTTGTTGCACCACTTTCGTGGATTTGCTAATTTTTCCAGCACATGGAATTGTACTTGGAAATGAACTAATCATCCCCTATTTATAGGAGAGGAGGGGGTCGAAAATCTTGTAGAAAAACAATGTGGGAAAAGACTTTTCTTGGTCACCAAGAAATCTTGAATATATCTTCTATATTCTTTTTCCCATAATTAAAATATTCCACAAAAAATCCCACCTCCTCTAATTATGAATTTTTTGAAAATAATGCCTTGCAAGATTCCAAGATTTGGATCTTCTTGAATTTATGAGATATTCTTGTATTTCAAGAAATACATATCTTCCATAATATCTTTTCAAGAAAATCAAGAAAATCTTTCTTGCTCATTATCTTCAAATTTTCAAAAATTCTATATAGATAACCAAGTGGGAGATTTCTTGAATTTAATGAGATAATCTTGTATTCCAAGAATACATATCTTCATTCCATAACAAAATTCAAAGAAAATATTTCTCCCTCTTTTATCCATAAATTTCGAAAATTAGAGGAAAAATTAAGCAACAATATTTATTTTATTTTAATCACCTTTTTCAGTTATTGGACTATTTGTTGGGCTACTCAGGGGGCCTTTAGGAGAATTAAGATTGGACCTTCTAATGGATCTTGAATATCTAATATTTAGCCACAATATAATTCAAGCCCATAAATATTAATTAATCCCACTACATAATTAATATTGCACTATCCATCTTAACCCATATTACACCAATATGGCTCCCATCATTATTTCCCCGTGTTTAAGATTATCTAGCCCATTAATTAATTCAAGCCACCAAATAACTTTCCGTTAATTAATATCTTTTGTCCTTGGTCGAGGAACGGTTCAACATTATTATCCATACCGGAAACTAATTCCACTTGCAAGATTTGATATGATAAAGCTTATAAACCTCCCCAAGGGGCAAATCAAAAAGCGTGCTTGCACGATTCTTTCGTATTAAATCTTAAGAATCACATGTGACCAATAATATTGCCCAAGATAAAAAGTATTGAATCTCCCCGATTCGCTACCCATGATAAGTCAAAGCAATAGTTACCAATCCCACGTGATCCTATTTAAGGGACGAAGGTTAAGAAACAACGAACCATCGAGGTCTAATTCTTCCTTGTTCGATTCAAAGAATTTATCCTCATGTAGGTCCTATTCAACAGATCGATCATGCACTAGTGTAATCTCTTGGTCAAGACAAACCAATCCCCAGCCTTACACCTCAACCTTTCGCGATGGATTGTTCATTTCCATCTAGGTCGTGAATGGCGTACTTTTTAGTTACAAGGACCGTTAATTTAATCTTCTCGTGATCCGGTATCACTAAATTAACTACTGATGTAACACGATTTAATTATTGAACAGTTTATGCAAAGAAATATATGTAACATTCAATCATATTTAAAGCATCGATGATAAACAATTTATTTCAAGAAATAAGTCCGAAATTCGGTTTAAGATTATACAAAGTAAAAAGCATACTTTTCAAAGATAATCCCAACAATCTCCCCACTTATACTCAAAGTCCTTTTAAGTATACTACAACATGTCTCACAGTGGTCCGTGACATCTAATGTCACCTACACGAACCTAATAATTTCTCCTACTTATACTCAAAACAGTTGACAATCGGTCTTGACACCCATTCCACTCACATGTCTCTCGAATGTATTCAGAGGACGACTTTGTGAATGGATCTGCTAGTCGTCCTCGAGATCTTATCTTTGCCACATCTATATCTCCTCTCTTAATGATTTCTCGTTATAAGATGTATTTCCTTTAATGTGTTTGTTTTTGACTAAGTGGACTCTTGGTTCTCTTGAATTTGCAAATCGTCCCTAGCGCACATTGCTAGACAAATTCGAACAACATCCAAGTCCACTAAGAAGATCTAGAGCCCAATCGGTTCTTTTTCATTTGCTCACAAGCAGCTACTTACCCGACTTCCATGGTTGAGTCGTTGATGCATTTCTCGCTTCACACTCGTCCATTTGATGGCTACACTTTCCAAATGGAAACACACTAACCGAGGCAGATAATTTCGAATCTAAATCGATTGGAAATCCGAGTCCGTAGAAATGGCGGGGGATTGAGTATCGATCGATAAATCAACATTTTATCCCGAGTTCTTTTCGGACACTTGAATGTTTTTAACGTCGTCCCAATGCGCTTTCCTCGGTTACTTTGATATCTTGCTACCATGCTGCGGCAAGCGTATATCCTGGTCTCGTCTACGACATTGCATACATAAGGTTTCCGACATCCGCTACAAGGAATACCTTTCATGTCATCTATCTTGTTTTAAGTCTTATGAGACATTTTCTTGATAGATGGATTCCAAGTCCGAAAGGTACGAATCCTTTCTTGGAATCTTGCATGATGAAGCGTTCAAGAGAAAAAGGTCATGTATGAAACTTCGATAACCCGATCATTTTTTCTTGTGATCTCGAGTGATCTTGATCCCAAGGATGGTTCCGGCTTTCCTAAGTCTTTCATATCAAACTGCTTTTTTTTGAAAGCCATGCCCTTACGCCCCGATAATACCTTCACGTCGTTCCCTAATGATCACAATGTTATCTACGATATAGTACTAAGAATACCAATGCGCCCAACACGCTTTTTATACACATAACTTTCAAAACTCGTTTTGATCAAACCCATAAGACTTTATTACATGATCAAAACTTTGGTTCCAAGCTCAATGCTGTTTGAGTCCGTAAATGGACCTCTTGAGCTTACAAACTTGGTGTTCTTGGCCGTTTCAATGAAGCCTTGGGGTTGTTGCTTGTGGATCTCTTCATCAAGACTTCATATAAGAAAGCCGTCTTGACATCCATTTGCCAGTTTCAAAGTCGAAAATGTGCAAAGAATCGATAAGAGAATACGGATGGACTTAAGCATGGCTACGGGCGAAAAAAGTTTCCTCATAATCGATCCTTTTCTTTTCGAAAGTATAACTTTTCGCCATTAGTCTTGCTTTAAAAGTTTCAACCTTCACGCCCAAATCCTCTTTTTTCCTCGTATATACCCACTTGCATCTAATGGGTTTGACCCATTAAGTGGTTCGACTAGCTCCCACATTCTATTATGAAACATAGAACCCATTTTGGCTTTCATTCTTTGCTTGCCAAGAAATCGCATCTTTATCTTGGAGTGCCTCGTCATATGTCCATGGGTCCGATTCGACTTGTCCGGAATCAAGTCCGAGGACTCTCCTATTCCCATGAATCTCTCGGTCCGTCTAACAACCCTCCCACTACGACGAGGCTCGGTTTGTGAAAAACGACGTTTGGTATATCATCTAGTATAGTTGGCAATCGAGGTTTGCCCTCTAAGCTCATTTAAGGTAATCTCACTGGTTTTTCTTTGGTTCATATAGTCTTCTTCCAAAAATCTAAAGTGGGTCTTGATGACCACCTTTTGATCATCGGGACTATAGAACATACACCCTTTGTTCCTCGGGTATCCTACAAACAAATTTTAATTCGATCGAGGATCCAACTTACCGGCTTCCTTGTCCCAACACGTGGGCGGACGCCTCAAATTCTCATGTGTATCATACTAGGCTTGCGCGCTCGCCCACAATTCTTTGGGAGTTTCGAATCGATTTGGATAGCACCAAGTTCGAATTTAAGTCATTGTTTCCAAGGTATGACCCCGAATCGACTCGGGGAAGATCCGATAACTCATCATTGATCTAACCATTTCCAAAAGAATTATGTTTCTTCGCTTTGCAACCCCGTTTTGGTGAGGGGTTCCGTGTAGTGAATCGATACAATCCTTCATCGATAAGCGATTCAAAAAACTCATCGCCGAGGTATTCGCCTCCACGATCGATCGTAGAGACTTGATACGTTTTTCCCTTATGATTCTTTGTTTGAGCCTTAAATTCTTAGAATTTTTCAAAAGTCTCATATTCACGCCTCATAAGGAAAATGTACCTCGAAAGTAATCATCAATAAAATTACTCATAACCTCATCTTGCTTTGGTTGACATTGGACCACATACATCCGTGTGAACGATCTCTAACACTTCTTTGGCCCTATTCCCTCGGCTCCAATGCCCTCTTGGTCATATCACCCTCCAAACATGATTCGCAGTTGGATTCGATTCAACTTGGAGACGCCCCCGGTGAACCATCTTTCACCAACCTTTGGATCCTCTTTGGATTTATATGACCTAATCTTAGATGCCAAAGAAGTATTTCGCTCACGCTTTCTTTTGTTGGAAATAGTTGATGTGTTATAGGATGCATTTAAGTGAGTGGTGTGCGTTAATTGTATAGAGATTTTCTATCAATGTTCCGTATCAGTACACTCATCATTTCAAAAATGATGTCATTCTTATTAGAAGAAACTTAGTGTCCTTTAATCAATTTTAGAAACCGAAAGTGAATTTTTTCTAAAACGGGAACATAAAGATAATCTCAAAAAACTTTATCTTCAAAAGATAGGTGCACTTCTCCCAATCGCTTCAATCGCCACTCATGTAGCATTGCAATGTCTCGCTATTGCGTAGTATTGCAATAATCGTTACTATCGTAGCATTGCAATATCTGCCACTTACGTAGCATTGCAATGTCTTCTACTTTCGTAACGTTGCCCAGTGTGATGAGGATCTCACTCCCACTAAGTTGCCGGATCATTTAGAACCCGTGAAGCCAACATGATTAGTGGATCTCATATCAACCACCCACGAATGAGAAGTATACGCCGCTAAACAAGTTTCAACAACTAGTGCGTGAGAATTACCTTTCTTTCCGTCCCTTTTGGGGTTGGAACAGCAAAACCTCCATTGTCCTTTCTTACCGCAGGCTTAAGCACTTCCTCTTTGGATTTTCCTTGACACAACAAGCATTCCTCATCTTCCGCCGCCTTTGGCAATAGTTGAGTTTTTATTGCTTATGGCCTTTGGTCCTCTTCTTTATCTTGCCTACCCTTGGCTTAGAAGATGAAGACGGACCACTTGTCATCAAAAGCTTGAGTTTGGTGCTTTATCATCATTTCGCCGAGACCAAAAAGCTTGCAACAAATTAGCTAGCGAGGCCAAAATGCTCAAAAACTTTTTGGGCAGAGTGAAGTACCAAATTTATCTCGAGTCTCCGGATCATAACTGCGACTCGAATCTCAAGTTTGTTCAGATGGGCCATCTATTTTGAGGACGTAATCCTTACGGGTTTGCCTCCACCATTTTCAATGGCGACATTTCTCGCAAAGGTGATCCGACGAGTCCCGCATGTTTTGACTTTCGTCGGTTGGCTCATCGATTTTTTGTGTGTCAAAATCCATTTGTGCTTTTGTGCGATTAGGACAATTATAATTTTTCAATCAATATAGTTTCCATATAGTATTGACTTTAAGTATAATAACAAAGGATTAAAAGGTAACGACATCTTTGAATCGAAATAAACAACTATATGCAATAACACAAGTATATCACAAGGTTCGATCACATGCATCATATTAAAATCTCAAAAAATATGAACATGCATCACCAACATCTCAAAAACAGTTTAAATAAGCCACGTTGGGTGGGTCATTATTTAAACACATTCAAGCAAGTTACAAACAAGAACGATTTATAAACCTTTAATATCTAGATTAATAGTTGGCTCCACTTGACCAATATAAAATTGACAGGACTTCTAAGTATATGCATATCAATTTTATACCTAAGTAATAACCATGATTAAATACAGATTATTATTTCGCTTTGATCGAGCCTCGTTGGGAGGGTCATCATCGCCACTAAGAAATAACCCACAATCATCCGTTTGGAATTCATTCATGTGAAACCTATCTTTTGACCGTCTCCGTTGAAATTTCTCCAAAAGAATTCACGAATAAATAAATCATGGAGGTCAAAATTAATTCAATTTTATTATCCTAATAAAATTGTCAATTAATTATTTAAACATACTTAGTAATTTTGAAGGTGAGATTTTTCCATTTGGCAACCCTCATGCAAACACATTTAAACAAATTAAATAAAGCATAAGATAAATAAGAAATAAATCAAGCATAACAAAAAATAAACATATTGAGCACAAATTATCCAATTGTCATGGTTTGATTTTTCTTGCTTGATCTTGAAGAAACACGCCTCGAATTTCTCCCACTTGTTTGTCTCGAAAATACTTCGCTCGAACGCCACGCCAAGCAGCCTCACAGCCTGTGGACGTGATTAAGATCCGGCCCACCACTGCCCAGATGTCTCTAGCCTCTAAGACTGGCCTCGAGAGTTACCACAAGATTCTCTAAGACGCCGCAGTCGGCAGATTGGCAGCGACACGATCTTCACGTCACGCCTGGCCGCCATAGCCAGGCTTCAAGCAGATCCCAAGGCTGCGATTATCCGCCTCTGCTCACTGGTTCGAGCCAAGACCGCCTGCGGCGCGTCTTTCTTCCTCAAGGCTACTGCCGCCTGCCTCGCTCGCGCCCACGCGCCAACACACCAAGACCGCTTACGCCTGCCTCGATTTCGTCTCTTTAATTTTTCGTCTTTCGTTCTTTATCCTGCTATGTCTTATTTACAAAAATAATACCTAGATCTAGACTAGTCTATTACATTAATCAAATCAAACAAATCCTAGTCTACTCGTGGATTTTCTCACGAGGCAAAACAAATCCGAATCGAATCAATTAAAAACCACGCTTTATATGCATGCATAAATAAACACATTAAAATCCATGACAATTGGATACCGCAAAAACAGATCTAACAGTTCTACTATCCAATTTCAAATTTAATGTCCGCTAATTAAATTACAATTTAAAAAAAATTCAGAGTCTCAAACCGTGGCTCGATACAGCTTGTTGGGGAATGATTTGCACAGATCTATTCGGGGTGAATATTTAAATACAAATTTAATTCATTAATTATTACTAGCATGAATTAATCCTATATTAATTCAAATAATAATTGCAACAACATATCATGCATATAAAAAGCAACGTAAAACCTACGATCGCGAATCTACGGGTTTACGTGAACGTTACCCTCTTGGGATAGCAAAAGGACTTCGGTTGGACGGACTAACCAAAAGGACTTCCCAAGTATTCCTTAGCCCTTGCTCGACAATCCGGTGGAAGGATACTTTCAAACAATTAACAAAAGGAAAAAATAAACTTTGTTGCACCACTTTCGTGGATTTGCTAATTTTTCCAGCACATGGAATTGTATTTGGGAATGAACTAATCATCCCCTATTTATAGGAGAGGAGGGGTCGAAAATCTTGTAGAAAAACAATGTGGGAAAAAGACTTTTCTTGGTCACCAAGAAATCTTGAATATATCTTCTATATTCTTTTTCCCATAATTAAAATATTCCACAAAAAATCCCACCTCCTCTAATTATGGATTTTTCAAAAATAACGCCTTGCAAGATTCCAAGATTTGGATCTTCTTGAATTTATGAGATATTCTTGTATTTCAAGAAATACATATCTTCCATAATATCTTTTCAAGAAAATCAAGAAAATCTTTCTTGCCCATTATCTTCAAATTTTCGAAAATTCTATATAGATAACCAAGTGGGAGATTTCTTAAATTTAATGAGATAATCTTGTATTCCAAGAATACATATCTTCATTCCATAACAAAATTCAAAGAAAATATTTCTCCCTCTTTTATCCATAAATTTCGAAAATTAGAGGAAAAATTAAGCAACAATATTTATTTTATTTTAATCACCTTTTTCGCTTATTGGACTATTTGTTGGGCTACTCAGGGCCTTTAGGAGAATTAAGATTGACCTTCTAATGGATCTTGAATATCAAATATTTAGCCACAATATAATTCAAGCCCATAAATATTAATTAATCCCACTACATAATTAATATTGCACTATCCATCTTAACTCATATTATATCAATATGGCTCCGGTCATTATTTCCCGTGTTTAAGATTATCTAGCCCATTAATTAATTCAAGCCACCGAAATAGCTTTCCGTTAATTAATATCTTTTGTCCTTGGTCGAAAATCCGTTCAACATTATTATCCATACCGAAACTAATTCCACTTGCAAGATTTGGTATGATAAAGCTTATAAACCTCCCCCGAGGGGCAAATCAAGCAAGCGTGCTTGCACCGATTCTTCGTATTAAATCTTAGAATCACATGTGACCAATAATATTGCCCAAAATAAAAAGTATTGAATCTCCCGATTATTTACCCATGATAAGTCAAAGCAATAGTTACCAATCTCACGTGATCCTATTTAAGGGGACGAAGGTTAAGAAACAACGAAACACCGAGGTCTAATTCTTCCTTGTTCGGTTCAAGAATTTATCCTCCTCAGAGGTCATATTCAAATAAGATCACCATGCACTAGTGTAATCTCTTGGTCAAGACAAACCAATCTGAGCCTTACACCTCAACCTTTCGCGATGGATTGTTCATTTCCATCTAGGTCGTGAATGGCGTACTTTTAGTTACAAGGGACTGTTAATTTAATCTTCTGTGATCTGGTATCACTAAATTAACTCTGATGTAACACGTCTTTAATTATTGAACAGCTTATGCAAGAAATATATGTAACATTCAATCATATTTAAAGCATCAGTGATAAACAATTTATTTCAGTAAATAAGTCTGGAAATTCAGTTTCGATTATACAAAGTAAAAAGTATACTTTTCAGTATAATCCCAACACATTCTGCACAGTAACCTCCATAATCATAAAGCAACTGAAGAAGTGTCCCCCTATGCCTCCTATGTTTGTTTGGTATTTGGTTGATCCTAAATTTTGGAGTCTGAAAATTTAATTATAAATTATGTTATTGAATTAGAGATAGTAGGACAAGCATAAGGCATAGGATGAATAAATTCAACACAAAAAATTCATAAAACTGATTAAAAAATGACTTATATTATGAAATGTTATTAATTGTAATAATCGAAGGATATAACTTATTAGTTATTACTATAAAAAATGTATTACTCGTGATAATGAAAGATATGATTTATATTACAATAAAAACATTAGTTGTAATATTTAAAGGGTATAACTTACATTATAAAAGAGTATTAATCGTGATAATTAAAAGATTAAGTCTGTAAATATGAAATTAATTTCATAATGAACAAGTTTCACGGGACCTGCACAAATTTGACAATCAATGCAATTCCTCCTTAATATCAAAAATATATATATATATATATATATATATATATATATATATATATATATTTTATATATATATAATATCAATAAATATAATTACTATCATATTCCTTATATTTGAAGGATTACAAAGACATCACTGTTCAGAAAAATTTATGGTCGACTTAGCTGGGATAATGAGAATAGTTTTAATCAATATTATTTGATAATTTCAATATATTTATAATGGAAAATAAAAGTAAGTAATTGATTATTTCCCTGTAATTACTTACTCAACCCTTCTCAAAAGATACACATTATTTATTTTATAATCAAATAATAATAATACATTCAATAATTTCATAATAATTGATCTCTCAATAATATTCATTATCATTGTTAAATCATACAAAACGCCTCCTTAAAATTCATTTTTAATTATATAACCCCATGGATCATGGATGGCATGGATTTAAATGCTTTTGACATAATTTATTTCCCATCAAACTTGATCTATCCGCGTTATTCCACGATGACAAACTTTTATATACAACGCGCATTACCAGACCAATCTTACTCATATATTTGTCTTATAGTAATACATGCAATTCAAAGTTAAAAATTATGTTACCATATAAACACAAATAAATTACTGTAAAGAGAAAGACGTATTACTATATGAACAAAACACTTCCTCTATTTCATCCATTTCCCACTCTTTTTATATACTTCTCCTTTTGACATGTGATCAACTGTCTTAAGTAAATGCTTAAACCGCCAAAATATTACAATATTGAATTTGTAAAAAAAATAAAAAAATTATCATCACGTAGAAACATAAACCTATCCTTAACATCCACAATGGATGGATGAAAATCCATTCATCCATCCACCCTCTCTCCTCCACATCACTAATTTACAAAATAATCAATTATTTAAACACACTTTCACAATGATTTATCAATCATTCATCCATTCATACACCTTTTGTGGACCCCACATTCACCCCATTTCTACTTATTTTTCTTCAAAAAACATTTTCTCTCTCCATCCATTTCATTGGATGGATGACACTCTCTCTCTAATCTAATGAACACCCACAATGATTTTAAACATCAACTTTCTCATCCATCTAATGGTTAAATTCTAATTGGATGTACCATTGTGGATGCTTACAATGACACATACTAAAAGCGAGTTTTTCTATTTTGTTTTTGTGCGATTTTTTGGGAAAATCTGTTGGAAAATGGAGCCCATTTTTGGGGTGAATAAGAAATTATATTCTTGAATTTTATGCACGTTGTATTTTAAAATTTTGAATTTAAAACGTGTAACAATTTTCCATTGAAATCGTGCAACGGTTTTTTTCCACGTTTTGAAGGATTTAAATAAAAAGTGGCAGTTTCCCATGCATGTTCAAAACATGAGTAATGTTCAGGTAGGTTATAAACGTTACGAACTTAAGGCAGTTCGGTTTTTGATCTCTGAACATTAAGGTCAGTCTCCACTGTTCGTTTTCTGGATGCTATAAGTAGCACATCCATTGGTGTTGGTAGGACACAACTTGAAACACGAAAACAATCGACATATTGGAGTGATACACAGATACTATTTCCAGCAATTGCTAAGTTCTATACTGCTTTCGTTTGCTTTCTTATTTCGTTCTTATTCCGGTGATAATATCTAGCATTTCTCAGTTCGACGTGAGCAAGATAAAGTGCTATTATCATTGCTTTGTAATTGTTTTATCCTGGGAAACAAGTGTCCTACGATCACTAGCATCGAGAGTGAAGGACATAATTGTTTTAAGGAAATTGTGCTCGCACGAGACTCAATTTTCGTTTATTTTCGTTGTTTATTATTTATCAGTCATTTTCGGTGCACTTTACCAACAAAATCTGTTTGACCCACTTCGACTCACACAAGATTCGCAAATTTTCAGCTCCTTCTCAGTTGCACTAATATTATGTGCATAATATTGTAATATTGTACAGGAAAATCACTCGTTCCACTATAAGTGTAAAATGAGTAATGACGTGACTAGGCTGATGGTGGAGTGAAGATGCCGGAGAAACCAATTTAGACAGTAATTACAGTCACGAATATGATTTGTGCAATTAGTAGGCAAATTGGCGTCGTTTTCGCATCGGGCAGGGACCAAACTGTCTAGAATCCCAACTGCAATTGAGACATTATATCGTCATTTCTTCAAAAAAAAATTTAATTATCCAAAAGTTTAGTTAAAATTACAATTAAGTGGGAGGTCGGTAATCACTAATCATGCCAATTTTCTTTCTACAATTATTTTGATTTTTTATCTCAAATTTTCAATAAATATTAGTAGTGCTTTAATTTTAGGAGTATTTTGCAAAAATTATTATAATATGAAATTCGGTTATTGACTTTGTCTTTGAGGACGTTTGTTGTCTTCATTTTTCGTTTTGTTTCAGATTCTTTTGTTGACTTCATTTGGATTCGTTTGATTTAAAAAAAAATCGTTTAGATTTATTTGTATCTTTTGATACGATAGTTATAGGTTTTTGTTTGTTTGTTTAAATTCATCACAAACTCTCCAAAACTTGTGCATTCTATAAAATTAATACTATTACACCTATCAATTGATACCATTACACTTATAAACTAATATTTGTAATATTTAATGCTATGATATCAATTTATAAGTATAGTTGTACATCGGTTGATAAATATTATGATATTAATTTATAAATATAATTGTATAAATTTCATAATATGAACAAGTTTTCTAAATATATACCTACTCTAAATTCATTTGGTTTTATATAATTTTGAGATCCTTAGTTTCTCATCCATTTGATTTAGTTGCATGGGTTGGTCCAAAGTGTTGTATCTAGAGTGGGATGAATCATGTCCATACTCAATTATTTGAAACCTTTATGAGTGATGACCTACGAGTTATTTTTAGCTCGTTTATTTTTTGAAGTAATTTGTCGCACACCCGAAAATCAGGTCCATCCATATGCAATTATTTAACGCCTACTCAATTTAAAAGTAAATGGTCCTAATTTATTTTGCTTTTAGGTACGTACGTAACTTTTTATTCCACGCTTCGCACTTTTATCATCTTATATACAATACAGTACTATTATCGTCTGCAAAAAAAATGAAATAAAATTGAGAATTCTCCTCTTTTACTTGGTCCCATGTTTACCTTTTAACCCCTCTCAAACATCATCATTTCCCCCACCTATTCTGATCATATATGCATCTCCATATATTCTCACATAATTAACCAACATTCTCATTAATTTCTGAATTCCAAGTTTGAAGTTTCACTCACTCAAACATACACTATTAATGGAGGAAGCTTCTACTGCCGACACGAAAAAGGTTATAAACCCGAGGGCGGAGATCGACACGTCGCCGCCCTTTGAGTCGGTCAAGGAGGCGGTCGACCGCTTCGGCGGCAGCGGTCCTTGGATTCCCCACCACTTGCTTCGTTTCGCTGCCGCTCATGTTATTTTCTTTCTTTTTTAGACTTAGTACCAATTTGCAAACTTTACAAGTGCTCTAGAAACACTTATTTTCTGTGTCTAACAGCTTTAAAAATAAGTGATTGTGGAGCACTTTTAAGAGTTCTAAAATAGGCTCTTAATTGCAAATTAAATCATTGTATTTCGCTTAATTATCAACTTTAAATATTGTTACAAATTGATTTTCGGGTAACTCCCTCAGTGTCCATGTGGGAGTGGGACCAAGGGCGGAGCCAGGTTCAAAATTTAGGGTGGACTGAAAGCCAAGCCCACATTTCCGTTCAAAATTTAGGGTGGGCTAAAAGTCAAGCCCACGTTCCTTTAACGAGTATTAAACTTATACTTTACAAGTTAATAACAAAAATCAAAGTAGCGTGAAAACTTGCTAATTATTCTCCTAAAGGTCACAAGTTTGAATCCAAACGAGGTATGTTGCATTTTTTTTTAATGATAATTTTTTTTCCCAAAAAATCAAGGCGGGCTATAGCCCGGCCCAACCCACACAATGATCCGCCCTTGTGTGGGACGTAGCGTGGCGCGTGACACTCCTTTGTGCAGATTAATCTTTCGAACAGTCCCTTCGTGTCAATATAACAAGACACGTCACATACGGACACAAATGCATTGCCCGAAAGTTTAATTTGCAACAATATTTAAAATTAGTATAATTCATTTAAGTGAAATATTATGATTTAATTTGCATTTAAACCTTCTTAATTTTTTAAATTTCATATCCTTTAGTATATTTTGTTCTTGTTTTTAATATGCTACATTTAGCTAACTAAATCATGAAGACATTTTAAAAAAAATTATCTCATATAATTTGTTAATACTTTTGAATGTATAAATATTCAGTTGCATCAAATAATTTCCGTAGGGATCAATAATTCGGGTAACAAATTAAAAGAAAATAAATGGTGTAACCCTTTGTAATCAGTAATGTGGGCTTAGTAGATATTTGGCGCTTTCGCTGGTATATATAATAGTTAATTAATGAGTATATATAGTTCAATCAATGTGAGGATTTTGAGGCGTCAGGCTTTCAAATTACTACAATGTTGTAATTTTAGATGTAAGTTAGTTTATCATTTTCGACAAAGTTGAAATATATTTCATGGGAATGTGGTGCCGGAAGTGGCAAGAATGGGTTTATGAGTTGTAATTTTAGACGAAAATGGAGAAAGTGCATGGTGGTCGACAATGGAGTGTGAATACCCGGATTCGCACTAAGAATTTAGGTATGTTTGTTTTGAATTTAGGTGTGGGTGGGAAGTCTTCTAAATTCTATGAATTTGAAAGCTTTGGTGAATAGTAAAAAATATGTGTTTGTTTTGAGATTTTGATAGGGTGAGATTTTAATTTATATCAAATCAATGTTTAATAATGATGATGTAGTATTATTATATTGTGTTGATCGTGAGAAAAGTAGTGATGTGATTGTATTGAATTTTGTGAAAAATAGGGGTGTAGTTGTACTTTATAGGAGATGATTTTGAAGTTTAATTTTAAATCTCAAACTATAATGAGACGTGATTTTCAAAGTCCTAAGTCCATCCGGGTGAGTCTCGAAACAAACATGCTCAAATTGCTCACAAGACCTACTCCTGATTTGAAGTTTAGATTCAACGACTTATTAATAGTTATACATTTTAGGATTACAACTTATTAATAAATATAAAATAATTGCATATGCGTAGGTATATATTTGCATTTTCGAGTGCAAATTTGACTATATATTCAATTTTGTTTGTAAAAAAAAATTATACTATCTATTAGTAATTTCCCCTTTTGCTATTATATCATGATGATGTCCGTTCTTTTCCTTTCCTATTTTTGCTTTTCACCTTTTTCCGTTTTCCATATATGATTGATAATTTAGTCATTTCTTGGAGAAAAATATATAGCTTTAGCTTTTCAGCTAAATCACTCTTGTCCTGCTATAGATTAGGCATTGATATGTTTGATGATGGGTTTAATTTATGTAGAATATGTATCGAGTGCCCTATGCAAAGCATTGAGCATGGATCTACTTCTATCTCATTAGTACGCAACATTGATTGTGTTTAATTTCACCTCTTTGTAATAATACATCTAAAATTAATTTCTCTTGTAGTAAGACTTTTTCACATGATACGATTAAAATAGATTGGATCAATTAATTTATCCACATAACTTTACAATTTTTTTTTAATATATTCGAATCGAAAGTTCTACTGCATGTTTCATTTAAAATCAATATCTCATACAATTACTGATTGCAGTACGAAAACGAAGCGTTTGATTTTGACAAAATCGAGGAACAAGCGGTACAACTAGAAAAGGGACGTGATTATGAAAGAGCAGCAAACACTGAATGTCTTAAAAGAACTCGAATCAGCAAAAAGATTCGTGGAGGGCCTGAAATTCAATTTAATCCCAGAAATGACATCCTTCGTACCAAGTCCTGATCTAAATCAGGGATTAACCTTATCATGTCCTTTCACACCACCTAGCCTGATGTTCACCCAATTGAATCAAGCCAAACTAAACCTAACAAAACATCAATAGATCTCGCCGCAATTCAAGCATCTGTCAAGTCTCTCAATAGCAAATTGAGAAGAGACAAGGATGTGGTCGAACTAAGAAGAAACATGCAACTCTCGAATACTAATTCTGAAGAAACCCTGTTTTTGGAACAGAGTCGTGATACTGAATCTAGGAAAATTGAACATGAAGAAGTGGTGAATTTTGAGGCTGAGCAATTCAAGAAAATGACGGAAGCCTCAAGGTACGAATATGAATGTAAACTAATTGACCTGCTTTATTTGATTCGCTAAATTATTTGAACATTCGTATTTGTTTAAAATTCAAATCTTAAAATAATTACATAGGTGACGGTTACCTGTTTGGTTAAATGAACAATTTCAAAAAAATTGATAACTTACATGACCATTTTTTTAAAAAAAATGATAATTTACATGACCAAAATCAAAAAGTCAAAACAATATGGACCAATTTCAAAACGAAGAAAAATTAAATTTAATCCCTAAAAAATATTTGATTGTTTTCCATCCCTAGGTACGAGGTGATGGTGATAAGCGGAGATAAGCGAGATAGAGCGGATTTAAGAATCTTGGATGAGACGAAGAAAGATGGAGAAGAAGCGGAGCGGTGGAAGCCATTGCCGTGGCCAGAAGAAACGACGAATGTGACGGAATTACCCTAGAGTACAAAGCTCTTTCCCACAAAGCCAAGCAAGGGGAAGAGATGACCAAGACACAATTCATAGACAAAAATCCAATCCGAAGAGGACACTACTTATTCGTGATTTAAATCGATTTGGTCCCGTAACTTTGCACATTTATTGAAAAGGTCCCGTAAGTATCACATTTTTCAATTTAGTCTCATATGTATTCAATTTGTGCCGATTTAGTCCCAAATCGCCGGAGACCGGTCAAACTAGCCAAAACGACGTCTTTTTATGGGGTGTGTTTTGCACGCTTCCTAATTTCGATCGGGGAAAAATGAGTGGCACTTAATTAACACGTGGACCGTCAAATCAGTATTTTACCTATTAAAAAAAATTAAAAAATGAAAAAAAAAATTACACATAAGTATAAAAACATTAAAAAAAATTCAAAAATCAAATTAATATATATTTCAGTTTTAGATTTAATTTTAAATAATAAAAAAAAATCGCAAAAATTAAAAAAAATCAGAAAGCTTAATCCTCTCTCCAAAACACTCAGCACTCTCCAACGCAAAAAATTTCTTCAATTTCTCATAATTCCCAAAAATTTCTCATACATCTCCCTATCTTCAAAAACCCCATAGGCATTATAACAAACAGGATGCGCGTCCTGTGAATTTCGTGCATATACGCCAAGGATCCTTCGAGCTCCTTAAACCCTAAATCCTCCTCCAAAACGACGTCGCTTCGAACTCCTTCCTCCAAATTAGGCATTTGAAGCATGGACAAAGAAATCGTGAACCCTAAAATCCCTAGCGTGGAGGAATTTCAAAGAAAAAAACGTCCGGGCGCCGCTCGTCTCGCTTTCCTAAAAGTGGGATTTCCCACATTGAATAGGCAGCCGGGTGGACACGAGCTTGTCTTTGAGCTCTTTTAGGGCTTTTCGCTCGGAGGGTTTGAGGTGGAATACGAAGTAGGTGTCCTCTTTGAAGGAAGGTGTGCGTGCGGCCGCCATTAGTGATGTTACGAAGGTTTTTTTAGAGGGCTTTTGGGAGGGTTCTGGAGTTGGGGTTAGATTGTTGGAGGTTGGACATGTGGATTCCATTTTTGGGTGTGGAAATGGGGTAGATTTTGCAGGGAAATGGGGAAACCGAGAGGAGGGGAGAGAGATGGTGGGATTTTTTTCATTTTTTTTTTTTTATTTTTGTTTTTTATTTTTTTATTTATTTAATGTTTATGAAATTGAAATATATATTAATTTGTTTTTTTAATTTTTTTAATGTTTTTATACTTATGTGTAAATTTTTTTTCGTTTTTCAATTTTTTTAATAGGTAAAATACTGATTTGGTGAGCCACATGTTAATTCCGGTGCCACTCAGCTTTTCCCGATCGAAATTAGGGGCGCGTGCAAAACACGTCCCAAAAAACGACGTCGTTTTGGCTAGTTTGACCGGTCTCCGGCGATTTGGGACTAAATCGGCACAAATTGAATACATATGGGACTAAATTGAAACATGTGATACTTACGGGACCTTTTCAATAAAGGTGCAAAGTTACGAGACCAAATCGATTTAAATCCCCTACTTATTCCGCCACACGATCCGGTAACACCTTTGCTAAGTTCAAGTTCAGGAACTCTAATAGGAATCCGGAGGTTCTGAATGGGAATGGGAATGGGAATGGGGGGTTTCGGTCGACGGCTTCGATTGGATGATGTTATGGTGGGGAGGAGTGTAGAGAATCATAGCTCGGAGAGGCAGCATGTTTCGTTGAGCCAAATGCTGAGGGAACAGAGTAGGCTTATCCTGCACCCCACAAAACACTACTTTGTGCAGAGGAACAAGTTTGGGTTCATTCAAATGCCGATTCCAACCAAGAGTAGCAACAAGAAAGCTCAGAGTGGGAATCACAAGTGACTTGGATTCAAAGTAAAGAGACAAATATTAGTATATATATATAGTTTTTATTTTATTGGGTTTTCTTGTGATATTTTATGTATGGTGTGATAACTGTCCCTATGATTTGGTTTACGTTGGATCGGGTTACTATTGTTGGATTTATTTCTTCTATTTGGGGTTTATGAATTTCATGTCATCCAAATTTGAGCATTCTTTTATTTGTTCAATTATCCCTCTATATACTGATACAAAATTCTTTTTTGTTGATGTATCGCCTTCGTATTCATTTTGCTGATGTGTCCTATTTTTAGAAATTAAAATGTGTATCCAAGTGTCATCATTATATAATGGAAATGAGATGATATGATAATAATTAATGAGAATTAAATATCATTAATTTTAATAGTTCTAATTTTAATTTTTAAGGAGCTAAATAAAGAAAAAAATAGTTTTTTTACAGGTTAATTCAAAATAAAACAACAAATTAAATTAATTCTTAGAATGGGTTCTTTTTTAAAAATTCTTAGATCAATTTTACTTCTTTTTTTAACTTAAATATATTACAACAATTTATGATTCATATTTTGTAAATTTACAATATACTACATATTAATTTTTTAAATTATTATAATATAATAAATTAATAATATTGGATACGCGGGCACTATACTAATTATGTTATAAATTAGCGGGCACTATACTACTAATGTTATAAATTAGAGTTGTGTGAATTGCGCACGTGTACATTAATTATCTCGTTTTTTAAAATTATGTGTTTCCTAAAAATTGTGGAGTAAGATTTATATTATGTTCCAATTTGAAGTTTGTTTGTACATTGTTTTGGTTTGTGGTTTTAAGCATACAAGACTTTTTAACACAAAAAGAATATAAATCGTTGATAATTATTATCATTTAGTTGTTTCACTATGACTCCTACGACAAGTTTCTAGATATTAAAGATCAATAAGTCTGCCAGATATGTTTATTCACAAACTTATTGATTGGTGCGATCAACCACTAGATTTACTACTAAGTTAATAATTGATGTTGTCAATCTCTAGATTGTTTCCCGTATAAATTACAATTTGAGTTTTCCTTCTCTATAACAATTATTTCATTTTTTACATTTTGATATATGGGCTTGAGTACCTCTTGTACTTCGTTTTTTATATTAGTACCTTTTACCTTTATGACAATAAAGATGGTAGCCTCATAAATAAATTACATGTTACCACTAGAGGTGACAGATCTACTCTAGCGGGACTATCATCAACATTTTTTTAACTAATATTTTCAAACACAATTATAAAATAGGTGCATTTAATAATGTTATTAATTGGTGTTAATAACCGCGATCTAAAAATAAACCAGACAATTAGTTTTAACTGCCAAAAAAGACTTGGCATGTAATTAAGGTGGTGTTTTCAATTACTAACTGAGAAGGATAATCTGTGGGTAAGGATTATTGAGTCACTGGGGGAGGGCGGGTGTTTGGTTGTGGGAGCAATTTTGGGGTAGGGGCTACGAGGGGGTCGGTGTCTAGTTGGTGGAACGATGTTATCAACGTGACTACAGGAGAGGAGGAAAAATGGTTCTGGGCTGACCTCATTAGGACGGTTGGGGACGGGCAGCGGACAGATTTTTGGAGAGATCTGTGGGTGGGTAGTGAATCGTTGTGTGTGCGTTTCCCTAGGCTATTTTATTTGTGCTCTAGGTCGGAGGGGTCGATCACATCAAAAGGGAAGTGGATTGGGGAGAGTTGGGAGTGGGAATGAAATTGAAGAAGACCTCTTTTTTATCGTGAACTCCCTTTGTTTAATAATATGCTTGAATTAATCAGCAGGTACCCTCTAAAGTGTGGCGTAGCAGACTCATGGAAATAGAGGTTGAATCCCAAGGGCATTTACTCAACAAAGACGGCGGATTCAACGCTTCATCATAGACTTGATGGCGACCACTCTATCATGGATCGTGGATTCAAACGCATTTGGAATAAATTCATACCTAGAAAAGTCTCGGCTACTGCGTGGAGGATTCTTTGGGGAAGATTGCCGACGAAAGATAATCTGAAGAGGAGGAATACATTAAGCGAAGAGGGGGATTTGTTGTGTGTTTTCTGCATTAATTGTCCTAAAACACAAAATCACGTCTTGTTTGAATGTGGGTTGGCCCATAGAGTCTAGACAGAGTGCTGCAAGTGGCTCGGGATACCCATGAGTAATCATAATAACCCGTTGTTGGGGAATTATTTGTCCGGATCTATTCGGGATGATATTTAAATACAAATTCAATTCTTACAATTATTACTAGCATGAATTAATCTTATATTAATTCAAATAATAATTCCAACAACAATCATGCACATAATATAATCACGTAAATCCTACACATGCGAATTACTAGGAATTTACGCAGGTGTACCTTTTTGACGAATCAACGAGGAGAAGATGAGTACCCGTTCAATGAACAAACTCAAAGTCCTTCTCAAGTATTCCCACGTCCTTATCCGATAATCCGGTGGGAGGATGCTCACGAACAATTAACAAAAGGGAAAAAGAAAAATATGTTGCACCACCTTTGTGGATTTCTAATTTTTCCAACTCATGAAACTGGGTTGGGGATGAAAAATTCATCCCCTATTTATAAATAAGGAGGGAGCGAAAATAACAAGGAGTTTTAGATGTGAGATGAGTCTTTTCTTGTCCCACAAGAAACTTGAATATATCTTAATATATTCTATCTCCTAAAATAAATCTCCACAAAATCCCACCTCCTTATTTATTGCTATTTTCGAAAAAAAACTAAGAAGGAAAGAATAAGATTTGGATTTTTCTTGAATTTATGGGATAATCTTGTATTCCAAGAATACTTATCTTTTTCCATAAAATCTTTCCAAGAAAATATTTTCCTCTTTCTTCCTCCTAATTTTCGAAAATAATGAGGAAAAATAGGCAACAATTATTTCTTTTATTTTAATCACATTTTTCAGTTATTGGACTTTATATTGGGCTACTTGAGGGACCTTTAGGAGAATTAAGATTTGACCTTCCAATGGACTCTGAATTATCAATATTGAGCTACAATATTATTCAGCCCATTAATATTAATTAATTCCACTATAAAATTAATATTGCACTATACATCTTAACCCATATTATTGTAATATGGCTCCCGGTTATTATTTTCCGTGTTTAAGATTATCCAGTCCATTAATTAATTCAAGCCACTGAAAAACTTTACATTAATTAATATTTTTTCCCTTGGAGTAAGAACAGCTCAACATTATTATCCATACCGGAAATAAATTCCACTTGCAAGATTTAGTATGATAAAACTTCTGAGCCCAACAAGGGGACAAATCACGCAAGACGTACTTGCACATGATTCTCCGTATTAAATCTTAGCAATCGTAATGTAACTAATAATATTGCCCAAGATATAAAGTATTGAATCATATTGATTCTCTACCCAACATAAGTCAAAACAGTAATTATTAATTTCACACAATCCTATTTAAGGGACGGGGATTAAGAAATAACGAACCACTGAGGTCTAATTCTTCTACATTAAGTATTGAATAATTTATCCTCGCTATAGGTCCTATCCAGGGCATCATAATGCACTAGTGCAATCTCTTGGTCAAGACAAGTCAATTTGAGCCTTACACTTCAACCTTTCACGATTGATTGTTCATTTCCATCTAGGTTGTGAATTTGTACTTATTTACAAGGAACTGTTAATGTGATCTTCTGTGATCTGGTATCACCACATTAACTATAATGTAACTCGTACTATTTATTGAACAGATATGCAGTAAATATATATAACATTCAATCATATTTAAAACAACAGTGATAAATATTTATTTCAGTAAATAAGATAGAAATTCAGTTTGGTTATACAAAGTAAAAGCATACTTTCTAGTATAACCCCAACACCTGTTGCCTCATCTTCTTAGCCCTGTTGACGCTATGTCGGGCAAGTATGGTTGCTTGTATGCTACTACGTTCTGATTTTGTGTTGTGTGGATGTTATGGACGTGGAGAAATGCACGTATTTTTAAGGGTGAGGCGATTGTGCTTGACATAATTGTTGACGAGATTAAATTGAGACTGTGGAGTTGATTTTCTGTTAAGAGTAATATTGTTTGTTATTTTTTCTATTCGAATTGGCTTGTTAAACCTAGAGAAATCGTAGGATGTTGACTGTATTTTATTAGGAGCTCTAGTATTCTTTCTTTCATTGTAATCTTTGGGCTCTTCTTGCCCTCTTAATATAATTTTTTTACTGTCCAAAAAAAAAATTGAAATATATAAATCACTTTTTTTTTTTTTAAGGTTGGGTCTAACCAACTTTTTTTTTTTATATATATATATTCTAACCGTACAAATAGGTTTGAAAACATACCCTAAATGTCAGAACTTGCTTTTCCAACTTCAACATGTGGGCAGCAAATTAATTAGAAGTGGGCTTCAAATTTTGGGCCAAAAATGGATATCATTTGGGTCTAGAAATTGGCCTTCCACCAATTTAAATTAAACTCTTTTTATCTTGGTCCAATTTCTTTTCCCTTCTTCTCGATTTTTGTTTTATTGACTTACCAAAATAATTGGCAGATGTTTTGCTCCAAAAATTCTCATTTGTTTTTTTTTTTTAGCGCAATCATGCTTAGCTCATATTATTAGTAAAACAAGAAGAACACAAAGAATCGAGAAGGCCATCCACAATGATAGGAGGCTCGACCCAACAATGGGGACTCGGGAATAATCTCGAGGCCCTAGCAATAGTATGTGCCACGTACATTGGCACTACGAGGAGAGTGGATAATATTACACCCAACAATGTTGTTAAATAAAAGCAAACAATCTTGAATTATGCTGCCAAAAGAAGTGTTGTTGGTTCTTCTACTAGCGATTGCATTAACTACGACCTGGGCATCCATTTCTACGACCACATTCTGCAATCCCATGTTATTCACCCAGCGAAGACCCTCAAGCAGGCCTAGTAGCTCAGCCTCATCCGTGCGAAACGATCCCGGAATCCGGACAACTCTAGCCGTGACAAACTGGCCTACATCATCTCTCAAGACCAAACCAATCCCAGTCTCCAAAGTATCGGCGAACTGCGCGGTGTCTAAGTTAAGCTTCAAAGAACTCACCACCGGCGGGTGCCATTTAGTACACACCCGCCTTGTATTAATATTATGCGCAGGAGGAATGCGTGCTGCGCGCCATTCAAGGAGGAAGCCCGCCGACTCATGCACAACCCGTGCCACTGTTGTCCGTCTACCTCCCAACAAACCACATTCCTCTCCCTCCAGATACGCCAACCCGCCATAGCAAAGCCTGCCACTCTGTCCTTGTCTAATTCATCGACCATGCACCGGAACAACTCAGCGCAGCCATCCACCTCTAGAGCCAAACTCTCTAGTTTATCTCTAAAACCTCATACTGACCACAACTCTAACGCAAACCCACATTGCATAAACAAGTGCCATGTCGTTTCGATATCCCCTGAACACATCTCACTCACCATAACTCCCTTCCGTCTCAGTTGAATTTTCGTTGGTAAGTAGTCCTTACATGCCCTCCAAAGCCAGTGCTTAACTTTTGGAGGCACCTGAATATCCCATAATTTTTTCCACATTGTATCCTCGGCTAATCCATCATCAATAGTCAGTGAAGCCGCCAATCTATAAGCCGATTTCACAGGTGTAAATAGATTTTTGATTACCTGCACATCCCACATATGCGTACCTGGTATAAATAGGTCCCCAACAGTCCAGTTTTGGTCCTCCAGTGGCCGAAGTGACCGCAAGAAGAAAGATTCATTGTCATCTAACCAGGGATCGTCCCACAACTTAACACTCAGGCCACCACCAATTCTCCACCTAGTCCCCCTCTTAACAAGGTCTTGGGCCGTCCAGACACTTCTCCACGTATAACTTGGATTTCGCCCCAAGTTGGCATGTAAGTAATCCCCTCTTGGAAAATATTTAGCTTTGAGCACTCTTGAGATCAATGTGTCCGGGTTGGAAAAAAGTTTCCAACCAATCTTCCCAAGCATTGCAAGATTGAAAATATGGAAATTTCGGAAGCCCATTCCCCCTTTCAGTTTGTGACCACACAACTTATCCCACGCCGCCCATTTTATACCTTTCCTCGGCTCAGTGCCATTCCCCCACCAAAACGAGTTAAGCATCTTCTGGAGCTCATCAGCTAGAGACGGTGGCAAGAGAAAAGACGCCATACAAAACGCCGGAATAGCCTGTGCCGCTGATTTAATTAAAACTTCCTTGCCTGCTTTCGACACTTTCTTATTCCTCCATCCATTTAATCTATCCCAAAGTCGATCACGAACATAACGAAAAATAGTTTTCTTATCACGCCCAATAAGTGAAGGGAGGCCCAGATACCTACCCGTGTTCAATGGATTCGAGATTCCCAAGATTAAGCCTAATTCATTTCTTGTAGCCTCATCAACATTTTTGCTAAAAAAAATCCCAGATTTGTCGTAATTTATGGCCTGACCCGATAGCTCCTCATACGTGTGCAGAATTTCTTTGAGCTTCATACATTGCTGCCTCTCAGCTCTATAGAATAGTAAGCAGTCATCTGCAAAGAGGAGATGCGAAATTGTTGGGGTCGTCCTACACACACGACTGCCATGCAATAAGCCATTTCTATTGGCCCGTCTCAAAAGAGTGGACAGCCCTTGTGCACATAGAATAAAGAGATAGGGTGATAACGGGTCACTTTGGCGTAGACCCCTTGTAGGCGTAATAGGCCCCACAAGATCATCATTTACAACAAAACTATATGTGACCGACTTCACTCACAACATAATCCAAGAAACTCATTGATTACAAAACCCCAATTTCCTCATCATGTATTCTAGAAAATTCCAGTCGACTCTATCATACGCCTTGCTAATATCAATTTTCACTGCTACATCGCCAACCCGTGCAAGCCTTTTATTCTTCATGGTATGGATAGTTTCAAAAGCAATGAGGATATTGTCTTGTATCGCCCTCTCAGAGACGAAAGCCGATTGTGCCTCGTCCACCAACTTCGGAAGTGTGCTCTTCAAACGATTACATAGCACTTTCGCCAAGATCTTATAAACCACATTGCAAAGTGATATCGGCCTGAGATCCTTCATAGATGATGGTGAGTCGCATTTCGGAATGAGGACTACGTTCGTCTTACAAAGAGATTGAGGAAATTCCAATTCAACAAGCCACTTCATACATTCATCCGCCACGTCGTTTCCTACAATGCCCCAAAATTTCTGATAAAAAATAAAACACTATATTTCTCAATAATTAAATACAATTAATCAATTTAATATAAATAATGCATTAAATCTTATTCAATTAAGCAAAATAAATAAATGAATTTCAAGCAATAACCACACTAATAAAAAAAAATATATGTGCTTTTTTATGTTAATTTTTTTAATTAAAATTTTTATTATATTGTTTCTTCTTACAATTAGGAAATTTATCATATAACTATATTAGTTGAAGATAAATACATTTATTTTGTGTTAACATAAGTATCTTTTTATTCAATTTTTAAAAGATAAAGGGCTTATTTTCAAAATATTTTTTTTTTTCACAAAGAATTAAATAATCGGATTAATTATTTAGAAAATGAAAGTATTGTAATATTAAGAATTTTCTAGGACAAGAATTAGAAAAAGGACCAGATATAACAAAAAGCCAAAATTATCCAATAATTCAAAAACTAGAAAAATTAGGACTAATTGACGAAGATATTTTAAAATCAAAAGTAAAATACATTTTTACAATAAAAATTAAAAATTCTGATATTAGAATAATAACTGCCACAACATCCAGAGTAGACATTTGACGAGCCGTCGACCGCACTTTCTCTAGCAACCATCCATCCGGTCACCTTCTCCGATCACTAGATAAATCTTCTTATTTCTTTGTTATTTTTTTTTTCTATTTCTGGGAACCAAGTGCTAGATTTTTGAACATTTATGAGGTTGTCGCTAATATGTTATGGTGCTAAACATATACAATTTTTTATACCCCGCGTGCTAAATTCGTGAATCGTGTTTGTGATTCTGAATTTTATGAATAAATTTTAGATTTTATGTTAGATTTGTGAACATTGAAGAATTGACTTATGGTAGATTTGTGAACATTTAGGAACATGATTTAGGTTAAGATTTGTGAACATTTATGATTTTTTCTCCTAAATTTGTAATTTACGTTTGTGAACAAATATATATAATTATGTGATTGATCATTTTAGAAATGAAATTGTGGTGAAGTTGTGGATAAATTAGATTAGGTGAAATTTGAAACAACTCCAAACAATCCAAACAATTGAAGTTTAAATATTTAGGAGCAGATATTCCCAAAGTAATAAGCTAAACAACTAGCTAGACAAATATAGATCATCAAGAGAAATATCTCAAGAAAACAAAAGCATGGTTTATGAAACAAGAAATCTTCAAAGTTCAAACTATGAAGGATCTGTCCCCCATAATTTCAAAGCTTCTATTGTAGAATCCACTACCTTGAAATTATTAATAGCAACTTTAGAAACCGTAGTCTTGAGAAAAAAAGTTTTTTGGTCCCATAACTTTTCTGTAATCCAATTTTGGTCCCAAAAAATTTAACTATCCAATTTTGGTCTCATAACTTTTGTATTTGTCCAATTTTGATCATATTTAACTAAAACAACATCGTTTTCAATTAAAAATTGGGGATTTCAGATCGGGCATGTGACAAAAAATGACCAATTTTTTTATCGAAAACGACGTCGCTTTAGTTAAATAGGACAAAAATTGGACAAACACAAAATTTATGGGACCAAAATTGGATAGTTAAATTTTTTGGAACCAAAATTGGATTACAGAAAAATTATGGGACCAAATTTTTTTTTTCTCCCGAAGTCTTCTTATCCCTCCAATTGTATTCCGATCGTTTGGTCAAGCGATATTTCCCCTGTCCCACTCCATTGTTATTATTAGTTCACAAAACAAAACAAAAAAGAATAAGAAATATTTGTTCATATAAATAGACATATTAATTTGTATGTTGAACAATATCAATATTTTTTAGTATATACTACTTCGACGAAAAAATAAAAAATAATTTGGTTGAGAATTATCAAACAAAATTGGATCAAAATTACCCATGTTACATTGTACAATTACTATGCAGAGATGCGAGTGTAATTATAAATAGTAATTGTAAAATCAACTCTTTTATTTTCTGTTAGGAAACTTAAATAAACAATTTAATTTCACACCTCCACAAATTCGAACTTTTAAATAAGATGAATTTTTTTCATATTCAATTCTTTTATACATGAGTGGGTCTCACGTGTGATTGAAAGCAGCATCACAAGACTATAATAATTTTTAGAATCACGAAAACTTTTAAGATATCGAAGATGCAACTGCACATTGAACCATACAACTATTTTTTTCATATTAATAGTTGCACGGTTCAGTGTAAACAAGTTGAATATTTCAATATAACAAGTTTCATAATTCTAAAATACATTATACATACACGGTGCACTTAGATGCATATGAGATTCACCATCAATACATGTATATTCCCCATCCATGAGAAGTTCCATCCAAAGATTCGACCAATCTTCTGATTTTGATAGTGTGGATTCCTCGATTTGCCTCAATTAAGCAACCCCATTTCCTTTTTTCTTTTATTATTCATACATTTATTATTTCATACATATTGCAATTGCACGTCATCTCATCCCCACATCAACAGGAACAAAATCCACATAACGCCCCACAATTGCTATATCCATATTTTAACGAACTGAATTAGACCCGTGTTGCAGTGTCGCGCAGAGCGTACGACAGACATGGATTCTGTCGCGCAGAGCATGCGACAGTCATGGATTATATCGCGCGGAGGTCGCGACATGCATGTCGCAGATTTTGCAGGAGGGCTCTGATTTTGCAGTGTCGCAAAGAGGCCGCGACATGGGAGAATTCTGTCGCGCAGGGAATGCGACAAGAATGAATTATTAATGGTGTGTTATGATTCCAGTAATGATGTGTATTAATTATGATTAGTATAATGACAAGAAGGGAATTATGATTCCAGTAATTCCAGTAAAACATGCGACAAAAATTAATTATTATTATGATTCCAGTAATTCGTGCAATTAATTATAATGTATTAATGATGTGTATTAATTATTTAGTTAGAATTAATTATTGAGTTATAATGAATTAGTTTAATTTATTAGTTATAATTAATTATTTAATTAAATGTATTAATTGATATTATTTGATTAATTGAAAAGTATTAATTATTTAGTTATAAAGTATTAGTTCTTTCATTATAAATTATTATAGTTGTTTGGGCATAAAGTATTAGTTCATTAATTGAAAAGTATTAGTTATTTGGTTATCAACAAGATTAGTTCATCAATTGAAAAGTATTAGTTCATTAATTGAAAAGTATTAGTTCATTAATTGAAAAGTATTAGTTCATTCATTGAAATTTATTAGTCCATTCATTGAAAAGTATTAGTTAGTTGGTTATAAAGTATTAGTTCATTCATTGAAAAGTATTAGTTATTTTTATACAAAGTATTATTTCATAAATTTAAAAGTATTAGTTATTTTGTTATCAACTATATTATAGGTGAGTTAATATATATCAATTATCAATTTAAACATGAAAAAATAAATATACACATTACATAAAAAAATAAATATACACATTATATAATTTCCATCCGAGGATGGACTGCGACGTGATGCTAGAAAAACTTAAATTAAACTTGAATTAAATATACACATTACATTACATGAAAAAATAAATATATCTTTCCCAAATGGAGACGAGAGTGTGTATGTGTGTATATATTATTTCCCCTAATTATTTTATTATGTTTGTAGTATGTTTTATTTAATTAATATGTGTGATATTACTCCTATATAGCAAATAAAATACACTGAAATTAATACATGTGACTCTAATTATTACTTTATATATTTTATAAGACTTTTGCGATGTGATTTTGGAAAGAATTTGTTTTTTTTATAATTAATATCATTCCTTAAATTTGTATGTTAGAGTGTTATTCTCATATTTATATATTTTGATGGATGTACACGTGGCATAAATCTAAATGGTGTAATGAGGATGAATAACACCATTGTGTAATGAGAGATTCAACTAATAAAATATGGTGTGATTTAATGCACAAATATTGGGAATGCGATCACCTATTCCATAATTGGTGTTAAAACTTTCAGATTCCATAATATGGATGAATGACACGTTGAATAATAAAAAATATTCAACGGACCACCATACCCTGGGTCCATGTGTTAAAGATCCAGAAGAAATGAAACACCAATGGAATACGAAAAGTGGAACAGGGGAATCGAATCACAAATATTGATGTATATATTGTATATGTATTTATTGATGTAAACTGATTATAGTTGTTTTATGAGTACATATTTATAACCAATTTATTCATTAAATAATTATTCATTTATGTAGTTGTAGTTTAACATTAAAAGTATTATGTAATAGTTTTTTTTTTTTGAAAGGTAAAGATGATATATATAAACTAATCGAGTACAAGGGGTACTCAAATCCCAACTGAACACACCAAATTAGTTACAGAGCCTGTGGTAAACAGTCTAATGGTTGCCAGTCCCAAGAGGAAAACGGAACAGTAAACGATATTGGATAGTGGGATCGAATCCACTTCCAAGAACATAATTTTATGCCATCAACCAATTCATCTAAGGTGTACAAGTTTTCTGTTGCGAGACCAGAGAGAAATATGAAGAGTAAAGAGATGGGTACGAAAAGAGAGTTAAAAAAGCAGGTTTTTCTTCACAATGGAAAACCCGAATGAAAAACACGAGGCTCGAGATCCACCTGAGCCAAAGATACTGAACAAAGAAACTGAGGCTCAGGATCCACCTGAGCCAAAGAAGCTGAACGAAGAAACTGAGGCTCAGGATCCACCTGAGCCAATCTATCTGAACGAGAAAACTGAGGCTCAGGATCCACCTGAGCCAATCTATCTGAGCGAAAAGACTGAGGCTCAGGTTATACCTGAGCCAAATCATCTGAACGGGTTATTTGAATGAAGGAAGGTTTGGGCTTCCCGTAAATGGGCCCAAACATTTAGAATAATCTAGAATATCCTTTATCTATTTTAGATTTTGTTTTTAAATTACCTAAAGAATATCCATTGTTGTGTGGACCCCAATGTTAGTTACAAATACGGCACTGGCCGATGAATGAGAATATCATAAAATTTACATCATTCTCTCTCTTCTAACTACCTCTCCTCCTATCTAATTCTCTCTCTCCCTATTTCTTCATATCTTCAAATCTTCATATCTTGTTCTTCAAGCAATTTATATTATCAGCAATATTATTCCAGAAAACCTCAAAAAATATATTACGATCATCCAGAAAATATCAAAAAAACGTAACATTTGGTATTCCATCCAAGTTTTGATCATGGCTTAGGAACGCGCTCCAAAGATCTGCAAGAATCACATGGCGAAGTTTGGAATTATTAATTCAAACGGAGTCATGGTGAAGGTCCCTTCTTTAGATTACCGATTTCACAAAGAGGTTTGTGGTTGAAACCGATGCTTTATGGGAAGGGGAATCAATTCTTCACGAAGAAGGAAAACCCATTGCTTACATGAGTAAGTCCTTGTCCAGGAACCAAGCACTCTCTGTCCATGAGAGGGGAGTTCTTGGCGAAGATTAATGGCCATTTGAAGTGGAAACACTACTTGCATAGGCGTAAATTCACTATAAAGACTAACCAACAATCCTTGAAACACCTTTCGGACCGAAGGTAACTCCACTACAACAAAGATGGATTACTAAGTTGGCGGCCTTGACTATGAGATTTTTGTATAAAAAGGGAGAAGAGAACGGTCTGGTGATGCATTATCCAAGGAGAACAATTGTTCGCTATATCTACAATGGTCCCAACTTGGTTGGATCAGTCCTCGCTAAGTTTAATCGATGATGGTTACATTAAGAAAATCATCAAAGCCAAAGGTATTGATCCTAATACTTATCCCTTTATTTCATTCACTAACGGCATTCGAGATATAAAAAAGAGGTTTGGTTGTGGGTAAAGAAGAAGGATTAAGAGATTTAATCCTTTCAAATGCACTCCACACCCCATGGAGGGCATTCTCAGGGGTTCTGGTGAACTTATCGGAGGCTTAAGAGGATGTTTTTTCGCCTAATATGAAAAATGATGTGTTGATGTGGGTCAAAGTGTGTGTATGTATGCGTTTGAATAAATCAAGCCAGTGTTTATACCGGCCTCCTACAACCCTTACCCATACCGCACCAAGCATGGTCACATATCTCTATGGATTTCATAGAGGGGCTTCCTAATTCTTGGGGAAAGAATGTGATATGGGTAATAGTGGATGATTCACTAAATACTCACATTTCATAGCCCCATCACATCCATATACTACTACATCTTTAGCTAAGGTGCTTTTGGATGTTATCTATAAAACGCGTGGGTTACCAACTAGTATAGTGAGTGATAGGGACAAAATATTTACTAGTGCTTTTGGAAGGAACTATTTAAGTTGGTGGGAACTCAATTACACCTAAGTTCATCTTATCACCCCCAATCACGGATGTGACGGACCGAAAGTGAATCAATGTTTGAGCAAGATTGAGGTGTTTAATAAGTGACAACCCTAAGCGCAAAGGTTGAAGTGGCTACCCATGGCGTATCATTTGGTACAACACAAATTATCATTCAAGCACGAGGATGACACACTTTTTAGGCTCTCTACGTATACTCCTCCCATGATTCACTTATGGGCCATATTTGGATTCAACAAATGATGAGGTTACAGATCCGTTACTCACGCATAAATACATCATACAACAAGTCCACGCTAATCTAGTCAAAGCACGTAATCGCATGAAGGTACAAGCGAATAAGCATAGACAAGAGAGGGTTTTCGAGGTAGAGACCAAGTTTTTTCTCAAACTTCAACCCTTTTGCGTAATTCCATTCAATACCGAAAGAATTTGAAGTTATCATCAAAATACTTTGGCCCCTATACAATCCTCCCGCAAAAGGGTAGGGAGTGGCTTACAAATTAGATCTACCAATTGGTCAAAGATTCACCCCGCCTTCCATGTTTCTTTACTCAAAAACACATAGGGGTTAAGTATGTACCTTCACAGAGTCTTCCGGATGTTGATAAAACGGCCTTTTCAATATCCAACCTTACTACGCCACTGCGGCGACTTCGAAACCTAGAAAAAAAAGAAAGATCGTGTTCGATTTTTAGGTTACCAAGATTGGAAAATCGATTCATGGGAAGATACCGCCTTTGTTCGCTAAATTTTCCTACATTCCATCCTTGGGGACAAGGATCTTTCGCTGAGGAGTATTGTTCTAGAGACCGTAGAGAAATATGAAGAGTAAAGAGATGGGTACGAAAAAAGAGTTAAAAATGGGGTTTTCTTCACAAGAGGGAAAACCCGATCGAGAACCCGAGGCTCGTGATCCACCGAGCCAAAGATACCGAACAAAGAAAACGAGGCTCGTGATCCACCCGAGCCAAAGAAGTTCGAACGAAGAACCGAGGCTCGTGATCCACCGGAGCCATTCTATCTCGACGAGAAATCGGCTCTGGATCCACCTGAGCCAATCTATCTCGCGAAGATCGAGCTCAAAGTTATACCGAGCCAAATCATCCGAATTCAGTTATCTCAACAAAGTTATACCTAAGGTTTGGGCTTCTCGTGAAACGGGCTCAAACATTTAGAATAATCTAGAATATCCTTTATCTATTTTAGATTTTGTTTTTAAATTACCTAAAGAATATCCACTCGCTGTGGACCCCAATGTTAGTTACAAATATCTGGATCGTCCGATGAATGAGAATATCGTAAAATTTACATCATTCTCTCTTTCTAACTACCTCTCCTCCTATCTAATTCTCTCTCTCCCTATTTCTTCATATCTTCAAATCTTCATTTCTTGTTCTTGCCAATTTATATTATCAAAGAATATTATTCCGTAAAAAACTCAAAAAACATATTACGATCATCCGTAAAATATTAAAAAACGTAACACTTTCTTTTGAAGACCCACCCATTACGCTTCCTCCATTTTTTCCATATAGTACTTTGCCAAATCAAGCCGACCACTTTTTTTCTGGACCGCATCTAATTCAGACCGGTGAATTCAAGAAAGTGGTCCCCAATCGAAGTCGAATAAGATAGGGGATTCCCGAGCCAAGATGAGATTGAATTCCATGCCAACAAAGCCACAGACAAGTTAACAACAAATGGTTTGCGGTTTTCAATCGCCCAAACACGCAGAGAGAAGCCCCGCCCCCGCCAACCGACAAACCCTCTTCATAAGATTATCCTTTGTAGGAATCCTTTTCACGACCGCCTCCATGCAAAAAGCAATGCCTTTGACGCCAAGGGGCTCTCCACCATAACTTTAACCAAGGAACACCATCGAACCCCTCATCTGACCTTATATCCACATTTTACCCGCTTGACGACACTACCGACATGTCAAGTAGCGATCCGGCGTTGTCAACGCGACAGATATAGGTTTGATGTCGCGACTTGACTAACAAGAATAATTTTGTTTCACAAACGAGAGCATACATATTTCATTTTTTTTAAATTTATAATTTGGGAGTTATTAGTTAGAATTAATTATTTAATTAATATTATTTGATTAATTTAAAAGTATTAATTATTTAGTTATAAAGTATTAGTTCTTTTATTGAAAAATATTATAGTTGTTTGGTCATATAGTATTAGTTCATAAATTGAAAAGTATTATAGTTGTTTGGTCATAAAGTATTATTTTGGAATTGTTTAATTATATATATACATACATGCGATTTAATTATTTTCAACTCTATATATACATACATCATACATGCAGTTTAATTATAATTTTTGAATTGTTTAATCGTGTTTTTTATATACTTTGTTGGAAATTGTGTTTATAAAATAAGTGTGTTTATAAAAAGCCAAAATTAAAAAAATAATTGTGTTTATAAAAAGCCAAAATTTTAAGCGTGTTTATAAAAATTAGTTGAATTGTTTTAAAGTATTAGTTGAATTGTTGTTAGGTATTAGTTGAATTGATGTAAGGTATTAGTTGAATTCTTGTAAAGTATTAGTTGAATTCCTGTAAAGTATTAGTTGAATTGTTGTAAGGTATTATTGAGTTGCTGTAAAGTATTAGTTGAATTGTTGTAAGGTATTAGTTGAATTGATGTAAGGTATTAGTTGAATTACAGTAAGGTATTAGTTGAATTGCTATAAGGTATTAGTTGAATTGCTATAAGGTATTAGTTGAATTCCTAAAAGGTATTAGTTGAATTGCTATATATTGTTTTAGCATAGAAATTACCTTAATACTCGTATTTTAGTAGTATGAATATAATTAGTACACGGCACTTCTCTCGAAGTACCACAAAGAATGTACACAACATAAAAATAAGGGAAGCAAGAACTCGTGTACATCAATTACTCAAAATATTATGTATTAATTACAAGTTATTACGCTTACACTAATAATTTAATATGGTAGTATTAATTATTTTTTCACAAAAAAATAATAAATTGTCTTATTAAAAAGTGATAATGGAACCAACTCAAATAAGGAAAAAGTGAAATTTTCGCGCAAATATGCATAACTAATTATTTCCGTCAAGTATACTAACACGTAATCAAAACACTAATCCACCATTTAATGCATCAAAGCTTATTAGTTGAATTGTTGTAAAGTGTCACTTGATTTGTCAGAAGGTATTAGTTGAATAACAATGAATTTTTTTTTTTCTTAGTATGCAACGCCAGATGCCCGATTGCACCGCCTCTATGTAGTAGCATCTACGACCGATGCGTTCTTGCTCAACAACGCATTGTGCAATGAAATGAAAGTGCACAACCATTTGAATTTCCACAAATCAATGTCGATCATGCCAACTTTTCTTGGAGTAGATTATTAGGTCTCGATCTAAACACCCATGCTCAAACACAATATAATGACGAAGCAATGTCTTCTATCAAGATGGTTCACATCCCGCACATGCACATAATGATTCATGACCAACAAGAATCCTAATTACTCCCCAATAGATTCCCCAATTTAGACTCACCCACCATCGATATGTTGATGTCCTCCTACAATCACGGAAGTTGGCCTACATCTCATTCATGCTTCTACATCTCATCACTCGATTCACTCTCATCACTCCACTCACCATGTTCCTCCACGCCCCATCACTCACTCACCAGGTTGAGGATGAATACGAAAGTGCTCGCAGCAACACAAGTTTTCATCCTCATCCTCACAACCTAATGATTGGTTGGCGGACGACGTCCGCCCCGCTTTGAGGACCCACGATCCAAGTGTCTTGTGTGCTTTCAAAAACACGTAGAGCCAAAAAAAATATGGACGATTCAAGAAGTAAAATACTAAAATTTTTTAATTATTATTTTAAACGGTTACGATATGTAAATTAACGAGTTCATTTTTATGTAAAAAATATGTAGACGTTTCATAAGGTCCTTGGTTCCCAAACTCGAACGAGATCTATTGAGAGATGATCATCAAATCCATTCAATCAAGGCCATCATTTCTTTGAATTAATTCAAAATTTTGGATTGGAGGGTCTCGGGCAATACATGTTTCAACCCAACAACATGCCTCTCATTACAACATTAAATCGGAGCGGTGGCACCCCGAGACGAACACGCTTCATATATGCCTTTCGGTGATGACGATCACACTCCCGATGTTAATGTTATTCTTGGTAAACCTAAAAATGAACTTAATTTTTAATTAATCAAATTTTGTACATTCTCATTAATTAATTTCATTTATAATAAAAATAACTTTTTTTCAATGTAGGCTTGAACATAAATGGCCTTCCCATCGTTGGGAACAATCGATGTACTAACGATGCATTGGTTGTTAGATGCGGATCTAGGGGAGATAACTAACAAAGCACACCCCTTGGGAACATACACAATGAGTGTATCGGTGAGAACCTCAACAATGTATCTATCGCCGAGGTTACTTGTGGTATTTGATGGGGACTACAATCGCTTTGTTGATAAAACATGTGATTCTGCCCCCAAAGATTATCTCATGTGTGTTGGATGATCTCGATTATGTATCTCACTATGCATGGGGATCACCAAAGATTGATTTATTTATATCTCCAAATTGAATAACATCCGTGGTAAGCCACGATTTCACTCGCTTAACAATACTTGAGGTCAAAATTCAATTTCAATAATATTTCGAATGATATTTAATATACTGTTATCAATATATTGTTACATATAATAACTCAAAACTCATTTAAATTTTTCAGTGCTGGATATACGAGTACTTCACTGAGTTTCGCAAACGCAGTGAAGCCACGACGATGACCCTAAGACACCAAGAGCATTGCGATGGAACAACTCCCAAACATTCGGGCCTGTGACACGGGATGCGGTACATTATCGCAAACTATTGGATAATTACCCATCGAAATCATTTATGTTTCTCATTCTCAATACATCTTACTAGTAATAACGCTATTTACAATTTAAGCACCTTAATAAAATGTCTTATAAAAATATTTCACTTACATTATAAAGTTAATTGACTCTATTCGGCAATCCATTGTCTATCCCGCCGGCTCATTATTTCATGGATGCATTCATTTTCTTGACTTAGTCGAAGGGTATATGCCGAAAGAGGGTTGCAAGGCAATATGGGAGTTCAAATTGCACTCCCCACCACCGCCGACTTTCCCATCATAATCTTTCTAAATTGGGTGCCAAGGCAAAGAGCTATAAAAAAGTGTACGGGCGCATTTAGAGATATCGAACGAAATGGCAAATCATAATTACCATCTCGGGTATCTTGGTACCAAGTCAGAGGCCTGAGGATAATACCAAGTCGGATTATCCCATACCAGATGCAAACATAACACATCCAAGAGTGCACAACCCATTTTAAAGAAAATAATGTTTATGTCAATGCCATGACGCTCAAATAAATAACAAATGTTGGGACACGTGAGGCAACGCACACGGACATTGATCAATCAAGTTCGTTTGGATCCACCGTTGGAATTTAGAGACATGTATACACGTAATACATGCACAAATTAAATTAAACATTCACCAACAACTAACAAATAATTGCATAATTGAATCGTGATAAACATAAAGAGAAATCTTACAAAGAATCGCATTTATATTTCTACTATGGTATCCACGTAATCCCCATCACGAACTTGCACATAATTGCCAACGTTGAATCTGAGACGGAATTTGCTAGGAAAATTCCTATTCTAGATATTATGGAGAAATATGAATTAACGTTGTTTGTGAAATCCCAAGATCTCATATATATAGGAGAGGCTCAGCTTAAATCTTAAGCTAACCTGATTAGGAAATAAAATCCCTAATCTCATAAAATAAATCTCTTAGATTTATTCCCATATATAAAATCTCTACGGATTTAATTCCCGTATATCAAATCTCTACTGATTTGATTCCATATATATTAAATCCTACAATAATATTCCATATATTATTATTGGAATTCTTATTTAATTAAATCCAATTTAATTAAATATTAATAATAATTAATTTTAAATTAATCTATTATTAATTAATTCTCCATAAATTAAATATTAAATCCAATTTAACATTTAATCAACCAACTATAATCCGTAGTGCGGAAACTACTTGTTGTGTGACTATAGACCCTCATACATCGAGCGATTAGTCAAACCAATACCTTAATTGAACCCTGACAATAAATCCACATTCTCAATATATGAGGTACGTTGAGAAACGTGCAACTACCTGTAACTGAAACATGGGCTATTAAGATTTCCTCCTTTCATTCGCGAATACTCGATTAAGCCTTGAACATGATGAAGTGTCTATTCAAATAACTTAATAAATTTATCTCAAATCACTAATTGATCATGTATGTCACACTTAGCCACAAAGTCTAAGTTGGCGTGCATCGAACGATACGAATTTGATCCAATTATGATGAGAAGATGAGTATTCTCTCTAATCCACTTTGAGGAATGAATCCTATTCGCTCAACTACCACGCACATGTATTTCGTGATGAACTCAATCCAAGCCATATCTGCCCATGGTTAGGTGCAAGCGTCCATCATGGTCAAAGTTCATCATCCCACACATGTCGTATGCGTATTGACCTCAAGTCAAAGAGTATCGCATCGCTCCCACTTAACCGAGACACCTTGAGACACATATAGTGGAAATACATAAAATGGTTTCTGGATGAGTATACCAATACCGTTTAAGGTATTTGTGCATCCATCATGAGATACCTAGTATCTCGTAGTAAATGAGATCTTACTACACTCTCTAAGAGTATGATGCAGACGACACCAATCTCCATTAATATCATCAATATCTCATTTCTTGATGATCCTTGATCGGGGCTATTTGAGAATCATTCTTAAGTCATCCGAAAGTTCTCACAACCTCAATGACATCAATGACTCGGAAAAACACTTGCATGAATAAATGCAAACAATCAAACATAATATTTCAAACAAGTGTATTGCCATATATTAATATTAAGTGAACTATAATATTAAATCAAATTGAATATCATCGGTATTATGTCCTTACAATAGATTGTCTCTAGGACATTAACACTAACAATCTCCCACTTGGATTATAGTCAATCACCTACATGTACAACACCTGCAGACCATCAAATTTCTAGTGTGTACATGAACACTTTCCATTTTTGGTGAAATGATCTTCCAAATTAAATATGTGGAACACATTTTAATTCCATTTCTCATATCCTTATGATCTCTCGGATCAAATGATAAGTCTAGGTACATGCTTATTTTACATTTTTTATCTAGGTTCCTTTGCTTGTGCATTCCAACGCGTTGTCTTAATACAAGTTTATTAGACAACCTTTCCGGAACTACCCCTAGTTCTCTTAAGAATTATAAAATCCGCACAACCTCCTTGAGGCTTCGATCTGAAGAATGTACTCAACTTCGTTGTTGAATCTACGGTCCTTTTGCTTGGAACTATTCCAACTAACCGCCTTCGTTATTGAGAGCGAAACGAAACTCGACCGTGATTTGTAATCATCACAAATGGATTGGAAACTATTATCGGCTTACCACCTACTACTAGTTACGATCACCACCATAAACAAAACATTCTTTAGTTACGTCTAAGATACTTGGAAATGATCCTAACAACAATCCGAAGAGACTCACCCTGGGATTACATTGGTATACCACTGTGATGTTGATAGCGTGGGCCACGTTTGTTTGGTGCAGTCATAAATTTTATCCATGATTGAATCAATCGCATATGATATGTGACATCTTTCATGTGTTTGATATTAGCTTCAATGTATGACAATCCTTCTTTGACGCTTTATCCCATGATTTGCCTAAGAGAGACCCTCTTGTAGTCCTCTATCGCAAAACGCTTAACATCTTATTACATAAAGGATCAGGATGTGGCCCTCAACATCCTCTTGATCTATCCATGATCTTGATCCTAAGATGTAGCCAGGCTCCACCAAAACCCTTCATCATGAAGGTCTTTAACAACAAATCTTTAACGGACTGCATTAACGGCATATTGTTTCCAAAATCAATATGTCATCGACATACGATTATGAAAATAATATTCTTCCCGGCGTTTACAATAAACGCATGATCTTTCAATTTCGGCGAAAAGGACTTGATAGCTTCATCAAATCGGATATTCCAACTCCCTAGAAGTTTGCTTCAATCCATAAATGGATATCTTTAGCTTGATACTAGATTAGAATTTGACTTAGATGTAAAACCCTTCCTATTGAGTCATAAACACTTCCTTATCAATGTTTCCATTGAGGAAAGTCATTTTACATCCATCCGCCAAATCTCATAATCATAGTGTGTCTGCTATCGCAAGTAAAATTGAATGGACTTGATCTTTGCAATCGTGAGAAGGTCTCAGAGTCAATGCCTTCTCGTTGACTATAACCACTTCGCCATCAACCCAATTTTGCGGTTTTGTACATTTGCCATTTGCACCGGTCTCTCACTTGAGGACCCATTTTCAATGTGGGTCTAACCCCTTTATTTAGAATTTAGAAACGTAAACCACGTAATACATGCTAAATCGAATTAAAATATTCTGTACAAATAATATATAATTGCATAATTAAATCATACATAAAGAGAAATCTTACAATGAAACTATGGTTTCTTCTACTATGGTATCCACGTAATCCCTCATTCACGGATTTTTCACAGTTTGCCAAATAAGTGAATCTGAGATGGAATTTGCTAGGAAAATTCATATTCTAGATTTTATGGAGAAAATATGAACAATCAGACATGGATTCCCAAGAGCTCATATATATAGGAGAGACTTAAATTTAAATCTTAAGCTAACCCGATTGGGAAATAAAATCCCTAATCTTTATTTAAATAAATCTCTAAGATTTATTTCACATATAAATCTCTACGGATTTAAATGTCTTATATGAAATCTCTGCGATTTATTTCCATATACATTAAATCCTACAATTATATTCCAAATATAATTATTGGGAATTTTATTTTAATTAAATCCATTTAATTAAATATTAATAATAATTAATTTCAAATTAATCTATTATTAATTACTTCAATAAATTAAATATTAAATCCAATTTAACATTTAATCAACCAACTATAATCCGTAAAAAGAACTACTTGTTGTGTGACCCATAGGCCTCATATATCGAAGCGATTAGTCAAACTAACGGTTTTAATTGAACCCTAGACAATAAATCGACATTCTCAATATATGAGGCGCTAAGTAGAAATGTGCAACTACAGAATCAAAACATGGGCTATTACGATTTCCTCCTTTCATTCGCGAATACTCGATTAAGTTTTGAACATGATGAAGTGTCTATTCAAATAACTTAATCATGTTATCTCAATCACTAATTGATCATGTATGTCACACTTAGCCACAAAGTCTAAGTTGACGTGCATCGACCAAATGACTTTGATTCAATTATGATGAGAAGATGAGTATTCTCTCTAAATCCACTTTGAGGAATGAATCATATTCTTGGCTCAACTACCACGCACATACGCATTTTCCGTGATGAACTCAATCAAGTTTATCTCACCCATGGTTAGGGTGCAAGCATTGGTCATGGTCAAAGCTCATCATCCGGCACATGTCGTATGATAACCCTCAAGTCAAAGGAGTATCGTCGCGCCGCCACTAACCGAGACAATCAGAGACACATTTAGTGGAAATACATCAAACCGCTTTTGATGGGTATACCAATACCCTCTAAGGTATTTGTGCATCCATCATGAGATACCTAGTTGTTGGGGAATTAATTGCACGGATCTATTCGGGATGAATATTTAAATACAAATTTAATTCTAACAATTATTACTAGCGTGAATTAATCCTATATTAATTCAAATAATAATTCAACAACAAATCATGATATAAAATACCACATAAATCCTACGCGCGAAATTGCTACGGGTTTACGTGAACTAACCTCTCGAGTGGCAATGGTCTCGCCGATAAGAACACACCAAAAAGCCTTCCCAAGTATTCCTAGTCCTTGCTCGTCAATCCGTTGAAGAAAAGCTCGCTGAACAATTAACAAAGGGAAAATAAAAATTTGTTGCACCACCTTTGTGGATTTACTTAATTTTTCCAAAGACATGAATTGTATTGGGGATGAAGAAATCATCCCTATTTATAATTTATGGTGGCGATTTTTCAACATGGAATAGGAGGAAAAAATCTTTTTCTTGATCTTTCAAGAAATCTTGAATATATCTCCTATATTCTTTTCTCCATAATTAAAATATTCCATAAAAATCCCACCTTCTTGTATGGTTACTTTTGAAAAACAAGGATAAAGATTCCAAGATTTGGATCTTCTTGAATTTATGAGATATACCTTGTTGTGTTCGATATAATAACTCAGATTAATCGAACACGTAAGAGCCATACGCGTAATATTCTTTAAAATAATCATACCCAATTGGACAAGTGTGCTCGCCGTCTGCTGACCAAACAAGTTTGTTGTTTGATTCGCCACCACTGACGCCCAAACAAACATATACTCACCACTCGTGTCAGAAAGAATTAATCGATGAAGCTAAGTCAAGAAGGCCACGAGCAACCGAGGACTCAAAGGCCAAAATACTCAGATATCCCGAAGGCTCAGATATCCCGAGGATCGGTAAGATGCTCGCAACCCGATATCCCGAAAAGCGCTCGACATCCCGAGGTCAAGATACTCAGAACTCGGGGAGTATCCCTCGAAGGCTCTGACATCCCGAGGGTCCGAGATGTCGAACTCAAATATCCCGGGAAGGCTCGGGGAGATCCCGAGGGTCAAGATGCTCGCAACCAGAGTATATCCCGAAGGCTCGGGACATCCCGAGGGTCAAGATACCGTGAGAATCGCATATCCCGGGTGTGCCCAGATATCCCGGTCGGCGGTCGAAGGTTGACACTCGATATCCCTTTAAGAGCTGTACATCCCGAGGTTCAAGATGCCGAGGAGGACAGATTCCAAAGACTTAAACCGACATGATTAAAGGGCAAATAAATCATCCAACCGAAAGAAAGATTAATTTGACGACCAAAAGAGCGCTTACAGAACAAAGCTCCAAGATCAATCTAGAAGACGAAGTTGGAACGTGGCAATATCACCGATTCTTGCATGACCAAGTCTCCAAATTCATGCTTGCCAACCCAAATTTGCTTGTCAGTGCTATAAAAAGGAAGAAAAAAAAGAAAAGAAAGGTTCGAAAAATTTCCCGAAAAAGTCATACCCACACAAGAAATTCCAGAGAGAGAAAATGAAAAATTTGAGTGATCATTTATGCATACTAGAAACCCTAGCACTCAGAGAGGGCTAACTCTCCAAATTATCTTCATCTCAGAATGATTCATCTTCATAAGGTGTATCAAATATTGTACGTGTAAAGCTCAAGAATACCTGATCTTGCTTGGTACGCCCCAGTAGTCATTTCCATTTAACCGGGTCAACAAATTCATCTTATTTACGGTTTATTTTACACGCATGTTTTGTTTGTGAGTTGTTATCGAATTAGCCTACATCATATTCCTCAAATAAAATGACTCATGACAATCAGCGCCAGAAGAAGGGGTAACTTCACAAAAAAAATCAACCCATACACAAACCCTTAAAGTAGAAATTTGAAAAAAAAAATAAAATGTCTCAATCTAGAACACACAAACGGAGAGGTCGGACAAAGCCGACCCACATGATCGGAAAGAGGCTCAACCCTACAAAGATCGGATAGGGAGACCATCAATCTTGAGGATATTGCGAACGATCCTGGCCATAACAAAGGCCATCAACTTTCTTATTGGTAGCATGAAGAGGGCGAAAAAGAAAATAGCTAAGCTAAAAACTCAAGAAGATGAACGATGCTCGCTTACACCGATAGCGATCAAGTTAAAAGAAAATCTATGAAGCGGGCGAATAAAAAAGCCGATGATACGCCTGGATGACGAATGTCTAGACCTTGACGTTTGGATGCTTGAGCTCTCCGCCAAAGACGAATCGATAATAATAGTGGTGATGATCCAGTGGAAGAACAACTTCACAAAATACGCCGCACACTGTGTCTTCATGACGTCCGCGATGTCAATGTACCCAAGTAGAATAAATTGCCTATCCATCATCGATTGGTAAATAAGAATAAGTTAGTGGATCGCCTCTATTTGAGCATGACTCAAGTGGTCTCACATTGAAACAAATTTCCGGATCCAAGTCTGCTGGCCCACAAAATTTATGGAATACAAAAGCCACGAGGGATTACAGTCGGATTTGCTGCCACTTTCAGTGCCACCCCCTAAGTAGCATTAATACCGCCGCCACTTTATCAACGCGAATACGGGCGTCGAAATATAAGAGAAAAAGACCGACTACCGGGCCCCATGTTCGATCCAGTCCGACCGCGTCCATCTCAATATCGGATTGTTGACGGGGGCTACGTGACACAACGCAGTACCGGCTGATCATTCCCCATGACTTTAGTGATCAGCACATAGATGGTTTCCTGATTGTTCACGCGCTCATCACATCTTTCGCTCAATTGGGACAACAATTTCCCATTTTTCATCCATGTGTGCTGCGCCAAAACAAAAACAAAGGTTGGCGCATTTTTCCCAACTAAAAGGTGATCCGATCGAGCATACATCGAAAAAGATTTGATAAATGTTTTGTATGATGGGGCCCGGTTGAAGATGATGCCAAGATCCTCGCGGTGGTCGGGGCTTGACTCTAAATCTTGACATGTGGAAGGCCATGCATCAAGACCGGCCAACACATATTATTCGAGTTCGAGAGCGAAATCGGCCAAAATCATAAATCACAAGATTTGCTGCCCAATCACTATTGGTCGAACCTACAACTAGGAAAGTTTTGGGAAGAAAGTGATGAATGAAGGGGGTACAAACCCCGGGCTCTTTCAAGCCATTCAAGAAAGAAGCGAAGCAAACGCCCTCTCTGAAGTCTTCTGGGCGTTTAAATAAAACAATTTTAACCAAATTAGAGATCGGGACGTATTGGATAGTAAGGAAGAATTATAATGGACAAACATCGCTCAATGCTTCCAAATATTGTAACTACCACGAGTACATATCGGCACTATACGAAAGATTGTCGCGATTTATTCCATGACTGGAAGCTATCTGAAGATAATCGTCTTACCCAATTCTTAAAAAAGCCGGTGTGGCGAGACTCAACGTAAAAAATAGAAGATTGAAGGTAAACGAAGCCGAACAAACATCCGGCAGTGATCCCGAAGAATCACGTAAAAGGTCCGAAATACCCAAAAGAGGGCCTCCTCGTAGGAAGAGGTCGAGAAAAGTCAAAGAGATACGACACGTCCCGAATATGGTCCAGCCGTGGATGTTACCAGCACCATCATTATCGAGCATTTGTAAAGAAGATGGAGATCGTGCCATGCAAAGCATTCATCGAGTAAAGGTGGCGGACACATCAGCTAGCACGCCACCCTCACACCAAATCATGTTTTTCGTGACGATTTATCTCGACGGTATAATAACTCCCACAACGCGACTCGCGCCATTAATTACTCGTCTCGCCGGGTTGAAGGTGCCTCACGGTTGATACAGACTTATGCGAACATTTTGTTCGTCAACACCCTTCACCCGGATGGAAAAAGCAAGTTGGGGACTTGAGCGGTTATATTGAACCGTGTGATCATACCATAATGGGTTTTGGGGAATCCAACGGAAACCACATGGTATGTTTAGGTTAGAATTAATTAGAATCAACTGGTCCGGGACATCCGGCGAACTAGAATGCTAGATTTTGTAATTATAATTAACGTCTACTGCCCTGTCTAGGTTCCTAGGTGCATCCCGTTTATTAGGAATTTAAGTGAAGCGTTCTCATTATTCTACGTATTTAAATTTCCAACCTGAATGGAGCAGGTAAGCGTAAAGGAGATCGGAAAAGCAAAGTTGTTTTGCTATCATGTACGGAAAAACAAATATATACGTTAACATGATGGAAGCCGAACGCCGGAGATCGGTGGAGTCAAGCCCGCGAATGAAATGTTACCAACATGTTTGAACATATCTTTAGCGAAC